>JBAMJR010000031.1:9195000-9747500 GCA_038501785.1 Myoxocephalus aenaeus
TAAATAGAAAACATATGGAGAAAGTAAGCGTTTTCCTAACTGGTTGTAGTGTTCGAATGATCCAGAAAAAGTGCCCTAACAGTCCATTTGACAGTTTGTTCAACAGTCAAAGTTAAGGAGGTTTCACAGCCCCAAAACCCTGCGATTGTAGACTGTTGCTGTATGATCTTGTTAAAATGCCAAAGCATCGGCAGATATTTGACGGTCACTCTGTCACTTTGAGTTATGCTCGGCATCTGGCCATCCAGCCAGCAGGCATTGCCTCTTAAAAAATACAATGCATCCTCTCAGTCACTTAGCTTTATGTAGAGACAAGGCAACCCCACATCATATCACTGTAGGACAGAAACACACTGCATCTGCAAAGCTCTTTAAGGACTGCAGGCAAAAAAGAAAGACTTCTAACTAAAGTTATATAGTGATATTACACATTGGAGTTGTCCAAGCTGAAACTGCATTATACATTATTTCAATTTATCTCACGCCAATGTTAAGTAGGTCGATTTTAAAACCTAAATTTGCAGAAGTTTGGTTTTTGGGTAAAGTGTAATTGTTAATTGCCTTTTTTTCCCTGAGCCTTGGCTCAAGTGCATTCACTTCCTCTAAGGCTTGCTATACACAATCCAAGTCTGAAACAGAAATAGGAACCAGTTGCAGTTACGTAATTTTTCTTTGACAGCGACAATGTGTACCCAGGAGGGCTCACAGGCTGGAAACGTTCTCTGGCTGTCACAATCCCTCCATGATTTGTCTTGAGCTCTTTAATGGCATACTTAATCATATCCTCATATCCCAGGTCACTGGCCCTTTTTCTAAATCGTGCACAGACCACAAATTGTATTCTGTGGCTGTTGGGAATAACTATGGTGAGGGGAGAACTCAGCGCGCCAATAACTATTACCATGTCCAGCAGCGATATGAAGTAATTGCCCATTCCCTTTGTTGTTTATTGCCTACCAATGGCATGCCACGGGAGCTACAGCAAGGTCCAATTAGATTTGAAGGACATAAACAAGTCGCAAAATTCATTTTTTATAGTCGTCTGATGGATGGTCAGATGGACTACCAACAAGAAAACAATGGTCAAGCTTTATCAGCAGCTCATTTTGCGCAGAAATGACAAACATGAGGTTTATCAGAAGCACTGCTCTGCTGTGGTTGCCACCGTCTTTGGGTAATCAGATGAGGCGGCTTTAAGCGTGTTAACAAGCTTATGAACCAGCGTTTTGACCTTAAGTACTGCATTAAAACCAACAAATACCTCCCTGTCGTTACTTACCAGCTGAAGCCCTGTGAGGCTGTCTGCCCTAAATGAACACTACAAATACAATGAGCTGCAATTATTTCATAAAAGATGGAAATGCATTTATTATAAGGATTGTAAAGGTCAGTATTGATATGGACATGTTAAGCTGTAAAAATCAAACATAATGATTTGATATTAAAGTAGTGTGAAGAAAACATGATTAAATAATTAATCTACAGTTTGTTAAACCCTTCTCTCTCTCTGTTACTGTTCCTATGTCTTTCAAGCCTTCTTTTTTACCCATGGTACATCAAGCAGTTTACGATAATATTTGAAACAATGGGGCCTTGATTTCAGACAGAGGTAGATAAAAGCAGGCTTCTTATTGGCAACCCTCAACTTTGCTGGTTGAAATGACAACTGTCAGTAGAGATTTGTATCAGCTGTCTCTAATATTAGGTCCATGAGTTGATTGAAAATGTGTCTTATGCTGACTCTGAATGTTCCCTGCTGACTGGGGTATAGCGAACAGTCATTTCCAAGACTTGGATATGAAAATATAGGCTAGTAGGAAAACATCTAATGAATTAAAAAAACATAACATTTCATAATTTTCATTCCGATGGTGTTAAGGTCAAATTTAAATTGGATTAGATCCAGATAAAACTACTTGACCTTCTTTTCATTGCCTATCTTTCTTCTACCATTCTGGCATTCGAAGCATAAATGCTCTAAAAATAAAGCTTCTTAAAAAAAAGAAGATATTGCTATTAACGAGGGAATGTGCTACTATTCGGTTCACTCCTCTGACCACCGCTGGATGTGTCATTGCTTGAGCTCGGCTGTTGTCCCTCAGCTCACGGTCCTACTGAGGCTGTTGTCATCAGCCATGCCTGTCACTCTCAGCCTTCTCCCAGTGCGTATGTGCTGATGGGATGGCAGCCTCACAGGCCCAGCTGCAGTACCAGATATGCTTCTTATCTATAATGCCCAATTATGACAAAGAAACTAACGCTGTTTATATGCTAAGCCTGCTGGATCAAAGACTTGATGAAAAATAAGAAACGTCACCCTCTCGCTCTCTTCCACGCAGACACAAAGAGATTCAAGATATTTTTAATGTCATATGCACAGATAACAGACAGTTACTCTGTACAATAAAAAGCTTATTTTGCTGGGTCTTCGTAACACACAGAATTACAATAAAAGGTAAAAAAATAAATACAAATAAGGCACAAAATATAGTAACAGTATTGCACAAAAATAACGCACAAAAATGTGATACTCTGACTGTATCTCAATGATGCACATATGTGTGCCTATATTTTTGTTGTGCGGTGTATAATGGAGGCGGTTGCAGGGGAGCACGCTGAAGCTTGATGAATTGAAATATATTCCAATAACGATATGTAGATGAGGCTCTGGTCGACAAAACAGTTTCAGAGTCAGATAAGAATCAATTCTGCTCAGCCTTGAGGAATCATGATAATGGATTCAGCAGCTAACCTGACAATCAGCAGTCAGCCACAGACAATAATGGATGGAGCTCAGATGGAGCGAGCATTCATCTTATTTACACTGTTGGCCTCGAGTCATGCAGTGATTACTTTACCAACATTTAATGAAGACATTTGATGAAGGAGGGACACGGAGATCAGTGTGCCAGGCTGGATAATTGATGATGTAAATGGTTTTCCATTGCCTTTCTGAATTTTGATTATTTTTCCATCTTCTTTTGAGAATTTTCACAAAATGGAACAAAAGTCTTGTGGACAACCAGTACTAAGAATGTAACCAAAATACAAATACGTTATTCAGAGTTGAACAGAGAACGCACACTGAACAGATACAAACAACATTAGAATTGATGCAGTAATATTTATTTATTGGCAAAATTACACGGTGCAGATATGCCAGAAATGTAAATAAATACAGGCAATACGTTTGATGTTCAGCTATTTGCTACGGTTAGTCCATAATAATAATTGGTACCACTTTTGTTCTGTGGTGAAGGATAAAGCTTGACTGACTGTTGTTTCACCAGTGTTATTTCACACCTCATAACGCAATATTTAAGCCTGGCTTATTGGAAAACTTTGCATGACTTCACAGCGTCCATAATAATGATGAGCAAATGGCGAGTCCCTTTTGTCAGTAGCTTATTAGTTTTTGTTCATACATCACATTGTCTTCTCCCATTTGCATGCACACCTCAATTCTTTTTTAACAAGGCAATATGGCACATTTAGTTATACAGGCATGTGTTATAGCACTGTTTTATTCAAATTGAATTTAATTGAAGTGCATATTTGAAATATGACGATGTCTGGTAAAGTCTGGGAACAGGTCAACACATACACATATGAATAGTTTAAATGGCAGAAGAAAACAATTGGACAAAGAAAACAAAAGCAGACGATGATTCCCAACAACAGAATGTAAATATTTTGTGTGAAATTAACAGATACAGATAGCAGCTCTATCTGTGTTGGGCTTGCACTGTCCTGCCAGCTCTCATAGGGATTGCTGTACATTTTGCAAAAGGAAAACAATCCATTGTTTAGAGATGAATTAGGGGTCTAGTGCCACCAATTTCCAAATCAGAGTTGTTATCCTCCTGACATGCCTGCTGCTGTTATGAGTGGCAGCGCTACAGTATAATTAATTCAGCTCTTCACCCAGCTCTCAATATTTCATAGATTTGTTTTGGCCTTTGAAGGCTTAAGCCACTCCAGATCGAGTTATTTTCCTCTTCTTGAAGAAATCACGGAATTCCTCCCCGCCCTCCCCTCACCATCAATATTTAGAACCCTGCTGCATCACTTTGTACTCGCATAAATCCACTCTTGCTCTTAAATCATTCATTAAAAATGAGGTCATCTTTGAATTTGAGGCCCTGACTTATAAAGGCCAAATCAGACACATTCTTAAGGTTGCTGTGTGATGTATAGCTGTTATGGGTTTCACGTATCATGTCAGGGGGATTTGGACAAATGGATTATGAGGAACAAGCACAGAGACAGATGTATACTCAGATAATGAGATTCAAATTGGTGCCCGACAATGCGAGGAGCCACATCCTGTTTTGGATGGAAGAAGCAGATGTTGTAACTGTCTCCTTGTGGGATGACGAAAGTGCTGAGTGGCTCACATCGGGAAAAGTGATCGAAAGAATACTTCTTAGAAAATACATGGACATTTTAAAGCTGTGAAGTCAAATACTTCAGATGTTATACATTCTATATTCATTGTGCATTTTTCATTTGTAGCTATGTTTGTCACAGCACTACAGTGAGCAGCGTGGGCTTTTAGTCATTGTCATCCTTTTCTGACATAACGGCCCACTTGCTGGATGCTTTTATACAAAGTGTCTCCCAGGATCATGTGTATATACATTTTTAACTCATGCAGTTGCCTTGGGAATAGAGCTCTTAATCCACACTGTTATGCTCTGCCCACAGAAATACACGGTCCAATTTTTCCTTCAAAGAAATGTTTTAAAAGCTTCTATTTTTGTTTGTAAGCAAGCCATTTTTGGAAATAAAGGTTGCTGTGTCAAAGAAGCATACATTTATGCATATTCAATTTATTACTCTCTGCTTTCTTCCAAACATATCTCACAACATGAAAAGATCAAATGGATGAAACATAAAAGGTAAATCAGAGCCAGGCAGAGTAATTTAACTATCTCAAAAAACCACCAGGCCTTATCAAAACAGGTCAGCAGCTACATAACAACAGAACCGTGTAAAATATTTTCAAAGGTTTGCAGTTAAGCTAAACAGCATACATTTGCTACAGTGCTGTTTTAACATTACTAATACAAACTTTCCATCATGAGATTGATTCTGCAGAATATTTAAATGTATGTTGAAGTGTTCAGATTGTCAGGCCTCTCCTCTCATAATGGAATTTCCTTCAATCAGAGAGAGAAAGTGGAATGCCGGGGGACGTAAAGTGATGCAGGGACCCGAAAACCAAGCTGGCAGGTATTGTCCTGCTTCCAGCACTCATGCGTAGACAGAGAGGCCCTCCAGACTCGAGTCTCCAGCTCTGGAGGGTATCTGTGTTATTGTGTCACATGGGCCACTATGCCAGATGGCTAGTCCGTGACGTAAACCCCACCCATACTTGTCAAAATGCCACCACATTTGCTGGTGCAGGACATGTTAAATCCCTCTCGTGGGAGAAGCCAGTTTGCAACCATTCAGCTCTAATTACAAATCTTCAGCAGCACCCGAGGATTTGAGGCCATCCAAATATGGTGATTACTCCGCAGTTCTTGGAGGGTTGAAACGGAGAGCTGAGCTCTTCATTGGTATGCACTGTTTACTTACTGTCTGTGTGTCCATCTGTCGGTATGGAGAACAGACGCAACTCGATTCTTCTGTGGAGGCCACACTGGAGCTTGGCTCACATAACAATAATCTGACATTATCCTGCAGTTTCATGGAATTTAAATAGTCAAACAGTAGTCCAGCCTTTCAAGACGCTGGTTGAACCAATAAGTAATTTGTAAGAAACAACAACCAGTGAATAAATACATTGAGAAATAGAGGAGAAGCATATTGCATTATTGTATTAGTCAAAAGGGGAGGGTCAAAACCAAATACTATGAACAAGAAGAGGGTCATTCTTTAAAAGAAGAAATACACGTCAGGTTCAGGCCCTCTGTCCTCCCTAATAATTTCTGTATCGTCCCTGAATCAGTGAACCGGCTTTTTCTCCATCAGCCAAGACTTCATTTTGACACTGTACCACATTTTTTCTCCTTCTCTGTTTGAAAATGTCACTGTCACGCTACCAACGTGACATTCTGTGAAATCACAGTCATGAGTCATTTTGATGAGAGCAGAGGGGTATTTTAAGTCTGACACATTAAATCCAGTGCTGCATTTAGTTTTGTGAGACCAAGGAAGCCTATCATGATAGGGCTGGCCAAGAACTGGCTCTAATTCCCCATTAAAGCACACAGACACTTCGCAAGCTGGCCTTTCTTCAGGGATTCTTTGTGGGATAAAAGGACCTGCATGGCAAAAGCACTGTTTGAATTATAACCACTTCACAGTTGTAATGTTGCTCCACACTTGGTCTATGCTTTTATGATCACCCATATGGAGCCATTAGGGCCTCAATTAAAATCTGGTGGCCTTGTGTTGGACTAATGGTCTCTGTAGAACTGGTTAAATATAAATCACAACAATTTACATTTGATAAATTTCAGTTGTCTATATTTTTACCTGAGAAAAGTTAATGTAGGTATTGATAAATAATACATTTACATTATCCGCCATACCTGCAGAAAAACAGAGCAGTTTAAGGTATTTTCAACATTGTGACATCTTGACCACACCATATCACATTATGTCAATCAACACTATGACAATAACAAAACAGCAGGGTTCGTGCAGGGATCATCACACTCCCAGAGCCTTTTCTCTGAGTGTTTAATAATGGTGCTGATGGGTTTACATTTTAGTTACTCGAAAGCCTGGTGCATCTCACACAGGCGCTAAAGGATGCCTTGTGTGTGTTGGTATCAGACCCACTGGGCGGGACAAAGCACCAGTATGTGGAGCCCTGGGTATGAGAATGGGCTGATAGGACATGATTTGAAATATTTTAAGAAACCATCTGGACACAACAAGCAGCCAGCAATAATGTAAAGAATAGATATTGATATTGTAGGTGACCGGGAATGGGAGAGGAGATGCTACTTATGCTACTAAGCAGTAATAGTAGTAGTAGTAGTAGTAGTAGTAGCATAAGTTCGGAAGATAGACTTTTTTTTTAGAAAGTTTGATCATTTGATGATGAGGACAACAAAACATTGTAAACTTCAAATAAAACTGATCTGCAATTAAAATAATTATTTAAGCAAAAAGCATATTTATTGTTCAGAAAAAAAAACACCAACTGAAATAAATTCCTTCTCTATAGAGTGACATTTACAACCTGCACATATCACTGCATCAAATATAAATATACAGCCAGCATAGTACAGCAGTATAGAAATGTTCACAAGTTCTAGGCAATGCAGTGGCTTTTGATGTTCCTTGTGCAGTGAGTTACATCTACCAATGAGGGCACCGTGAAGTCCTCCTCAATCTGCTGGAGGTTCAGAATATATGCTTAATCATTCTCAATGCATAAATTAACCAGTTTATTCAGCCGCTTTGTGCCACATGATGAGAATGTTACTCAGACTATTATCAGACTCAATATTGTGGGTGTGTTTGATTTTGGTCGCACTCTTACGGGTGGTGAACTAAATTAATTATTATTTAAGGCTGCTCTTGTTAAGCTACTTGTAAAATAATGCTAACCCTACCCACTAATAACATCAATTAAATGACATTTTCTGTGCTTTTGTACTGTTCACAAACTGCTGTGCTACCGCATCTGCTGACACTTCGGCGAGTGAATGTATACCATCATAAACTAGAAGGGCAGTCTGAGAGAGTAGACCTCCACCAATGCAAAATGCCTCGCAATGTTAACGAAAATGTGTATCCACCTCGTAATTTGGATCTTCTCCTAAATGTAATGGGTCCTTCTTCAGTTATCGCCATGTACATCTGTATGACTGTCTCTCTGTTGTGTCATTTTCTTGGCAGGTTTGGCGAAGCCCATGGGGCTAGTTGAGGGACCCGGAGGCCTTGGCCAGGGGGGAGCTGCTGCTACTCTGGGAGAGGACAGTCATGATGCGGAGGGGAAATATGAGGAGTATGGCTACAATGCTCAGCTCAGTGACCGTATCTCCCTGGACAGGAGCATCCCAGACTACAGGCCTAAAAAGTATGTCCACCTTCTGTTTTTCTAATTTTCTGTCACACATTCTCGTTCCAACTGTAAGTGTTTTTTCTCCTGCCAGGGTTGTGTAATGTTCGAGAGGCTTGTAACTGGATGGTTTACCATTTTAATCCCTGCTGCTGGTCTATTTTTGTGAAAACACTCAATGTACGGCAGGACCTTTTGCCAGGAAACTAGCATTTTCATCCAGCACTCAGTTTTTTTTCCTCTTTTTCTTCTTTTTGGTTTTGCTGAATTTTCAAAACAAATATTGTGCCAAAATAAAAGCAGATTTGCAGCACAAGGTTTATTAGAAGCTCTGTAGTTAAATGCTGGTGTTGAGGATTATTAGAATTTACAACAATTTCCTGCAATTTAAGACAAGGTCAAAATCGAATGGCATACTCATGATATTTTTATGCTTTTATGCTTATAGCATGCTGCAAATTAGACTTACTTTGTTTGTGAGTGTGTCCTCTATGGATGCCAGGGACCTCTTAGGCCTTTAGCGATATGGCATCAGCAACATATAGACAGCTGAAAGTGACAGTACATGTCTCTATTTTCAGATTATTTATGTTAAAAATGCTGTTTTAAGTGCCCAATAGGTATATTTACTCTACAATGATTAAAGGAAGTTTATTTAAATGACAATGAAGACATGCAAGGTGATAATATTATCAAGCATTTTTTTTTTCTCCATTATCTGAATACTGTGTAATTCACAGTGACTTCACAGATCACATCCTAACAATAGCAGACACTTGCAGCACTTGCATTGCTTTGGTCTGGCGTTACTCTTGACCGACTAAGCAAAACAGAAGTAGAGCGGTGCCGCAAAAAGTGAGGTTTTTAACATTAATCTTGTGAAAGTAGAGGCATTTTTGGCTTTCAATACCAACATAGCTTTATACTTCCAGTTTAATCTACGCTGTTGTGTTAGGTTTGTTTTCACATTATTCAAGACTAACTTCTAAAACACTGGACCCAGTGCCTGCTGTCAGTGTGTTGAGATGCTGATGAGATTTATGGAATGTAATTTCGATCAAAAACTGCCTCTCATTGGTTTCCATATTGAAAAGAGGGAGATTCGAAGGGGACTGCTACGACCTGCAAGTTGTTGGTCTGCTAGCAAGCTAATGTGCTTGCACAACGCCAGCGTTATCATTTTGCCAACACTGGCTGTTGTTATGACTTCTACAAGGAGATATATTTCAGGAAGAAACCAACGATGTCTTTTTCCTACAAAGGCATCAAACTGTACCTTCTTCAATATATATTATTTCTTCAGTCAGAGACATTTTGAACAGAGATTGGTGACAGGCACACACATCGAAGAATTTTGGGGGAAACATTGTGAATATACAGTAACTGTAAAGTCACTTATGTTGAAGTGAATTTGAATTCAATTCAATTCAGTTTATTTTATATAGCCCAACAACACAAATACAAGTTTGCCTCGGAGGGCTTTACAATCTGTACACATAACATCCCTGTCCTGGGACCTCACATCGGATCAGGAAAAATTCCCCCAAATAAAGATAGTAAAAACCCTTTCACAGGGAAAAAAGGGAAGAAACCTAAGGGAGAGCAACAGAGGAGGATCCCTCTCCCTGGATGGACAGAAGCAATAGATGTCATGTGGCCAGAATGAATAACGTAACGGAGTTACAGCACATTACATGAATATGACAGAAATTATTCATATAATGACAATGACAATGATTTCATTACATCTGAATCCCAGTAATAATGTACTGCCTCAAAACCCAAAAGAGACAAAAGAAGAGTAAAATGAGTCAGGTTGAATTAACAAGTCGTACAGCATTTTGTTGGTGCCTTTTTTGACAATTTTACAAAATGTTCTAGAACAGTTGTGCAAGGGGTTTCTCGACTTAACATCCTCTTAAAAGACAGGTACGTAAGCGAGCAAGTGTCCTACAGTAATGACACCTACAGCTGTCTCTTGCTGTCACATGACAGTGTGCCTCCCTACTGCAAAAGCCATCCTTACTTCCTGTTTGATATTTTTCATCTCCTTGGTATGTCTTATTGCCTGACTCCATTTAATCCTTCCTTGTCTCTTCTGTCAATGCGGTACAGTTAGATTAGCCACAGAGCATCTTGAGGCCTCTGCATTGGGGAGTTACACAATAGAAAATGACTTTTGTTACGCCGAATCCCTACATGAAAGGACATGGGGAAGATGGTGGTGACAGTTGTGCTGTGTTGTAATGTCGCACTAAAAGGAATTGGGAATCAGTTAAATTTTTTTGACTGGGTGTCCACTCAGTGTCAAGCAGCCGAAATGGTCCTTCTAAAATACATTTTATATAGAGACTACAGTTGTGATACAGTGAGTGCTGCAGGAGCTGGATTGGGGTATGTGTGTCTGTGTGTGTAATCAGAGCTGCCAGTGGCGTTCACACTGTGTCAAAGAACAATGGCAACAGGCGGACACACTGAGCGGAAATCTGACGGCCAAGAGAGGTTTCTGAGGGCTTTAGCAGGGATAACAATTAATTTGATCCACGCTGCTTTGTTCCCAGCTCTTTTCACGCCCAGAAAAATTAGACAAGAGTGAAACGGGGAGGAGGGGCCAAGCTAAAAGGAGTTAGCTAATTAATAAAGTCCGCTGAGAGTGCCTCTGGAATAGAGGGGTTTTAGGATATATATATATATATATATTTTTTTTTTTTGTCAATCAACTTGTTCAACAAATAAATTGAAAGTAAGACAAAAGGGAAGTGAGTGTTGGGGGTTTGCCGAGGTGTTTACAGTCTGATATCGGGGCTGTGTGTTTGAGTATGGATTTAGTACGGTACTCGTTTCACGGATTGTGAAACAATTCTGCAATATATACAGTACACTTTTTGATCTGGTTCTCCGTATCCAGAATACTTTGTATTCCCATATAAACAAGCACATAGTCTCTATGAGCGCTAAGAAAATATGTTGTGTCAAACAAGGTAAAGCTTCAGTCCATGACAGCTATTCAATAGGTACTCTATGATAAAGACTTAGTCCATTTGTTGTGAGGCTCAATGGAAATCAATACAGTGCAATGTGCAAACATAGTTTTCTTTGCCTTTTCTGGTAACATTACAAAAGCAGTACTTTAAAGAGAAACTTTGAAGAACTGCATGTGAAGGAAAATGGATTTATGTGCAGCCAGACCAATACTCTTACTGCTAGCATTGCTGTGGCACTAGTGAGGACTTTTAGGGTGCTTTCACGCTTACAGTCACCTGTTTGCTTCAGTTTGAAGCAGTTATCTGCCTCATGAATGAAACACTGTTACGTACTTTTGATTTGTAATTCTTATTCTAATGTCCTTCAGGATAAAGGTGACTGCAGCATTGCTGAAGTGAAGTTAAAAGTAGGAACCAGTCACCTCCTGTCTAATGGGCTTTTAATTGAACAGGAGTCATTAAGCAGAGGACTTTGATGACTACAGGGAAGCAAAGTCCATCACCATGGCTCATCACTGAACGAGCCACACATTCTCAAGTCTCTCTCTTTTCAAACCTGCCAGTCTACAGCAAAACCAATTCATAATATTACAGTCACAATTGTCTCTCGGACAAAAAAAAATGTAATCCTCTTTCACCGCCTGCCAGCCTGGATTTCTCTCCTCTGCCCTTCACTTCTTGCATGTGACGTTCTTAACTGAGATACCAAGGAACTTAAGTAGGCTCTATATTATAGTGACTCTGAGCCTGCCATTCATTGTCCTTGGGAGGTTTACGTATGATAACATCTCATTGGGCTGTGGAGAGAAAAATAATAAAAGGCATGCAAGCTAAGATAACTGATGCAACAAACAAAAAGATGTTAAATGTGACTAGGGTCACTCAAAAATAGAAAACGCTATTCAAGGCATTTTACCGGCATTTTAACCTCCAGTGTTTCTCCTGCAAAGGAATTCATTTTCAATTACTTAAAATTCACATATGTATCTCTATCGTCACGTTGTCAAAAAGTTTATTTATGTCCAAATGGTTACATAGAAAAAGAAAATGATTATATGTTTATAATAGTTCGACTTTTTTACTTTCATATTTTTCCTCGATCACTCAACAATAGTTAAACCCAAAACTATATTAAAGACCAAGGACCTTATGTCTTTGCCTGTGGGATGGTGATAACCAGAGAGCGAGGCTGAAGAAACAGGCTTACCTCATCTCTTTAGCGTCTGATACTGCAGAATGGGATCGTAAGGTCTCCACGGTGCAGGAGCTCCTGCAGCAAATTGTTGCTCTTTCCAGTGCCACAGTTTATCTCCTGGATGGGGGGGAAGGGGGAGTGCAGGAATGACAAGGCAAACGAGTATCTTTCTGAGAGAAGTGCTTGCGGATTGGAAAGTTGCTTTGGTGTTGCTTGCACCTCACGGGTTACAGGAGGTTAATGTGAAATTTCACCGCAAATAAGAGCCGTCAGTGGGGAAAAAGTCAGAGGGAGCGCTGAGCCACCCGGCTGGTGGAGGAGGAGGAGGAGGAGGAGGAGGAGGAGAAGGGGGAGGTGTGATTGGAATACATCTTAATCAGGCGCTCTGTTTCTGTCAAAGCTTGTTCCGGGTCAAATTATGAGCGCTGGCCAGTGAGCTCAGTCCCATTACAAACAGATGAGTCGATCGCTCATCCTGTTATGGCTTTACAAGGCTTCCCCGCTACCGCAGACAGGTAAAAAATTAAGGCTGAGCAATGCCCTAAATTTGATCCAGTAACTAGGGCAATGGAACTACAATATCACTTTAGGATCTCGACACCAGCCTCACTCCACATCTCAACTAGAAGCGATGAGGTTGCGCTGCATTGACATTTTCGAGAAATGACTGTGGTAATATTCATTAAACGCAGCCTCTCCACGAGTCGTAGAACTGAAAAGGAATGAAATATACGTTACTTTGTTTTGCACACTTGAACAATTAAATCTACATTCAAACTCACTGCCAGATTTGTCATCGTATTTATAGACCTGGCATGGCTGATTGAGAGAAGCAATAGAGAAAGCTGTGAAAGGGAACAAAGGAGTTGCTGAGGGAGAGCATAAATGCACAGGGAAGGACTGAAATGATACAGTGGAGGGGTTATCAATCAAAACACTTCTGCACTTACTCTTACGAATAGAGCGCGAGAGCCGGGCTTAAAGTATAGATAGACGTACGCAACGTGCTCCATCATAAACACTCTCTGTGGTTTAGTTTTCCTTTTATTACCTCTGCTGTCAGATGCATGTGGACTGTGGTAATGGAAGTGATTGATAACAGTGCATGAAATTAAACTTTTCCAGTCCAGAACAGCAAGCCCTAGCCTACTTGCACAGTGAGACTATTGGCAGTAATTGTCATTCCTATGCATGAGTCAATGCCCATATTAAGTTAAAGAGTCACGGAAGAAAATAAAAAGGATCAAGATGTTTCAGTGCTTCTCAAGCTCCTGTATTATATCACAACCACCTTAAAATCCCAGGTTGTGTCAATAGCTAAGGCTGAACTTTACTCTGTTGAAGTAGTGTCACACAAAGTAAGATTCAGGCAGATGTAGGCAGATTTAGTCAACCAAATAAGATAATACATAAGTCTTACGTACATTCATCAGGTGGTGAAAAACACGACTATGATAAACTACTAACACACTAACACAAAATTGAACGCTCGTATCTGTTGGATGTGGGAAAAGCTAGCAGTTTCCTAAAAAGTAAGTTGCAAGTTAATTAGTAAAAAAATTAATATATTTTCAGTATATAAGAATATATATATATAAGAATATATATACATATATATATATATATATATATATATATATATATATATATATATATATATATTAGTGCTGTCATATTAGCGCGTTATTAACGGCGTTAACGCAAACCAATTTTAACGCCGTCAATTTTATTAACGGCGTTAACGCATTTTAATTTTTCAATTATTTTCTCGCCAGCACCACGCCGGATGTAGCTCAACCGGAAGCAAAACAATAGGCACGCCGTTTGGGCTTGGAAGCTAGGCTAACGTTACTGTTTGAAATGAATGAATGGTGAGCGCGATACGGCAAAATGAATGATAAGACGCTAATGAATGGAAAGTTTACTTTCAAAAAGTTGTCAGATGGTTCCCTTGACAAGACCAAAGTGGTATGTGCCATTTGTCATTGTGAACTGAGCTATCATGGTAGCCTATCCAGTCTGAAATACCACTTGATGGCCAACACACAGCTGATGCTAACTCTGCGCCCCCTCGTCATAGCAGACAAGAATGGATGACTTCGGACAGAAACACATGGACACCACAATGAAGAACAAACTTATTGTAGCCATAGCTAAATGGGTGGCTACTGCGTGTAGGCCTGTTAACGTTGTGGAGGACGAGGGTCTAGCTGATATAATACGCATCGCATCCAACGACAGGACCTACGGATTGCCTTCGAGAGCCTGACTGCTATGTTCACAGCTCTCTCTCTCTCTCTCTCTCTCTCTCTCTCTCTCTCTCTCTCTCTCTCTCTCTCTCTCTCAAGCCCTTGTTTACCTGAAATGTGCACTTTATAATTTTATTTTGTAAACCCTTGTTTACCTGAAATGTGCACTTTATAATTTTATTTTGTAAACCCTTGTTTACCTGAAATGTGCAGTAATTTTATTTTGAACCACCCTGTTTGGCAGTTGTTTTTCAATAAAATAAAGCAAGCCAATCCACTTTTTCATGTTGATAAGAGCATTAAAATGCAAAAAAAAAAATTGCGATTAATCGCGAGTTAACTGACATAAATGAGATTAATCGCGATTAAATATTTTAATCGTTTGACAGCACTAATATACACTCACCTAAAGGATTATTAGAAACACCATACTAATACTGTGTTTGACCCCCTTTCGCCTTCAGAACTGCCTTACTTCTACGTGGCATTGATTCTACAAGGTGCTGAAAGCATTCTTTAGAAATGTTGGCCCATATTGATAGGATAGCATCTTGCAGTTGATGGAGATTTGTGGGATGCACATCCAGGGCACGAAGCTCCCGTTCCACCACATCCCAAAGATGCTCTATTGGGTTGAGATCTGGTGACTGTGGGGGCCATTTTAGTACAGTGAACTCATTGTCATGTTCAAGAAACCAATTTGAAATGATTGGAGCTTTGTGACATGGTGCATTATCCTGCTGGAAGTAGCCATCAGAGGATGGGTACATGGTGGCCATAAAGGGATGGACATGGTCAGAAACAATGCTCAGGTAGGCCGTGGCATTTAAACGATGCCCAATTGGCACTAAGGGGCCTAAAGTGTGCCAAGAAAACATCCCCCACACCATTACACCACCACCACCAGCCTGCACAGTGGTAACAAGGCATGATGGATCCATGTTCTCATTCTGTTTACGCCAAATTCTGACTCTACCATCTGAATGTCTCAACAGAAATCGAGACTCATCAGACCAGGCAACATTTTTCCAGTCTTCAACTGTCCAATTTTGGGGAGCTCTTGCAAATTGTAGCCTCTTTTTCCTATTTGTAGTGGAGATGAGTGGTACCCGGTGGGGTCTTCTGCTGTTGTAGCCCATCCATCTCAAGGTTGTGCGTGTTGTGGCTTCACAAATGCTTTGCTGCATACCTCGGTTGTAACGAGTGGTTATTTCAGTCAAAGTTGCTCTTTATCAGCTTGAATCAGTCGGCCCATTCTCCTCTGACCTCTAGCATCAACAAGGCATTTTCGCCCACAGGACTGCCGCATACTGGATGTTTTTCCCTTTTCACACCATTCTTTGTAAACCCTAGAAATGGTTGTGCGTGAAAATCCCAGTAACTGAGCAGATTGTGAAATACTCAGACCGGCCCGTCTGGCACCAACAACCATGCCACGCTCAAAATTGCTTAAATCACCTTTCTTTCCCATTGTGACATTCAGTTTGGAGTTCAGGAGATTGTCTTGACCAGGACCACACCCCTAAATGCATTGAAGCAACTGCCATGTGATTGGTTGATTAGATAATTGCATTAATGAGAAATTTAACAGGTGTTCCTAATAATCCTTTAGGTGAGTGTATATATATATATATATATATATATATATATATATATACTATATATCTTAATTGTTGTTATTATGATTTTAATTGGTTTTTAAATGCAACTGCATTATCAGCTCAACACTTTCCCAAACTGCTTATTTTGCTTGGAATTGTCCGTCTGTACATATGTCTGTTTCCGGTTCATTTTTACTTTTGTCTAAAATCAATTTGACTTGAATTAACAAGAATTAGTTTGGAAAAAAGACAAAACAAGTAATATTGTCTGATTAATTATGTGCTCTCTGTATGCCAGTACCTGCAATAAACACCAGTTTTGCGGAAGAAGAAACACACTGTACCATATTAAAGATCAGACATTAACAAATCAATCATTGAAATTAATCATTTACAATAGAAGTTAATGTGACAAGTGTACTTTTGTGTCCAGGGTAAGAGGGGCCGGCTACATTCTTACCTGCCCGCTTCAGGGTTCTGGAAGCGAATTCATGGAGGGCAGGCTGATTTCAGCTAATCACCCTCTCAGCAGAGCGGATGATGCGCTGCACAGGGAGAAGAGAAGATGGGAGAGAACGCAGCCTTGGGGGGAACCGGTGCTGATGGTCGGGGAGGCTGAGACATGATTTCCCAGCTTCACATGCTGCTTCCTGTCAGACAGGAAGTCTGTGATCCACGTGCAGCTGGGCGAGCTTGTCCTGCAGCAGAGACGGGATGATGGTGTAGAGTCTACAGTCCAGTGACGTCATCCCGTCCAGTCTACAGTGTAGAGTCCACAGTCTAGTGACGTCATACTGTCCAGTCTACAGTGTAGAGTCTACAGTCTAGTGATGTCTTCCCGTCCAGTGACGGGCTGATGGTGTAGAGTCTACAGTCTACACTGTCGACAGAACTGGACATGTGTCGAATTTCAAGTCGATTGGTCATAGGGGGCGATTGGTGTGGCCTTTCTAACTTAAAAACAACTCTATGTATATCCCATTTTTCACCGGTCCTGATATGCATGTCAACTTTGGTGAGTTTTGGGATTTGATAAAGCCCCCAAAAAGCCAATTAATATGGCAGAATAAGAAAAAGAAGAAACACTACAGTTTCAATGGGGCGTTCGCTGGTCGAATGTTGTCAGTGCTCGGGCCCTAAAAAGATACCATCTGTTGTGTCTTTCAACATACTTGCTAGTTCCTCTGTTGCCAAATCTCATTGTTGAAAGGTGAGAACTTGCTAACACATGCCTGCCACACACAGACACACAAATACTCACACAAGCCAGCGGCTTTAGAGGACAAGGAGGGTTCCAATGGATGGAGAGAAGAGGATGTAACTTTAGCATCATGCTGGGATCCATCTGCTGTGTGCCCGCACCCCTGCGGCCTGACCCCATGGATGCTGCTGACTCAGGCTGACATCGCAGTTCACCAGGGTATCAGTGCGCCGAGCTCCAGTAGAGCTCAGATGGCTCACAGTTAGGGTGGAAGAGCAGGGAACGTGCTGTCTTTGAACAAAACACGTTCAAGGTAGCAGCATTTTGACTTTGATACCAACACTACCAAGTTGTATATCTAAAAATACGACCACACAGTGAACAAGGAAAAACATCAACAGGGTTGTGGCGGCGGGACGGGGTTGCGCTCAGCTATAGAGGGAACTGAGCGAGGGTGTGGTTCAAGGGAATAGGTGCCGGGATGAGGTATAATCAGCCTCAGCTGGGGGCAATTGTGTGCGTTTGTGTGTGTGTCACTCCCCGTTAAAACAGGAGTAGCGTCTGATGAACGGGGAGAGAGCGGTAGCCGAAACAGCTGAGTCCAAGGGTCAGAGACAAGCAGGCGGGTGCGCTCAGGGGTAAGGCCGGGAGTGCACACCAGACAGCCGGGACCACACAGCTGATAAGAACAATAAAGTATATTACGAACCACAAATCCGCAGCGTGTTGCCTTTGTGCCGCCCGAGACTCACGGGGTTAACGCAGAGACGTTACAAGGGTCATAAGCGGTTACATTTTGATAAAGATGAGGTTGTAATTTCATGTGTTTCAGTATACAGAAATAACACAGTATAACATCAGACTAGTGATTGTATGCAGCTCCATAATCTCATTTGGGCTTTTATGATATGTTAGCTGTGTCTTATTAGTTAATATAATAGATGTTCTTTTTTTCTAAGAGCCCTAATTTGTGTTTCAGGATGATGAGACAGTTATTTTTAAATGCCTAAGCTAAGTGCAGATTTTCAAGACTAAATTTTGGCCTCACTCGTTGCCTCTATCACATCTAATGATCTGTGATAGCATTTGAGACTGATACATTCTGTCGAATCAATGTTTTCTCAATAATAGTTCTCGAGTGTACGATTTTTCACCTGCCAAATGCAATATTTCACTGTCTTTAACACTACCCTGGTGGGAATGTTTGGCAAACGACTTCAAGAGCTGAGCAGGATTTACTGAGACTAAACGAAACTCATAGATGTGTTTACACTATAGTTGATTCATGTCAATTTGAGATTCTAAAATGGAATAATATTACATTCATTGCAGTCAAAATCTTTTATAAATAATTAAATCACAACAATCCAATAGCCACCTCTTTATCCCTACACCTAATGAGACAGCACTGCTGAATAAGATATGTGAAAACATGGAGAAACAAAGGCAGATGCGAGTGAATCGAGTTTGTCAGCTGTTGCGTTTGGAGCCCATTTTTTACGAGGCGGCAAGATTCACAAGATGTTGACTGTGTGTGTGTGTGTGTGTGTGTGTGTGTGTGTGTGTGTTCACGTGTTCACAGTTGCCATAGGAATCAACTAAGTCATCCAGTCAACACAGTTATTTCAAGCCACAGTATGCTTGTGAGAAAATACTATATTTTTCTGAAGGTGACAGACTTGAGATTATCAGCAAAGTAGAGTAACAGGGCTGTTGTCGTGTGAGAGGGAGACACAGGCCAAGTGAAGGTTAAAAACATTCATTTGCATGGCATAGTGTACAGTACATGCTATGAATTGTGCTAGTGTAAGTGTTCACAGATGTTCAAAATAGGTTACCATGGAGTCAATGTATGTGTGAGATTTAGACATTGAGGCATGATGGGTGGTGTGAGATTTAACAGATTAAGAGATGGAAGACATTGAGCACATTTAAAAGGATACTTGTAACCCAGTGTTTGGTTTCACCCTGGTTTTGATCATATTTGGACTCATGTTAGAGAGAGAAACCTGTACACTGTACTACACTGGGTTGGGTGTTTGAGAGGCATGGGCCCCTTCTGAGCTGGTGGGTGGGGAGCTGGTGGTCTGAAGCTGGGGGATGGGGAGCTGGTGGTCTGAAGCTGGGGGATGGGGTCATGGAGTGGGGTCAGGGCTGCTCCATTGTCTTTCAAAGCGACAGTAGAACTGGTTCAGCTGGTTTGCCAGGTGGAGGTCATTCATGGGGTGGGGGGCTTTAGGTTTATAGTTGGTGATCTGTCTGAGCCCTCTCCAGACAGAAGCAGAGTCACTTGCTGAGAGCTGATGTTACAGTTTCTCAGAGCACTGTCATTTAGAGTCTCTCACCGCCTTGCTAAACATGTATTTTGAATCTTTATACAAGTCCTTGTCCCCACTCCTAAACGCCTGTTCCTTTCTCAACTTTAGCTGATGGAGTTATGCTGTGTTTGTCGTTGTTATAACTCACCCTGGTGCGTGATGGTATACAGCTGTCTGCACAGAAGCTGATGTATTAAGTCACAGCCTCTGTGTACTCATCCAGACTGTTGGTAGCAGTCCGGAAAATATCCCAGTCTGTGCAGTCCAAGCACACACGAAGACCCTCCGTAGCTTCACTGGTCCACTGCTTTGATTTCCTGGCATCAGGCTTACAGAGCTTTAATTTCTGCCTGTATGCAGGAATCAGATGGACCACAACGTGGTCAGAGGGTCCCAGTGCAGCACGAGGGATGGTGTGAAAGGCCTCACTTATTGTGATCTAGAGCAACCTTTTTTACCCCTAACCAGTGCAAAATCATTTTTGGTTGAATTTTTTTTTTGAATACACAGCGCTGTGCCATCAGTGTCTGATTTAATATAGAATATATACAATTATGTTCATGAATTTACACTTAGATTTTATTGCTAATTTATTAAATAACAATTTTTAAAGGATTTTTGAATGGATGCTATTTTTTTTATATATATAAAAAAAAAAATCTCACATACCCCCTGGAGTGCCTTCACGTACCCACACACAGAGGTACACGTACTTGAGAACCACTGATCTAGAGTGTTCCCGCTCTAGTTGAGCATTTGATAAACTGTTTGTATTTAAGGAGTTCATGGCTGAGGTTTCCTTTGTTAAAGTCCCCAAGGGCATTAACTAAGGAGTCCGGGTTGGTCCGCTCCACACACAGTATATGTGACCATTAATGCAAGACGATGCAGTCTATCCCTGACATTGCCTAAGTCGCACTTTATTTAAGGTTGTATATCATCATTACGTCAATTACCATTGTTTGTTTCTAGGGCAGGACGCGTTGGTGTGTCCCCCTCAGGATGATTTGTAATCACTTTAGTGATCCTTTCACCTTTAATCTAGATTAAAGCCATCATCACGTCACAGCATTTTAATTTGTCCAATACTTTGGAATGTGACAAAATACCATCAAAATTAATGACAAGCCTCAGCTGCACTTATTGTGTTTAGAAAATGTTAGAACGCTAACATGTTCAAATAAAATGAACATGGTCAATATTATGCCTACAATGTGAGTTTGTAGAATCAGGGTTTCTATAAGAGAACTCCAGTCAGCATATGCAGGTTTCTCAAAAGCAGGATGAGAGTATGGCAGCTATACCGTAGCAGTAGTCACTGTACACAGTATAGAGAATCCAGGTCTGGGAGCTGCCGCTTCACCATCAAATGCATGTGGGGCTTCAAATACTATCTCAGAAGAGAGCTATTTCTGCCATTGTTGGTTTGGTTCACTGAGAAAAAAGTTATATAGGTTACGTCCCTTTATTTTTGGACAGAAATATGAGGCTGCATGCACTATGTGGATACACTGTGAATGCGACATTGGACATTTAATTACATTTTTAAGAGATAAAAGCTTCTACCAGTAGAAGGAAGAGGTGGATTTCTCAACACATAATACGTTTTTGTTACGTTACACGTTTTGTGTGTAGGTGTAGGTGAAAAACAGGTGTAACTAATCACATTAATTATGTCTGCATCCCATTTACGGCAGGTGTGCTGGTTCCAGAGCCCTGCTACTGCACATGCTCACACGCCTACAAGGATCAAAGCCATTGTTAATAACACATTTCTTTCTGCTATGACAAGTCAAAATGCCTGCTGTGAGAAAGATTTGTGCAGTTGTGGTCATAGTGGGCTCCAGCAGTCATTGAAGAGGTTTCGGGACCTGGATGGCATAGGGTTTTATAAAGGTTTTTTAAGGATGTTTCCCGGATTTGTTCAGATGCTTACAGGTGTCCCAGCAAGGTTGTGAAAATCTTAATTTCATGTTTCTTATACACATTGTCTATTTTAAAGCTTCTGTCATAATTACACACTATTATTATTTTATTTAAATAATGAATTAGCTATTTCTTATGAGTGAGTTTTTTTAATTGTATAATTGTTCTGCTATATTTATTGCTGGAGTTTTCCAATACTCTTTTTGTATAGAATACCCGCTGGTCTTTATACACCCAAATAGGTTTTGCTGAGAGAAAAGATTGATATTACACATATGAAAGTCACATAAAACGCACACAAAGAAAGTTGTCTATGTTTTCTCAGGGAATGGCATGCAAACAAAGTGCAGGTAGTTTTATCACTGGCTAATAATCTTGAATGTATCTTAACAGGTGCAAGCAGTTGACGTACCCAGAAGACCTTCCTCAGATCTCCGTGGTCTTCATCTTCGTGAACGAGGCACTGTCAGTGATCCTGCGCTCCGTCCACAGTGTTGTCAACCACACACCAGCACATGTGCTCAAGGAGATCATCCTGGTGGATGACAACAGTGACAGTGGTAAGACCTTTGATAGCTTTATTAGTTGGATAAAAAAAACAACTGAGGTTCACTTAAAAAAATTACCAAGCAATGTGGAACAAGTCTTTAACCCGTGGTGACTTACTGTATATGCTCTGCAGGGCATCAATTCATGTTAGTCACTGGGATTTTGTCAGTTGTTGTGGTTTGATCCAATATCTTTCTGATCATTCCTTTTTGCAGCACATTTAATTGTTCCTCATTTACAAGTGTTTCATCTCAGACTTAAAATCATGAAACCTGTAGAACCTGCAGTTTGTCATTGTCTAATCCTTTAGGTTTGCTTATTCAGTTGAGACAGTCACCCTATTTATCATGTCTTGTCGTCCCTGGTGGAGTGCAAACTTAAGGCGTCATACACAACTGAGTTAGTGTGATGTTTTTGGACTCCTGCCACAGTAGTCAGTCTTCTAATGCTACAGGTTTTTACGTGTGTGTGTGTGTGTGTGTGTGTGTGTGTGTGTGTGTGTGTGTGTGTGTCGGACACAGTTTTCTGTGTGTTTGGTTTTGTGAGTAACAGTTGAAGGGATAGAGAGCGCCTGAGGGTGGACTCTTGCACACCAGGTTTTAAAAATAGCTTAAAAAAAGAGGGAAGGGATGGGATTTGTCTCGTCCTTTGCTAAACTGCTGTTGCTTACTACTGTCTCCATGGCGATGTGGGCAAATGCTTCAGTCGCCTCCACACCATGACGCCCACAGCAGCTGACGATGCTCGGCTCCACATCCCAAAAGCTTTTCCGTTTGGAGAGCGAGGGACAATGAACTAGATTCCAGACGACACTTGGCCCTCCTTCACTTGGCACAGAGTAACAGGCCTGCCTCCCTCAGGCTGGCAGTGGAAAAGGGCGCATGAGTAACATACTGAAAGAAGGCCGAGCAAGAGTCCACGCTGGCACATCTCCGCTCCCCGCTGAGGCTCTAACTGCCGACAATTAAACAGGCAGCCGTTAACAGCCAATGAACAGATACAAAAGGAAGTCGACCCTTCAGTCTGCCCAACGCATTTTGACTCTCGCAAAGGTTTTCCTGAAATAGATTTTTGAAGGACAACCCTATCTTTACTATAAAGACTGCAACATTTTCTGACAGCATTTACATGTATTACATTTCACCTCTCCTCCCATGAAATGCTATTATTTCAAGGGTGTAAAAGAAACAGAATGTTAGACTGATAACAAAGACTCTGGAGTAACTCCATATTAATTCTATAATAATAATTAATAATATTATGAATTATTTACCAGCAGAAACTCTAGAATACTTTAAGACGGCTATAATTAATATATTTACATAAGGAAAGATGAAGTGGCTATGTGTTATGTAGGGTTATAACGATGCATCAATATGGAATGATGTATCTAATAAATTATCACCAATTAAAAATAAAAAAACCCGTCTGTCATCATTTTTGTCCAAGCGCACCTCTTTTGTAATATTCAAACCGTACTTAAACATGAGAAATGTGGCACTTAATGGTAAACAACAGAATTTAGTTTTTTTTAAAGAATACATTGTTTTTCATTTAAATTAAGTTGTCAAAATAATCTATATAATATTGTAAGACAAGAACACCAACATTGAAATTTGATTTCAAGTTTGTTCGGTTTAAAATAGATTTGACAAATGAGTCAGCAAATTACATGTCTGATATCTGGATATTTAAACCACCATATTTAAAGTCCCCAACTCATTCCAACTAATTAATCCCTATAGAGTCACCTAATTTGCCACAATAATACCTCAGGCATGGAAACTCTTCAGAGCTGTTAGAATAAAGTTGTCTCCAGCCAGAGGAAGAGACAAATTGTAACTGATATACAAGCACAGTTGAAAACAGCAAGGAGCAAAACAGAAAGCTAAACTCATGGCTTCTGTCACTTGTTGAGTAACCTTTGCTATAAAGCATCGAAGACTGGTGTTTAACAATAGTGTGCTGTGTGCAGTTCACTGACATCAAGTTACATGACTACCAGGTGTTGATGTTTTTGGTGTCCACGTACATCTATGAGGTCAAATTCAGGTCACTGCCTGCAAACCAACACATCCGTCAGCGGCTCTTACTGTATGTTTACCAACAGTGATGATGATGATTTGTGCAGAAGTGTGAAGGGTTTCTAGGGAGCTGCTCTGCTGTGACATTAGACAATTAATATGCAGGCTGGTGTGCTTGACCTTTTCTGGATGGCTCTGTCTGTCCCCTCTCATTTAAACAAGGCTCAGTGAGATGAGTGGAGGTACAGCCACACTCACTTCTGGCATAATAAATTAAGCACCGGAAGCATGTTTGCCTTGAGGCTGAAAGGTTTATTCACAGCATTTAAACTAAACTCACATTCCAAGTGATGAGCTTTGTAATAGGCAGGACGACTCAAATGTATTGTTGTTCGCCATGTTAGCAGCATAACAGCAAGGAAAGGCTTAATGAACCTTATAGGATTTAATTCCAGCAAATACCACCATCACATTGATAACTTAATGATTCATATAATGAAAACAGGATATAAACTGAGGACCAGTAGACACAGCTTGTGGTATTAATTTCAAGCGGAGCTGAATTACTTTCAACATTGCATTCATTAAATTTGATTAAAGAATCGAGGATTTGCAAATGAACACGCAACATAATATTTGTCTGACACATTGTGACACTTGCAAGAAACAATTTAGAAAAATACACTGTGTAATTCCTATATAATTATCTTAATTCGGTTCAAAATAGCTCAGTTCTGTCAATTTACGTTTAATTAAAAGCCTATCTGACAGTTGCAAAAAACTATTAATGGGAAATAGTTTATCCTCGTTGCAATCTAACTGAGACACTCAATCACATATCTCTGTAAAGCTTCACATACTGCATTCAGTTCCTACTTGCAGTAGGACAGCATCGCATAGACACAGCGTGTTGCATGTATAGAGCAAGTAATGCAATCACCCAGCATTATGATAAAAACAAGGAGGAGAGGCGATGAAAAGAGAGCAGAGACAATGGTTGTTTTCATAATTTATCTGTCACTAATCCCGAGAAAAAAAACTGCACAATGTTGCCATGGCAGAATTTTAAATGAAGGGGATGTGTGAGGAGTCAAAAACACATGAACCAAGTTACCATTGTGGTGTTTCTGTGAGAGGTAGATAACCCCCAAATTGCTGACATGCTGCTGCACAGATTATTTACAGGCCTACTGTCAAAATGTTCCCACTTAAATGAAGGGCTTATACTGTCACACTGCATTTAGAGATGTTACCCCAGGATGAGGAGTATCAATTTACTTTTGGCTACAGTGTTTTTGAATATTTAATGAACATCACATTACTTGCGGTGATTCAGTTTACCAACTCCACTAGTCTGCCTGTGATCGATCAATTTCAGACCTGTTTCTGTATCAGTGTCTGATACCTGTCCATCAATCCACTGTTAGAAGAATATGGTCTGTCAGAGACCAGACCTTTGTAAACACACAACGAAACTCAACTGATGCCTGTTCTGAGGCTGTCTTTACTGGATTGGAAACAGAAGGTTCTGTGGCTTATTTTGAATGCAGGTGTACCCATATGTAGTGAGCACAAAAGAGGCAGTATGTGGAAGGATATAATTCAGGCTTTGGAGCTTGTAAGTGAACTCTAAGGCTTTGCCCCAGTTTAAATAATCAAAGGCAGGTTCAATAACTCTCTCCCATCTATCCTTAACACAACGGCTTCCATAATCTCCCATGTCGCCAAAGGAATTCATGGTGCTCCTTGAGCAGTACACAATGCATTCATTTTAAATTCATGGTATGATAGATAGTTATTTATCCGCAGCTATGTTTCACTGCTACTCCTTTAAAATGTATCCCTGCTCCATAACTCTCCTCCCATGGATGCAGTCCAATGTTTTATTTTCTAGGATCAGGGGGAGGACCATAACTTGTCTCCTTCCCAGGAAAGCCCAGTAATTATTGCACTCTAATAGCTTTTATCATATTGTAGCTGCAGAGTAGGCCGATGATGAAGGAGACCCGATGCACAGGTTAGAAATATTCAACAGTGCAAACGGAACCAAACTGAAAATGTCTCTGGACCTTCAAAGAGGAGCAATGCAGCTTCTAACAGTGACTGATCTAAATGGGAATGCAGTAAAGATGAATCTCGTTATTCCTTAATGAGCTTACATGGCATTAGTACTAAATGCGAACAGCAAGCTCATTTGTACACGCTACTCTGAGACGCTTTATAGCAAAGATGAAATAGGAAAGGTTGTCTCAGTTCGCGAGTATGAAATGCGCTAAAATCATCACTTATTAGATTTAACTTGAAGTACTTACTTAAACTTTACTAAAAGTACCAATAAATAAAATGACAGAAGAATTATATGTGCACAATGTACTTAGAGTATAGCAAAAGAAAACTACATCTGGAGAGTGAATAGCTACTTTTTTAGCTACTACTGAAATATATTGGAGTAAAAGCATAGTATAGTACTTGAGTAAATGTACATAATTACTCTCCACCAGTGATATTAGACACTTACAAAGACATGGAAAGTCCACGCATAAATGCTGGAGATCAAATCTACTACTTATTGCAGCCACATACAATGCTAACCACTGAGCTGACCTGCTGAACATTTGTTCATGTTAAACTTAATTAATTAATAACTTAGTACTATTCAAATACAAAACAAGAAATCCACAGACAGAGACCGCCACAAACAGAAAGTTCCCATGAATGCTTGCTTTAATTTGATGTCAAATGCTAACGGCGGGTTACTTGAAGGCGGGTTACTTGAAGGCGGGTTACTTGAAGGCGGTTTACTTGAAGTGTCACCGCTTATAAATCCACAGTCTCTCCCTGCGGCTATACCCTATTGACCAGAGGTCTTCAACAGGGGGTCCGCGGTGGTAAGGCTGTGGTTCGTGAAAGTTTTGGTTCATTTTTTTTTCTCACACAATTCTTCACAAATGCACACAGTACTCTATCAAGCTGGGCACCGGTTCACTCACAGCACGAGACTAGCCAGGGGCTAATATGACCCTCTGCCTGGCAACCTCCATCCATCCAAGGATGGATAAGTTGTGTTCTACTCATCAGGGTCAGACATCTCACTAATGCGGGAATAGGTATATGTGTGCTATCCACATGGCTTGAGGCTTCACTGTCCCCCTACATGTTTAAAAAAAACAAAAACATGAATCTATGCATTATTTTAATAGTTCAGTATTATGCAAGACAGTATGTTTATTAATGGCAGTGGCACTAATAGGCAATCGCTCATTTTCCTTTCCACATTTATGTTGAAAAATAAAAACGTCAATTTGAATAGCTTGAATGCATGATTATCATACAATTGACAGAACGTATTGATATTGGTATTGGTGTGCAAGGTATGTTTATAAATGGCAGTAGCATTGCCACCCTACTCAAAGTACCTTGCACATGTTTGAAATAAAAATGTATGAACCTGTATATTATTCTAATAGCTTAGTATGAAATGCACAATCACAAGGCATGTTTATACATGGTACTAGGCCCATATAAAACTACATTTTATACAATATATATATATATATATATATATATATATATATATATATATATATATATATATATATATATATATATAGTGCTCTATCTCTCTCAGTTTGTGGGTCCTTGGCCTGAGGAAGACCCCTGCTTTAGACCATCACCTAGAAAAAGACTCCTGACAATCCATTCACTCACTGTGTCTCCTCAGTCACACAGACAGAGGATTAGTCTGCCATTTCTCTACTTTCACTGGCTGATTTATGTTGCGAGTCACATTCACAAACTAGGTGTGGATGCTGTTCAGAGCCAGTGTGCCACAAGCGTCCTTATTAATCTCCATCAGAAAGTGGGACGCTCAGCAGAAACCCAGAGGAGAAGCTCAAACAGCCATCTATCCTCCAATGAAACACAGACAGCAATTTGTGCAACTGGCTGTTAATCCGGCAAACTTTTTCCAGTGATGACAGCCAAACTTGTCTGTGAGAGCAAAGGAGGTTACATTTCCTATCAGTTTGGTATCCTTTTTATACAGCAGTAATGGGCTGTTTAACCGGGCTGCATGATGGTGTAGTGGCTAGCACTGTTACCTCACAGTAAAAGAGGTTTGAACCCGTTCTCTGGCTTCCTCCCAAAGCTCAGGTTAATTGGAGGCTCTAAATTGCCCGTAGGTGTGAATGTGAGCGTGAATGGTTGTCTGTCTCTATATGTGCCCTGCGATAAACTGGCGACGTGTCCAGTGCCTTCGCCCAATGTCAGCTGGGATCGGCTCCAGCGACCTCGCGACCCTTATAGGATAAGCTGTTAGGATAATGGAATGGGTTATTTAACTGAACAGTTTTTTCATACTATTGTATCTTCCCCTATTGCTAAAGTTGCCAGTTAGGCCGACCATCAGTTTTGAACACTACATACATGACTAATGTATTACAGTAATGGGATAACTATGTTCTGTAACTAGTAGGTCTAGGTGACATCACAGTTAATAATCACAGTAATTATTTGTTTCAGCAACATATTGGGAGTTCAACTCGTTCACTTTCTTACTGTATTTGCCCAAATACGCTGCCCTCCATGACACTCGTCCAATGAGATTGTGGTATTGATGGGAGGAGGAAATGTTGGTGTCCTGTTGATAACATTAAATAACTTTATGTTTGTATGAGACGTTCAGATCAGCTTCTTCTTCTTCTTCTTCTTCTTCTTCTTCTTCTTCTTCTTCTTCTTCTTCTTCTTCTTCGATTTGAACCTGGGGCTTAATCTATTTTGGTTGAACATACATGGGTTATAGCCTCCAGTAGTTAAAACACTGAAATGATTTACCCCTGGTTAACCTGAAGCGAAGCTGTCCAGGCCCCAGTGGTGCTGATTAGGCTTTTCATGGGACTCAAGCCCCAGTCTCTTAGGTGTAAATTCTGACTTTGACCCTGTCATCCACCATAACCTACTCCCGACACATACTATTATACTACTAATGTCACTACTTTCAGTCTGAACTATTGCCAAATAGCATGTGACTATACTTACCCAGGTGCAAATAGACACTCAATGACAGGCATTAATGATTTCTCAGTTCCATGAAGTGTCCCAGTTACCTATACCATTGAGTGGTATGTAGCATTATTAATGTTATTAAATACATCTGTGCTTTTCCTACCATGACTTTTCAAAATCTCTGCCCTGATAGATGCTATTACATTAGCTGGCTTGCTAACATAAGCCACTCATAAGCCTACATTCAGGAATCACTTGCAATTGGAGGGTGTGTCGGTGTTATCAGGTAACGGCTTTACTGTAAAGACAAGACTGCTGGATTGCTGCATGCAGGACTAACGTTAAGCTAGATAACTAGATAACGTAAATACTGACTTAATCTTAGAGTGCTGAATTTATTTTCCTTGATCACAAGTAGAGTAACAAGCGCTGCAATCGCGATAGCAGGGAGTCGTCCAGTCAACACGCAGGTTGACCGTCCAAAAAACACCCTGAACAGCCGGAAGTTCGGCTCTTTAATACACGGTTTTCCGTCATGAACATCTAACATTTCTATTGGCTCTAACCTTTCTAAGAGGAGGAGAATTGTGTCCTCATCTTTTCTCACAAGGCTGGAACGTGCAACGACCAGTCTATTCCCTAATGTCAATATACTGATAAACAGATGTGAGTGTTGTGGTGCAGAGCGTGGAACCTTGAGGAACAGACAACCGGACTGTTCTCACAGAAACTTCTCACAGAAAGTATTTGTTAAACTGACCTCGCACAACCTGAACTCTAATAGACAGAAGAATAATGAAATGAAGAATATCTACAGAATATAACGATTTATATTATCACTTTGGAGTTGGAGTTTAATTAAAGGTGACCTTATACAGGCTGCCTTTGATGAGGCTCAGCTGGGGAACTAAGGAATAGTTATGAGAAATGTTTATTGAGTAACAGGTAATGAGTAACTGCATTTTTCAAGCAACTTGCCTGTCACAAGTTACGATCATTATACAATACAAAAAAATTAACTAATTTTCACTGCAGTCCTGACATAAAGACGTAAGGCAAGTTTGATCAAAACCATCCTGGAAACATATTTTCACTTGCTGTCCTTGCATTCCATTCATCTGGATGGAATTTTAAGAAAGAATTTCTCTAATCTGCCCTCTTTCAGTGGAGCTGAAATTCAACTTGGACCAGTATGTGAACAAACGCTACCCAGGCCTGGTAAAGATTGTGAGGAACAGCAAGCGGGAGGGCCTGATCCGGGCCAGAATACATGGCTGGAACGCGGCCACGGCTCCTGTCGTTGGCTTCTTTGACGCCCACGTCGAGTTCAATCCTGGCTGGTAAGAAAAAGTAATGTTTAACATTAGAAGGTCCGAGCTGTTTCTCTGTCCTTTGTCACCTTTACTTTGTGGTTTGCTTTTCATATTTTCGGTACAGAAGGATGTTATGTAAGATTATTATCGTTGGAATATGCACCTTTCTCTGCCCTAAGCATTTTTGATACAGTGCCAGGTCAATTCTAACTGATACAGCATTTTCAGCAGAATGACCCTTATTAATAGGAAGTGTTTATCATTAATAAGCTTTTCTCTCTGGCATCTCCTTTTAAATTGTGAGTAATGGGTTTGGTTTGAACTGAATAAAAGCCCAATTTAAATGACACTACCTGTCCAACAAATACACACTTATAATAAGAGAGAGTGCAACAGTGTGAAAGGCAAAAGTGAGTGTAATTAAAGAGGGAGCATAAATATTCAGCATTTTGACATCATTTTACCTGCAGGCTCTGGACTTATTTTGCGATATTAAATTACTTCTGGGGGTCTCAGTCCAATGTCTGCCTGCTGCTTAAGTTTACCAGCAAACAAGTCACTCAAATAGATGTAATTGGCACCTAATTTGAGTCTGCCATGCTGTCAGTGTTTGAAGATGAAGTGTAGCTTTTCTTCCCTGGGAAGCTGCCTGTGAGGAAGGGGACAAGGAGGGATGAAGGAAGAACAGGAGGTATGGAGGAGAACAGAGAGAAATGCTTAATTATACTTTTTCTACAGATTCCATCAATGCAGTTCAAATATATAAATTCTTTGTAGGGCTCAGTATCTCCTGGTAGGGTCTCCCAAGGCAAAGTGGTCCCAGTGGAGGGGCATGCCAACCCCTGGCTTTGCAGACTAACTCTAGGGACGTGGAATGTCACCATTCTGGATGGGGAGGAACTGGAGCTAGTGTGTGAGGTGGAGCGGTACAAACTAGTTATAGGTGGGCTCACCTCCACGTAGCACTAGGCATGTGTTAGCCATAGATTGGCCATAACAAACACCATATTCATACATAGGGCAGTTAATTACACCAATGAACTGCCCTATGCATGAATATGGCTCATATATTGGTACCAGAACACCGTAGGCCAAAGACTGTTGATCAACTGTGTGGTCATATGATCAGAGCTGCGTCTGCATGTCTTGGACACTCGGGGGAAGAGAGGACCGGAGCTCTCAACTGGTCACTTTGATTTCGGTTCGGGCAACACAACAACTTGGTTAGGTTTAGGAAAGAGAAATCCTAATTGACTTTCCACCAGCATTGTTTCCGTGGTGTAGGTATAATATTTTACTTAGCATAATGCACTATTATTACGAGGTTGTGGTCCTTATTTATATAGTACAGTATAAACCATCGCCAAATCTGGATGATTTTTAACAATTTGCTGGTGTAGGCTTTGCTCACGTCTTGCATAAATACGAATACAATAATAATACAGATATTTATGTGAAATAAACAGACACAGATAGTAGGTTTGTGTACTACCATGCTCACATGAAAGCAGGGTACTAACATGTAAAACAAGTAATGGGTAAAAACAAGCTTTTTTCAGCCATTCACCACCAAACACATTGACCTCCTAACGCTTAGTGATTTAATGTACCTTGATCATTGTCTCTCGACACTGTTTTGTAGCATGAATATATACTTGAGGCCCGGAGGACATGCAAGTCGAGCAGCCCAGTCAACAAACGGCACTCAGGGAGAAGATAGCATCATTGCATAGGTGCAATAGTGATGATAATTGATACCCTGTGGATCCCTCATCTGTTCCCCCATCTGTTCTTGCTCAAAAATAGACGTACCTTTCATGCCCCCACATAACCCATTCACCTCTGCATCAGATTCATCCTCCACAGCTCTCTTGCTATACCACCCCCCCCAATGTTCTACATGTTGAGGCTGTGTTGGCGAATTTCTTTTGAGTTAGTTCACCTGCTGCCATGAGTGAATACCATCCTGCCCCTCCCCCTCCCCGCCCCCACACACACACCCTCACACACATAACCGCCTCCATCTTTCTTTGATAACCCACTGACTTTATTTTGTTGTTGTTTGCTGCTTCAGATTTGCTTTTGTGTGAGGTTTTATTTACAGGAATCCCTGTGATTTGTAGATGCTGGGTAAAGGGATATTGCACTATAGGAGATGTCAGGTGTGTGTGTGTGTGTGTGTGTGTGTGTGTGTGTGTGTGTGCAAATTTACTATCTACTGTATGTCTGAAAACATTCTGTGCTGCTCCTTTACTCAGATAGATTCACTCGTATCTACACTATCTATTTGCTTGAATGGAAGAAGCCCTCTATTTATCATAATACGATTATTCACCATTGCACATCCAGTGATAAGTGAGATGGATGGTTCCTCTAGATGTTGTGGTGAGTCTCCCACAATGACCTTGTACACACTGCCTGTGCATACTGAGCCAGAGACAATGCTGCCAACTCTCAGCTGCAGTGCTGTGATTCATTGGCAAGGCATTCCACCTGGTATGCTGTACATTTGCAGCTGAAATGTATTTCTGGTTGGTATTCCTGTTAAAGCAGACATAATTGTATCACACCGTACAGTGCACTTGACAGTTGTTTCCCATTTCCTCACACCATGTTTGTTTATGAGGAGTTAAGAAGTGTGAATCAGACTTCCACGGCTTTGCTGTTTTAATATGAGGATTTGAAATCGTTGCCTATTATTAAGGCAGTATTGCATCAGCTAAATGTTCATAATCCATCTCCCTTAACGCTTTATATACATCCATCCTTGAGACAACGACTGTTCATTCTGCTGCAAACAGGACCCGTTTCCTTCTGCAAGCTCTGTAAATAAACAGGATTAATGACAGGAAATGGGAGCTTTTTTGTAATCAGGAACTACTGTATTCTACGATATATCTGCAGAGGAGAAGAGCAGGATAGTATTATGTATTTTTTTTTTTAAGTCCCTGCACAGTTGCAATCTCAGGTTATTAACACATAATGATTAGAAGTGTAGCAGCTGTTCCCTGCTGAGTGTGTGCTGGAGATAAGATTGTCATTGTAGGCCGGTGGTAATGAAATGCATGCTTCAGAAAGCAACACTTTGATGAATTTTGAATGTTCAGCTGCTATGTGACCTGGTGAGCTTATCTAAGAACAAGGAAAACGGTTTCAACCAACCTCTGGCTCCTGTCATTATGAAATATGTAATATCTGCCATATCCACATTTGTATGGCATATATCAGTTCTTTAATGTCATTGAGATATCATTGACCTATAATGCTCTGCAGGTGAATTGGTATTATAAATACATTTTGTATACAACTTCCCGAGTTCTTGAAGGCTAAAGAAATGTGTCTAGCGGTGGCTCAATGTTTATATCTGTCTGGAGACGAGAAAGAAGGCTGCAGCCATACTTAGTGCTTTAGAGAGCACAGGCCAGGCAGTCTTCCGAAACGCAGCGCAGACAGAGATTTATGCCATCTTTGCATTTGTATCATTTCAACCATATCATGAGCAAATGCATTTAGAAGTAGTGTGGAATCTCACATTGAATCGGAGGATCCTTTTCCAGTTCATGCTTCTGCATCTCTATCTACCCCATGATGAATTGAGATTCTGCGCTAATCTGTTTTACTTTCTTTAGATTCTAAAACACTTTGTATTGTTCTCTAAATGAGCTCCCCAACAGTATCATTGTAAACCGTACAGGTATTGCTTTCATATTACAACTGTAAGGTGTATAATAATATGATAATCCCATTTTGTACAATAAACTGTGAACGTAAAGTAAATTATTAAAATATGTTTTAGACATACACCACAGGTGCACAAATTCCATAATTATGTGAAAACACTTTTTTTGAGAAATGAAGAGAAAGGAGAAGTAAAATGTGTTATTCACTTTACTTAAACATGCATACATACATACGTGTATAAAGATACAAATCTGTCTGAAAATGCAAATCTAGAATAGCCTTAATACAAATCCACCCAAATCAAATCCACACGATTAATTGTATTCATTGCCTCCATGATTTCACTTTACGCAGCTCAACAATTTAACGCATCTTGTTTTTTCAGTCAATAGTAATTTTCTTCATACATTGCATATGATCATAGCATATGACCTCTCAGATGTATCCAATAATTAACCAATAGTTGTTTTCTGTGAAGACACAATGGCATTTCTCCTGTTTCTACTTGGATGGTGCACACCGGTGATGTTCTTACTGCACCTATACACATTCTGAGGGCCCTACCATCCAGCTGTTTAAGTGTATATGTGTATCAGGGTGGGATGCAACCTCTGCTCCCCAGTCCAACCCTACCAGACATCTCAATACATTTATAACTTTTTTACAACCAAGCAAGATAACAGTCTGCATTAATGTATATCTGTCACAGTTCAGCTATCACTATCACTATCACCTGCCCACTCTGCTGCACTCACCTAATCAGCTCATTCAGTGCACCTGGTAGTCACACGCACCCCATCATCTTATTCTGTTCACCTGTTAGTCACACCCATCTCGTCAGCTCTATCACTCTCACCTGTCCAATTGGCTGCAACTATTCCCTCTAGTATATAAAGCCCAGCTTCACTCACACTCGCTGCCAGGCCGTTCGCCGCATTTATGCCAGAATCCCCGGCTATTACCCTCCGACTGCGCTCCTGTTGCCGACCCAGCCCGTTTAGACTCTTGCCCCGGAACATTGCCATAGCCTTCTGTCCCTGACCACGAGAACGGCCTCAGCTCCCCTGCTTCCTGTCGGATTTTTCCCCGGAAGCAGATCCTGGACTGTGTGTTTTGTTAAATCTGCCTGGAATAAAGTTTGTTGACACAATTATGGAATCCTGCCTTACTGCATATGGGTCCTTAACAAACCAGAGTTAAATTAACTTCTCATGAAGATGAGATTTGTGGTGGTTTTCTTAAACGCTAGGAATCTAACTCTTGTAGATTTGCTGTGTTATTCTTGAGCATGCTCTCACATAAATTGTTCGGGTCATCCATAAAAGCTACAGTACACAACAATTACGTATTTTCCCCTGCATGAGTAGCTCACACTTTCTGCTGCTTTAAGTCCAACACAGAATTAAAATCTTATTTTAAATGCTAAGGGCCTGATGCTCTCGGGGGTATGATTCCTACCACAGTTATATTAATCATCTGATAATTACCTGCTTCAGATCATTTACTGTTTATCGGTTGATTTGGACATTCAAAATAAGAATGCAATCTCAAAAGGGATAGCTACAGGATGTGTACGTCAGCATTGTACAAAGATATGACAGATGGTGAAACATTCTGAGGCGGCGTAAAACAGATATGAATTGAAATTGTACAGTGATATTTATCCTGGCTGATTCTGTTTGTTTAGCTCTGTGAAATGTGTGCACAGCCTGATGCGAGTCTCAACAAAGGTATCGGATATTATGAAAGACAAACGGTCATCCATAAAGACTTAATACATTAAAGGACCTCATGCTTCAATATGAACCTCTACAAAAATGTCATGGTGAGGAAGACGGCAATGGAGGTTGTCTACATGTATTCATAATATTGGATGAGTCATTGCTGGAAGGGGGACAAATCCTGTAATATGGAACAGAGAATGATTTGGGTTGATGTGGACGAATTACCCTCTCTGTGTTATGCAGATGAAATGGCAGATACAGGAAGAGGAATTACGTAGGCTCGTCTGTCAAAACCAGATGTGTCCTCATTTCCAGAGCGTCTCTATCTTATCAGCCTCATGGATCCCTGAGGTACAGGAGCGGCTGGCTGGCTCCGGGGTGTTTGGGGGTTCTCAAGGATGCAGGGAGATGAATGGAAGATGCTGTGATGGCAGAAAGAGCACCTCAAGGTTAGGGCGTGTAGAATGAGATTTAGTAGCAGCAACACATCAGCGAACCACGTCAGGAACACAACATTAAACAATTATATATTTTAGCAGCTTCTCTCATGTTGTACATGACATATTGGCCTTCAGAAATCAAAGTTTGCTCAGACTGTCTTTTACAAACATGACAAAATGATTTGCATAACTGTTTGCCGGCCGTTAAGACCAAAAGGTTAAAAAAAAATGATGTATTATATTGCAACCGGCAGCAGTAAAAATGCATACAAAATATTCAGGCCATTTATCTTCAAAAACTATTATCTATCAGATCCATTTTTTTGTTTTCCATAAAAGAGTATCTGGCGGACATTGACACATCTGTACATCTTCTGTATGTTTTGTGAACCGGCTATAGTTTTTTTTTTATTGGCTTTGTTTTCATATTTATTTTTCATGGAGGCTAATATGTGCTCATTTATGTGTTGTCTTCAGTTAGACCCAGTGGGATCACAATGATAGCATATCATACAAACATAGCATACAAACACAAATGTGCATGTGCAGTGGGAAACAACATAGAAGCAATCCAGGAAGCGGGGAAACCTTTTTTAAGCCTAAAGAGGAATTTTTTATTTACAGTGAATGAGTGCCATTTTGAAGTTTAATATCCAGTTCTTATGATTGCAGTGACTGCATCCCCTTATCAATGCACAGCCTTTTATTTGGTAAACATGTTATCCTTCAGTAGTATTTTGTTAAGTGGTAGATACATATTTTATTTCACAGGTAATGTTGAAAAAAAAAAAATGAATGAAAATGTGAAAGTAAGTGTGCATGAAACATTTGTTTATCATTATTGATTTGTGCCGCTGCTATTCAGAATGCAAACGTGATCAATTATTGGAAATACATTAAACTTAATTTGATATTATGGAGCAGAGTTCTGTTGTAAGCAGTTGATAACAGCACAAAAAGGTTAGTGGTTGTGGAGAAAGGAAGGAAGTGGGAGTGTTCTGGAGAGATACAGTTATCATTTCATAATTGCACTCTTTTTTTTTTCTAGAGTTTTGGAAGATGTGGTGGAGATCATCTTTTCAGCATTAGAAGATTGTACAAATACAGCCAGTGCCAGCAGCACTTTGGCATTGTTCTGTAGACCTTCCATATGGTTCTCAAGACAATGTTTAAATAGAAGAGGGAGTGTGGCATTGATGAAAAAACATTCTAGTAACCAAGAGACACAGGCACCAAAACAGTAGAAAACCTCCTAGATACTACTGAAGTTCCTGTTGACTATTAAACCTTTTAACACAACTTATGAGAGCAGCTTCTACTATGACAAGGGAGGTAACTTTGAAATTAATAGAAATAGGTTGATACCCTTTTGCTTTGAAGGTGTATTTCCAAAAATGTTTTACTTCAAAATAAATCAATGTTTACTGTTGAAAGGAGACATGCATCTTAATTGCCACAGTGGTTTGGTCAATCAAAGATGACATCCTCATATGTTTTGATTTGTCCACTATAGATATTTAGTTAACTTTCATAGAGGAGGAATGAAACCAGAAAATATTAAAATTTGTACTTTTTGAAGAAAATATTTTTTTATTAGTTGTCAACTAATAATTGTTAAATTCTGAATAATGGCTAGAGCTCTGCATACTGTACCTAGCTCTGCTCTCATCAATACAGTAAAATACATGTCATCCATGTATTTTCAAAAGGTCAATGTCTTTAATCTTTCAATACTATTGACCCAGCTACTGGATGGATTGCCAGCAGCAGCCACTTTTCAGTACTGAGTTACTTGTTCTCAGTGACTTGTCAGTCCTCTTGACCTCCCTTAACCTTCCACAGGCTTAAGCGCTGGTGCTAAAATGCTCCATGAACTAAGACAAAAACCTTAATTAAAGTATTAAGGTACGAGAGCTGTTTCACCCAAATTGGCCTGTTAAGAGCTACTCTTAGCCTTCAGATGTGTTGTTAATATGGCCTCTGCTCTCCACTTGATGTGCTCTAAAAAAATCAGTGCCAGCCAAAGCTGCCTCGGAGCAAAAGCTATGAGATGAAGAGTCTGGTGAGCACTCAGAGGAAGGCCTTTTCAGAAACTATCATCACACAGAGGAAGAAGAAAAGAAGAAAAAGAGTGGATAGTTTCCTGGAGCAGACTGAGCCTCTCTTTTCACCTGATGTCCTCTGTCATATCAGATTTGACCTCTTATCATAGTTGGGTTTAAATGATGAAAACAATACTGATTCGACAGACTGAAAACCACTTGTAAATGTAATGCTGGACTAAAAGTTGAGATGACATCTGCAGTCATCTATAGCTGCTCCTGGCATTGTTTAATGGATTCATGATCTCCAGTGAACACCTCTCTGTTCAGTATGTTAATAAATAATTTGGTTGATTTTCAGTTTCTGTGAAAAAACACATTCACAACTTCACTTCATGTTTACATTCTGTTACGTGACCCATCTGGTCAACCTTGACCATAATTATTCATTCTAACATTGCCATATTAGTACTTGAAACCTCTACAGGGCAGAATAAAAATATGTAAAGCTTTTTTTTTTCTCCCTGTGGCAGCCTGTTCTCCTCTCACTGTCTTTCTTCATCTTTTGTAATTGTGCAACTGAACTCCTGCATACTTAACTCAGAAGGTCCACTTTTAACTTCTGCCTCTGTTCTTCTCCAAAGGGCTGAACCTATTCTGACCCGGATGAAGGAGGATCACACCCGCATCATCCTGCCCGCCATAGACAACATCAAGTACAACACATTTGAGGTGCAGCAATATGCCAATGCCGCCCATGGCTACAACTGGGGGCTATGGTGTATGTACATCATCCCACCACAAGAGTGGCTGGACAAGGGCGATGAGACAGCCCCTATCAGGTGAGGTCCTCGTTTAGCATATAGCGTACATTATAGATGAGGATGTTTGATGAAATATGGATAGGCTCAGGATATGACTTATTCATGTGTGGAACCATCAAATTAAGGTGCTCTGTAGTGGTGCTCTGCCATCCCTAACACACAAATAAAGCCTACCTGTACAACGCTGTCTAATTACCATGATATAATGAATATCTTTATTTTGATGCAGGATCATGAGGCCACAGCGATACTGTGTCATTAGTGTAATTGTGTGTTGAATATGAGCAGGCATTCCATTATATCCACCGCTGATTGAAGGACAGTACTAGCTTGTATCGTGTTTCTGTATAATCCTAGAATTGATTATATATGCCCTCGGCCATATTGGACTTTAATTGACTCAGGGAGAGAGCATTGTTCTCCCTGAGACCTCCTCTATTCCCTGCTATCTTTTACCTCCCATATTAGGGGGGATGTTTTTTAGGACCTACTTAACTTGTAACAATTCATCACAAAAAAATCAAAGGGGAAAAAATATATACTTTAAATCAAAGGGAACCCGAGGATCTGATGCCTAAAGTGGACAGACAATGCAATCTGTCTGCCTCATATGGTTGAAAGCTACGAAAATAAGCTGAAAGGCTCTCCCTTTTTTCACTGTCAGTAAAAATCATATATAAACAAATGTGGTGAGATAGAACCCACCCTATCTCACCACAGTCCGTTTTGATGGTGGGTCAAGTGAAGTTTCCCAATGTATAATCCACAAAGTTCGATTCTGATCCTTTGCTATACATTCGTCTGGAAATCCTGCTCTTTGAGCCAGCTGTAGTGGACATCCACTGATAGATTATAAACTGAAACGTCTATGAAATTATTTGGCCCAAGAACATCAAACTCATTTTGAAATGGTATTTTTCTCACGTGACAGCTCTGATGGGCAAATGGGAGGTTTCGCTGCATGCAATGGTGGGCGGCTGTTCCTGTTTGGACATCTGCATCTGGTTGGATGATTTTACTTTTTTGAATCTCACTCTTCCATCATCTGAAAACTCTCAGCAGCTGAACAGTGCATAACCTGACTCATATCAATCGATGATATGAGGCCTTCATCAATAATATGAGTCCCTGATTATATCTGGTCACATGTAATCCTTTTCATTTAGTGGTAGTTGATCATTATTCATTGTACTGTTCATCATATTCTTCATTCATTCCATTCATTTTGTCCACTAATTTAGGGGTTTATAAATTATAACTACATATCTTGATATTAATCAATTATTATGTATTTAATCTGCTACCAGCAACAACGCTACACCACTAAAGACCGACTGCTTCCCCCGTCTGCGCGCTCCATACTCTGTCACTTCCCCCTACCCCATTTTATACAAGTGATAAAAATAAATATAATAGTAACAATAATAAAAGACCCCCGTTCATAACCTCTGTTAAAACTTACAAGTACAGCACTTTAAATATGCAGAGGAAAACAAACATGTTCCCCTATCACATATGCCGTACAGCAAGATAGATTTAGGCGATCATTACAAACTTCGCAGCGCTTCTGTTGAGCCTGACAAGTGCCCGTTCGATGACACAATCTTTTATGTTTGGTGTTGGAATCCAACCATAATACAATCACGAAAGGAGGGTTGATTGTGCGGTTTGATTTTTTTATGTTCTAAAAAATCACGTCTCTTTGTTTGGCCAAAAAAAAGCCATCTGAACAAGTACGACAGAGTTAATCCTGTTCAAACATCGCTTCGTCTCTAACAGTTCTCCTGGGACTGAGACCAAGAAATTGACAGACAAATGTGTTTCAAACTTCAGTACACAATATATGTCTGCCTAAAGATAAAACCACTTTGCTCCAAAAAACTAAAGAAAATTGGTATGCTGTATATGTCCACAATGCTAATTTCACAACTACTTAAATTTTCTTTTCAACAATCATTGATTAATCAAAATCTCTTCTGATTGCTGTTAAGCTACCTTCAATGAAACTCAATGCCTCCTTGAAATGTTTCATATTAAAAATCTACCAAAAAAACCATGCTGCATTATGATCTTCGAGATTTGTATTATTCAAATTGGATCTAGAGTAAATTCAAGCAAAATATGAGAGAGAAAACCAATGCAGCTATGCACAAAGCAAATGTGGTCATGTCTATTAAAAGGTCCTTTAACTAAACATTGTGTAGGGTTAACAATACAAGCTGCTCCCTGATCTCACTGGTGAAATGAATACATGGCATGGATCTCATGCAAAGAAACAATTGACCCTGAGAAAATATGAGAAATATCATCATTGACTTGTCTAATGGTATTGGCATTTAAGAACTTTTGAAGGACACATTGAACCTGTCATATGTTGCTTTACATGGAAAAGCTGAAACTGTAAAGTTGTGCACTCCAAACTGGCATCATCATCGCTTAAATTGATAACAGCAAAAGTTGCTTATTTACACATCCTGTAGTTATAGCGGTGTTTATGTCCATTTGTGTATGGCCTCTACCAACTGCTGAGGGAAATATCTGGCTCGTTAGCAGCTATTTGCTCCACTATGTTCAACAGCTAGTCTCCGTCTATGTCTGTCTGCTGTTTGGTGCTGAGCAGAAAGAGCACAGTAGGTTTTCTCTGAAAACAGCTGTGGCAGAAAACAACGAAGAAGCAATCACTTCAGTAAAGTAGCTGCTGTAGGATAAGCTTCTCTACCAGGTTGTTCTCGATCAAAAGACTGAAAGCCTTTGCTAGTGCATTTTAACAAAGCTGCACTGATATAAATAAAAAAATATAGTTCAAACATGAAACATACTGGTACTTACTGCCAGAATGTCATCAGATATCGCAAATGACTAAAGCTAAAGACATTCACACATGCTGTCAGATTTTGACCAAGGGCAATAAAAACTAAATTCCACAGCAGCGTTTCATTACCTCGCAGTCCAGCGTAGGCAAAGCAATAATGGTTTCATTTGATACAGTTGGTCTCATACAAACAAACAATGTGATAACAGTTAATACCGCGGACCTAAATATTGGATGTCTTATCAAAGCTCCATGAAAATCATGTATTATTAAGTGATCAACTTGGTGTGGATGAAAGATAGGAGAACAGCCTCAGACAATGCAGAGCTGATTCGTGTTTCCCCATTTACACTTGCAAATGGACAGATTGCCTCTAGGGCCAGCTGAAGTGTGTCAGCTGTGTGGATTTATATTGGAAATCATTCTCCCACTTGTTTCCTCAAGGTTTCTACCCATCAACAACAGAAGCCTTGTGGCCATTCAGAGCTCAATCTCAAAGCCTTTTCTGGCTGTTTGGACACATTCAACCACAAAGAGTAAAAGGGCACACAACTGCCACAGGATTGCAACCGTTTTTGTAGGATGAAAAAAATAGTTTTTCTTCTGCAACTACAGCGAGTATTGACAGGACAAACGAGAAAGGTAGTGGAAATGGCCACCAAGGGGTTTGGAAGTATGGACAAAAGCCTGAAATCTTCAACAAAAATCACACAGACGTTTGTTTCCAAAGTCGAAAGCCATCTATTTGGATAGGAGTAGTGCTTTATAGGAAGGCTCAATCTAAAAAAAATTGTAATTTCTTGAGATTATCATCCGGTGTGGTTGCAGCAGTCACTTTTAAGCAAAGAAAATGTGAGAATCAGAGTTAGCAACAGATATACTACAATACTTACTGCAATTACCGTTGAATGGATACTTCAACAAAATGCATCAATGCAAGCATCTTTCTCATACAGATACTTGAAAAAGTCCTACAAATTGCAGTACATGAACATGACGTAGGGAGGCAAAAAGGAGCTAGCCATGGATAAAACAAAATTCTATATAAACCAGCAAATTACTATATATCTATCAAAACATATTTAGACTATAAACACCCCTGCAGACACCTGTACATAAGTGTAGCCATAAATTATGCACGCAATTAATACAATAAGCACACAGACTTAACAAAAGATATGACATGCACGTATTTACGTCTAGATTAAGCCCTGCCATTATATATCAGGCCTGGCTATGTATATCAATGGTGGCTTTGATGGACATATCGTTAACACATTCCTGGTCAGTAATGAAACTCTGCCTGCTTGATTCTTGAAACCTACAGTGTACATGTAGGGTATTAAGTCTCAGTTAACAGTTAATTGGCTCTAGTGGGGGAACTACTTTGTCATGCCTTTATATTGCATGTTTGATCACCTTCCACATCATACAAATGAGAGAGCCAGCACATCTTCCACATAAACATAACCAATACATAACCCACTTAAGCCTTGACTATTATCAATGTGAGGATGTTTCTTCTACAACATTGCCTTGTGTTGAAACACAACAAATGTGTGTCATCCAGAGGTTTGAGCTTCGTCATCACATGCATCTGACTTATTAAGGTGCTGAGTCTCTACTCAAACACAGGACTGTTTACATTGCCATGAAGTTTATTCTAAAGAGAACACTCAAAGAGAGCTGTGCAAAGTTTGCACTGTGCAGACAAGCAAGGTAGGTCACTTGTCAAGAGAGGAGAAAGGACGAGGTGAACAAGGCTCAGTATGTGCTGTGTCTGTCCTTTTATCTGCACGGTGAGTGCAAATAATGGCACTTGAAAGGCTCCATGTCACCGTCTTAGAAATAAAACAAAGACTATATGAGATTGTGTCAGGCAAGGAGCGTTTAGAAGTCAGAAAGCATGTGTTGTTGTAATAAAAGTTCAATGTGGAGCAAAGATATTGAGAATAATTAGCTAATGGCAGCAAAGACATTCACAGCATTAATATGAATATACATTTTTCACAATGAAGTATTTGTCAAAATTATATATAATGCTGTCACACTGTTTCTTTACATTTCTTTATTTTGAGCAACTTATAATAATTTGGCACTACCCAATGTACTGTGAATGACATGCCATAAATCTGTGTCAGCAAAACAGCAGGAAAGTGTTTCATGGTTGGTTTACATCCACCCCTCCACCCGGTCTAAACCTAAAAGCACCTTTCTCTTTGGCTCTCACATGGTATGGCTCAGTGCACTCTTTAAATACAGTCAGTGAATCATAATGCAGCTTTCTCCTTCTAGTGCTTTCTTCTGCCACGTCTTTCAAACTGAAGAGGCAGACACACATATGCCTCTTCTATACAGTATGTGTGTGTGTAAGAATATATGGTGAACTTACCCCAGGCGTCAAATCCAGGTTCGCTTTGAGTACAACATATCGCAGCTCAGTACTCCGTATAAATGCCCTGCTTTTTGTGGGTCTTTTTCCCAGGGCACTTAAGACCTGACAGATGATAAAAAGCAGCCCTTGGGGGCCATCAGCCAAAGGGGGGGGCATTTCTTTTACTAAATAAAGGTAGAAAGTAACCACTTTGTTTTGTGAAAAAAACACTCTCTGTCTCTTGCTCTACCAGCTGAACTTGTTTTTAAGTTGTGTTAGTTCTGAAAGTATTTTTTAGGTTTTTATTCTAAACAAATTAGTAATACATATAATGAAGTCAAAATGCTATGCTGGATTGTTGTCATGAAGCTCAAGCGTAAATTCAGTAAGGAAGACACTCTTTACTCTCCGGTTCATTCATGAGCTCAGTCTCTAAGTCTCACAGCAAATCCCTTCTTCAACACCACCACCAGTGGCTGGACTCCAGGGGCATTCTGCTGTTGCAGATGTCAGCATCACTACCTTGCTTATCCTAATTCAGGATGGAGTCCAATCGCCAAAGACTTTGCACTATTCAAATATATGCAATTGTAATCAATTATTGTTAAACTCTGAAACAAGTCTCTCCTGATTGAACTGGACTGTGACGGGGAATAGGGCTAGTTTCACATTTTATTATTGCAACAGCACTTTTTTATTTCATATAAATATTATAACTACACTGATCAATATTTTTATATTGACAATATATTAAATGACTATGTGGAACATGAAGGGTGTAACGCATGAAGATGAACCCACAGCGAATAATCCACTAACTCACAATGTTCCCTCAGAGATGTGCAGTATTTTATCCTATTGCAGTTCATTGTTTTGGTTTTTCTGTTAATATTTTGGATCATTCTCTCTTTTGTCAACCTCATTTCCATAATGAAGATGATGTTTTCAGTAAAAAGATCTGATAAACCCATCTACCACTGTACACCAAACAGCCAATATAATGGAGCATTTAGTAGCTCTCAGAAGTTAGTGGAGACTAAACCAGAGCACAACATGGTGTGGATATTTAACTTGACACATTTCCAAATGGATGATTGCCAAATGATAAGTTATTGCTGATTTAAAGCTGCACCACATCTTGGCATGAGTGGCACTTACTTCTAGTAGCCCTCCCAAAAAAAGTGTCATTGGATAAGAGACATTTCTAAACTAAACCAGGCTGATCTAGGCAGATGGAAAATTCTAATTGTTTTTATTATTTCTGTAGCATGCCCATATTGTCACTCTGTCAGAGTATTCAGAGCCACCCTGGGCTCTATTGTTAAAGGAAGGCAAAACAGAAGACAGAGATATCTTCTGTTTTAATTGCATTAAATAGTTTAGCATTCTTTGTGGGTGACTATAAGTTTAGTGGCTGGATAATAATCAAAGGACGCTGTCTCTCTTTGTTCATCCAGAACTCCAGCTATGATTGGATGCTCCTTTGTGGTTGATCGGCAATACTTTGGCGATATTGGTCTGCTGGATCCTGGCATGGAGGTCTACGGAGGAGAGAACATCGAGCTCGGCATGCGGGTAAGGACCACAGATTGTCACTGTTACCACTGTTTAACACCCTAGAACGCTAACGTTAAAAATAGTAACACCATCAGTAATGTTGGGTATATTTTACCCGATATAATATACCTGATAAAAAAAATACTTTTCATGAAAAATATATTAAAATACAACAATAAAAGTACTCTTCTTTTATCTTACCCTATAGAACTTATCCTAAAACGAAAAACAGGTATCATAAGGGGACCCTAAAAAAAGGCTCAAAATCGGTTGAAAAATTAGGGTATCGTCAATGACACATGATTAAAACTATGAACTTGTTCTTTGGTCCATCCGTTCCTGGGACATGTGAGCCTTGTCCTGTGAAAGAAAAGTCTCCCTTTAATGGTAAAACCCATGCAAACTTTTTTCACCCAATATCACTAACAGCGAGTGAAAATCACCCGAACATGTGCCTTTTGAAAAAAAAACTGTGATCGGAGCAGAGAGACACGCCTACCTTCAATAACGTCTGTGAGCACCATGAAGCTACACAAGGACCCACGCAACTAAGACAAAAGCAACACAATGAAAATAACGTAACCACAATCGCACGGGTGAACATCACTCGACGTTAGTGTTCTAGGTTTAAATGCATTTAAATTGGAATGAGATTTTGAATAGTAATTTAAATGTAGACGTTGTCTTTTTTAAACTCAATTAAAATTCACATATGTTCAACAGAAGATGAAATTTCTCAGAGAATTGCTGCAAGAAAAGTTGGTTTTTAGTGTTTCCCAGTCAGGGGGAACAGTTTAAGATACAAAACCCAGGGGCGTCAACAGAAACCATGATTAAACTTTGCAAAGTTTCTTAGATGGGACTGGAAGAGAAAAAAATCCCCTTAATGCTAATCTTCAACCAACCCAAAGGCTCTAAAGCCTATATACGTCAAATGTAAATCTCTTTTGCTGCTGCTTTCAGCTGAATGTAACGCTTCATGTGAGCGAAGGGCTTGCTGAAGAATTGTTTAGCGTTTAAATTCAGAAAATGTTTCTCCCCAGCCGAGTGTAACCATTCTGAATCCAAAACCACTCCTTTCGCTTATTGGAATGAGATATGCTTGAAATATCTCACTCCTTCATTTAACGTCATCCCCACATCCATTTAAAAATCTCGAGGCACCTTCAACAACACCTCTGAAGTGATGGGCCCCTTTGAAACCGCACTTGAACGGAGGCTGGAGAATGGATTTTGGTTTACAGTTTGCTGCCGTGCTTTATTGAAGCCAGAGACGTTTGCATTTGTTGGTGACCATTTCAAAGCGTCTCATTATTCCACATAGTGTTTTTTCCCCAACATCAAGAACATTTTTTTTTGCCATCAGCAATTATGACAATCATCTAGCTTCTTGTCTCTTTCTCTGATTATTTTTTCCTCATTATCATAGTGATAACTCCGCATTATATATTATGTGCCAACTGCTAAAATCCTCCCACAGATTACACAGCATTTTCGCATTCAGCAGAGCTGCTTATATGTACCTAACAAACCATGCAATGATTAGATGAAGTTCGTCGGGAAGATCAATTCAGCTACAGCAGCTAAATAAAGTTAGAACAACTCTATTGAACAGTGAAATATGGTGCAACAGTAAACTTATTTTAGCTCTCTCACACACAAGCTCCTCATTGATTGTTATCACAATTAATATTTACTGGAGTTTTTTGATTCATGAAGTGAAGAGAATAGTCTCTGTCTGTGAACACAATGCCATCACCGATGCAATTACCTATCCTCCTGTCTGTGTGAAAAATCAACACATACCACAGAAAAAGGGTCTATTCAGCTTTAATTGGGCTGCAGTTAACAACCAGCTTCAGTCATCCATATTGTACTAATGGAATGGAGATGGCCTTCTGGCGAGTGGACGGCAATTACCCCTTTTAAGGCTACTGCAGCTTAGGAAGCTCATTGTAGTGCTGGCTCAGGAGTTGCCATTTCGGATAGGCTTGATTGACAAGAACATGTTTAACAATTAGCCAGGGCAGCTCACAATAGCTGAACCTGACTGGGACAATCTGACTATAGGGGGTGATGAAACACAGAGTTCACACAGAAAGGTTATGGCGTATTTATAATTTACTGTGAGTTCCGGCTTCTGTATATTGCTCAGGATAAAAAGACTCCCAGGATCTAAAGAACTGGCCTCTTTGTAGGCAGAACAGAAGCTAGGATGTGCTAGGGTAGATTATACGGTACATGGTACTGCATGAGGTGTTGTTTCTGTGAGGTAGAGAATAAAATAAAGACAAGGGAAGGGAAAATATATCATACACCTCACCTCACTGAAGTTTTCTGTTTGTTCACATGTGAAATAATTTACAGGGTAGGTCCTGTGAATGAAAAGAGACAGGATGACACTACAAATAACGAAAATGGATATGTAAAATAAGCTCTCGGCATGATGTAGTGAGTGATCGATAAATTATATGCAACCACACCACTAATACATTCATTCTTGGAGGCTACATAATCATTGCAAAGTTAACTAGAATCAACTGATGCTGCTTAAACTCAATCTATTAGCAACATGGGAATTGTATATCTTCACCTTTCAAATAATCATAAATGTCTGAACACAAACATTTTGTTTCCCCAAAAGGCTCCATTCGCAAACAGAGAAAAATGGTCGGGGACTGAAATGATTAATTTTGTGTCAAGTGTCAATATTTATCTTGTAATGTGTCTCCCACACCTCCTGCAATGCTGAGTCTTTGCTGATATAGCATCTCAGGAGACCGGGACATTGCCTTTCATTTCAAAGTTCCTGTGGGCTCGAGTTTTATCCTGTGGTAAATGTGTGGACTGAAACCTTACAACATATATTTTAATTGTCTTAATATATTTTATATTATGAAGTTAGCATTTATGCAGAGATAAGAGCATGTCAATGCACCTCTAAATACGCATTCAGACATCTAAAAATCATAACCTCCTTGGCAGAGGGAATAATAGAGTTTTTGAATTGATAGTATGATAATTTTGTATTATTATTATTATTATTATTATTATTACTAAGGAAACAAAAATCTACCAAAATGTATATGTTGAATCACAACAGAAGAAGACATAAGAAATAAATCCCTCCAAGATGAGAAGTCAATATCAAAACAATTATTTGCAGAAAAGGTGTATTTACACAGGAGCTGTTTCTGTCACTTATTTCAGTCATCTGTTCATCGACACACAATCTTAACACTATGAGGTGTACTAATTCGGTTTGGTTTGAGTCTAGAAGGATTTACCTTACACAATATTCCAATGTGGTCACCATCCAAACAGCTTTATGAATTCTGTCTCTTTCTCAGAACAATAAGTCAAGTCCAATTCCAAGAAACTGAAGTGTGATCTCATGCAATTGCCTGCTTGTCTCAATGACATTTATTGAACTCACCAGGAACTCCTTTCAAAAATAATGAACCAAAACATATATTATTATTTTTTCTTTGAAGTCTCGTCTCCACAACCACCTGGGCTGGGCTTTGAGGCATCTGGTCATAATCTCTCTGTCGTGAGGAGAATGGAGCTAATCAAAGTCAAGCGGTACCAACAGCTAGACAGGAGTGGAACATAATTACACTTCAGTTGGTCCCCTCCGCATCCAAAGGAGAGTTATTACAGTGTGATGACAGTTTACGGTACAGCAGTTCAGTACGTTTAAGGTTTTGCATTTTTCTTCAGTTTTCTATATTAAATATTAAACAGATTGACCACTATATATAATTCAAAAATTAATTTCAAGAGTACAGTGTCTATTGAGCAGGGGTTTTGAAACTGTGAGAGATGCCTCCCCAGGGGGGCTCGAAAGAGATACTGCAAAGATGAAAGAGACAGGTGCATGACAGTGTTCTGCTGCACCGCTTTTCTGAATAACAGCAAGCTGCAGCCCATAGAGCCAGGGAAGGTACTTACAACCCTCAGTATCCATCCACCCATCCATCCATCCATTATCAGCCGCTTATCCGGGGTCGGGTCGCGGTGGCAGCAGGTTCAGCAGGCCGACCCAGACTTCCCGCTCACCCGCAACACTTTCCAGCTCGTTCTGGGGGTTCCCGAGGCGTTCCAAGGCCAGCCGGGAGATATAATCCCTCCAGCGTGTTCTTGGTCTTCCCCGGGGTCTCCTACCAGTTGGACGTGCCTGGAAAACCTCTAATGGGTAATGGTAGGCGTCCAGGAGGCATCCTGATTAGATGCCCGAACCACCTCAGCTGACTCCTTTTGACACGAAGGAGCAGCGACTCGACTCCAAGCTCCCCCCTGATGTCCGAGCTTCTTACCCTATCTCTAAGGCTGAGCCCGGCCACCCTACGGAGGAAGCTCATTTCGGCCGCTTGTATCCAAGACCTCGTTCTTTCGGTCACGACCCAGAGTTCGTGACCAAAAGTGAGGGTTGGAACGTAGACCGTAAATGGAGAGCTTTGCCTTCCGGCTCAGCTCCCTCTTCACCAAGACGGACCGGTACAGCGCCTGTTTTACTGCTGCAGCCGCACCGATCCGCTTGTCGATCTCCCGCTCCACCTTACCCTCACTCGTGAACAAGACCCCGAGATACTTGAACTCCTTCGCTTGGGGTAGGCAGTTTGTCTGGAGGGAGCAATCCACCGGTTTCCGGCAGAGCACCATGGCCTCAGATTTGGAGGTGCTAACTCTCATCCCTGCCGCTTCACACTCGGCTGCAAAACGCCCCAGTGAATGCTGGAGGTCACGGTCCGAGGAGGCAAACAGGACCACATCATCCGCGAACAGCAGAGAGGCGATCCCGAGACTCCCGAACCGGATCTTCTTCTCCCCCCCACCCCCCTGCTGAGAACAGCCTGGTGTAGACCCTGCTTTCCCTTCCTGAGCCGTCGGATGGTTTGCCAGAACTTCCTTGAGGCCAACCAAAAGTCCTTCTCCATGGCCTCCCCGAACTCCTCTCATGCCCGAGTTTTAGCATCAGAGACCTTCGCAGCTGAAGCCCTTCTGGCCTGCCGGTACCTGTCAGCTGCTTCAGGAGACCCCTGGGCCAGCCAGGCCGAAAGGCCTCCTTCTTCAGTTTGACGGCTTCCCTCACCCCCGGTGTCCACCACCGGGTTCTCGGGTTGCTGCCACGACAGGCACCGATGACCTTCCGACCACAGCTCCTAGCGGCCGCGTCCACAATAGAGGCTTTGAACATGGTCCACTCGGATTCCATGTCCCCAGCCTCCCTCGGGATCTGTGAGAAGCTCTTCCGGAGGTAGGAGTTGAAGACCTCCCGTACAGGATCCTCTGCCAGACGTTCCCAGTTCACCCTCACTACACGTTTGGGCTTGACAGGTCTTTCTAGCAGACTCCCCCGCCATCTGATCCAACTGATCAGTTGACAGCTCCTCTCTGACCCTCAGTATCCAATTCCCACAATTTGCATCAAAAGAAGCAGTCCTTCTCTAAGACATAACTTTGTCAACAAACAGACACAATACACACATTTTTAGATTATGTGTAACTTCTGTACAGGCATATTATTGCCAAAATTAAGGTCTGTGGTAAACATAAATTGATTATGCTTAAATTTTTTGTTTAGCAAGATACTCTTTATAAATGAACACCACTTTTAGGATTTTTTAAGTATAAATGCATACAAAGCGAGGCTGTAAAGGCTAGTGTTTGACGTGATGAAAATGTGTAGTATCATACTTGTTAGCAACCGCTTGTATTCAGACTTGTAAAAGCATACAAATTCACAAACTGATATGTTTCATGTCTTAGAACAAAACCTTGAAATGTCTTCAGCTTGTGTTACCCCAGACCTTATTTCGAACCAAAAAACCTTCTACATAATCTAGTTGAAGACGAGTGAACTGAAATAAAAAATGCTGACTCATATGGGGCACTCTATTGTGAGTATGTCGTAAAGAACATTTATTCACAATCAATTTGTGTTGATTATTGTTTAACTGCATCAACCTTTAGCTAAAAGATGGATCATCTGTTGACGAAGATGCATCTATTATCAACCACAGAATAAACCCAAGAGTCTATTTTACAGTATGTTGTATCTTATGCACAGTCAGATGGTAATGTTGCTGACTAGAACAAACTAGAACTGAACCTAGAGATTTGATGTACTGCTGTTTTATTTTAGTGGTGAAATCATATTCATTCAGTCCGCCAATCCCATAAATCTCAAATACAGGACCATGAGATTCAGAAAGTAACTCTGACAGTTGGGTGTGTTGTTATTGTGGTTTGCTGTGAACTGTCTGAAAGGATGCAGCAACATGACAGCAATGCAGGGCTTGACACTGATCCTTTACCTACCAGGACTAACAGAGTTAATGGTAATCTCATCTGCAGGCTACAATGAGTTATCATGGGCTGCTATGAAAAGCCCAAAGCAAGTTACTTCCTGATAAGCCCGGTTCCTTTTGGGAACTGCAAAGCTATCTGCACTCTCTCTGCCCCCATTCAGCATACTGCACCACAAATTATCTGGTATGTGTTTGTATGTGTGCTTTGGTGGGTCGTCTTGTGTATTGCGCACAGGGCCATTCAGATCATACAGTTTGTAACTTGAACCTTTACATTTCTTAAATGCACCCTTTTAGAAAATCTGACCAAATCTCTGCAACTCCTACAGGCCTTTCGCAGCTAAATAAATAACCTTGATAAGGGCAGGAACATCGTTATGAGACGGCATTAAGTCCCAGACATCTGTGGACACCAGCCATTCTGGCCACTTCAAAATCACTGGAATGCCAATGTCCATCAAGCAGCAAATTACATTGGGTGCTGACCATATGTGAGCCCTCTCCAATAAACTGAGTCATTCCAAAGATGAGAACAAATCTTAGTCCTCTGAATAATCTGATATTAAACCTTGACAAGTGTAGAAGACAAATGTGGAGAACTGTTGGATGAATGCCATAATGAGGAATGCTGTAGGAGCCTGTGGACAAGGGACTGTATAACAATCTGGTAGTTACATGGTGCAGCAACATATCCTTTATTGACCTCTGCATATATATATATATATATATATATATATATATATATATATATATAACTCATTTGTAACAGGGATTGGGTGGTTGAGTCTGGTCTAATTTGTAAGTGTTTTCTAACCTCTCAGAATGAACAAAAACTAAATGTAATGGCTGCTGGTTAAAGACTAGTTCAAGTTGGGATAACTCTCAATTTGTTATTCTTGGTCCAGAGCTTGTTTGATCTCAGTCTTACGCTTGCCAGTTGGTAGCCTTCACGATTCATTTTCTCACAACACAGTCAAACTATAATATGGGAGGAACGATCTGCTCTCCATCAATACAGCCCGCCTAAAAGTAACAATAGCATTGGATATTGATTGGGCATTTGTCTTTTTCAAGCCTGCATTATTTAGTGGCTGAATCAATCTGTTGGGGCTTAATGGACTCAGGTTTACTTACTCCATGGTTCATTAATGTATGTTCCAGTCTGTATCCGTCTAAGGAAGGAGAGACAAGTGGGAAGATATGCAGCTGTAAAAGTTGTGTATACAAGATGAGATATTGTTTCAGAGGAATTACTGCAGCTATTGAAGGACTTACCGCCGGCATATGGCAAAGAGGAGCAGCTCTGCATATGCTTTGTGTTGTTGTAGATTTTACCGTAGGGTTTGCATTCAATCAACTGTTGGTGATTTGCATTCATGCATCTGTGAGTTCCATACATACATAATTCAGGACTTGTATTGTCTTGCTTTTACTTCAGATCCTGCTGATCCAGGCTTTATCTGTAATTTACGCCTAAACAGATTGTGTGTTTTGAAAGTCTACTTTATGTTTTCCTTTAAACAGTGACATGTAGCATACTCCTCAACCTGTAATGGCTTTGGAAAGATGACATGGCTTTCTGAGCATCAGCATACATCAGAGAGTTGCTGCTTTGGTGTTCAGGGCCAAAGGGATAAGTAATTAGACAGACCTAGTCAGCTTGCCTATTATCCATGTGAATCATAAACTTCATTAAAAACCTCTTTCAAGAGTGACTGCAGATACTCCCACCTTAATTTGAGCACATTTTGACAAGGTAATTAAGATCATTTCAGATGAACTGAGCATTTCACATCCTTCTGCTATTCTGTACAATTGATATAGAGAAGCATCAAAGGCTCTCTCAGTGGCATCACCAGGAGATACAGTAACACTTAACGAGCACAGATTGGTTCATTCATTATCTGAACATTAGTTAATCTGTTCACGTTATTGTTCCTCTTAGATGTCTCAGACGCAAGTTTGAATCTTAAAATGATCTGACAAGGCCGAGGTATTAGAAGAATACTTCGGCAGTGATTTGGTCGCAGCAGCATATTTGCAAGCATATCAAAGACGAAGGCAGCAACTGGATGAAATTAGCTTTAGACAGGCACAGTTAAAAGGGCCTCTCCATCCATCTAGTATATCTCCATCAACATCCTCCATTTTATGGATGTATGAGGAGAAGAGGTGGGAAAATAAGGCATGCAATGAAGTGATGGGCCGAGGGGAGTGGTTCATATCCAGCCGCTCAATGGATGACGGAGCGTTCAGTTCCCAACGCTTTGAAACATCTCTCCTCATTACACAAGACTTGAGAGGAAGGGAATGGGGAGGCTAGCGTGGCATTAACTAACTGGGGAACATTTCCAAAGAATTAGTGTAGAAAAGCATAAAGAAAAAACACAGAGGTGTCAGAGTACTTTGATGTAGCTACCTACTGTACATTAGATAGGTAGTGGAGCGTGGCAGAAAGACTTGAAACAGGGAGAAACAGCAAGCGTGGCTCTATCCAAAAGTATAACAAAACACACCTAAGGCTCACAAATTAAAACATAATATAACATTTGTTAATCCATACAACACCGGTGTTCAACACCGCATTGTGGTCTTGTGGTTTTGTTGTCTAAATTGAACGTTCTTGACAGTTCTCCTTAATCTAATTATGTGGTTTTGCTGCCTAAACGTAATGTTAATTTTGTTGCCTAAACCTAACTTTTGTTTTTAATGTAAAGTCGTCCCTAAAAAAAAAAAGTAATGCCTAGCGACACAAAAAATAAAGACAATTCTTGTTCCTGTAAACAAAACCAATAGATTACATGTTTTGCCTATTGCACAAACTGCCATGAGACTGTGTTGCACTTCCTGGACAAAGGAGGTATGACATTTTGATTGATGAGCTTTGAGGTGCTGGAAGGCAGATTTAGTTACATTTGGCAGAACCAGACTAAAGCTTCATATTTAGCATACCGACATGACAGTGGTATGCATCTTTGCATCGCTTCTCAGCAAAACAAATCTAACAAGTGTAATTCCCCCCCAAAAATATTATACCTTTCTCTGTCTTTATTTTAAATTGAACAGTTAAAAGCAGGTCCAAGGCTGTTGAAGGCTCATTCAGGCTGCAACACATTAGTGCATTAAATAAGATGTAAAAAGTTCAGGCACCATGTCCCCGAAAACACAATGACTCAGGCGATACTTTGCTAGCTGCTCAGATTGCGGCCTTTCACTTATAATTTTCCATCCTCCTACAGTACAACACACACTGTTCAAAGAAAAGGTTATTACTGCACACTGTTATTTTCAATACTTCTCAACCTCTTTTCTAGATGTTGGGGCTCTGTCCAACAGTAATTAGCTTGCTTGTTTCTGCTTTTGTACAAATGTGAATGTATTATTATCTTTTTAATAAAAGCCAGTTGCTGATAGAGTTCGAAAAGTCATAACATACTTAATGCAAATCTAAATTTTAACCTAGTAGTTTTGTTGCCTAAACCCAACTGCATCCGTTTCACAGTAATAACGTGGTGTAAAATGCAAAAAAGCATTAAAATGTCCTTAAATATAATGTTACTTATGTGTCTTCCCATGAGAACAGGTGGTTCAAAGTTATTATTCATTAGATAAAAAACAAATGGAACCTTAATTCCTCTTTAAGTCCCTGTGATATTCTTCTCACTCACGCAACAGCTTTGACAAATGACTACCATGTGATATTCACAGCTTTCAGAACTAAACATTACTGTTGGTGTGAATACATATTGCATACATAGTGAGCCTAGAGCTGATTTAAAAAAAGGTTAGCTCCAGGACATTTCCATATATTCTAAAAGCTCTAGTCACAATCAACACACTGGGAACTTAGGTCCACTGTACCTCATAAAATCCCTTTATATTATATTCTTTAAAACAAGCATGCGAGAAGATAAACAAATTCAATAAAACTTCCTGGCATTTTTTTTAAAAGGGTGAGACTTTTAGGGATATCGTCCTGCAGAAAGACATCCCTTGGGTAAAGGGATTGCAGAGTTGAGAGCATGTCAATTAAAAATAGGGACGTGTAAAATTCTCCAGATGCATCCGGGCGCACACAACTCATTATCTCAAGTGGATACATCAAGTCTGTCGATGGCTTTCTTCCAGGTTTTAATTGTGAAAATTTCCCAGTGAACTTAGAGGTAGTCCTGTGACATAGTTCCGCTTATGAATCCATCAACTTTAATCAGAATACATACTGCAAAGCGTTTTTGTATCGAGTCACTGGACTGCACAGATAAAGAATGTGTAAATCTGTTTTTCATGACTTTACCTCAAACTAAAGCTGCTTTAGTCAATATTTGTTCTCCTAAAAATCCAGAAAAAAATATCACCCAAATTTGCAGTTCCCCTCGGCCTATGGAGGATTTTAGTTTAGCCTCACTGCTTTAATCAGCTCTGTTAAACCAACTGTACACTAACTGCACCGCACACTAACTGCACCGCAACAAATCTAGCATTTAGCTGTTAAAAGCTGGATAATTTCCTCAGGTGCTAGTGGAGAGCAAACCAGAGCTGGAAGTAGAGTGATTGTGTAGAGCGATAATGTTGGTTGTTGGATGTAGAGGCAACTCATTGCTAACACGTTCACCATATGGACTTTAGATGAATGCTATTAAGTGGTTGATAGGACACCAGCTTGGATGTGAACTCAAGTACCAGGACTGAGAGTTGCTAGATTAATGCATGTGCACAATCAATTTTGAATGCAGCAGTCACACTGTGAGAAGGTCATCTGTTGAGGTTCTGAAATGTCACTTGCCTGCAAACTGAGCCTGTTGAATATCCTCAAAATTAATAGGAATATATATTTAGATGTATTCACTCATAGTGACATTATTCATGCTTTTGAATTGACAGAAACAGAGCAACGCAGTTGTTTAAAGTTTCCTTTAATCACAGGACACCTCATTAGCTGAGAGCAATACAAAATATATGAAACTGCTTGAAAGTAAAGCGATGAGTTATATAATGTTAATTCCCAGAGTCCTGCCAACAATGCCGTTATGGCACAGTATAATGATTTCCTATGGAGAAAAACAAATGACAGGAGAAGGTAATTGATTTTCATGATGCTTTTTGAAGAAACTTAAAGCTAACAGGTCGATTGCCAGTCAATTTAATGCTCCCCAGAGAAGATCTGCTACAACATTTCACTTTGTAATTTGACATCTACTATTCAGAGCTTTGTTCTTTTGTTAAATTGTAAAAGTATTTTCCCTAGAATAAGTACAGTTTAATTCACTATGTTTTTTTCTTCTTTTTTGAATAGTAAGCATCTTTGCATCTTTACTGTTGGTAAAGTGAGCCAAGTTTGTCAGTAGTGCCAGATGTAAAATAAATGGATTGATGCAGAGATATACTGATATGTGTCCATCAAATACATCAATACTGATGTATCATGTGTCTCCAGCATTATGACTCCAAAATGTCAATACTTTGTTGTGTATGATTGTCCATAGGTAGAGATCATTAGCTAAGGCAGAGGTGGGCAAACTACGGCCCGCGGGCCGGATACGAGTATTAATATACGGCCCGCCGAGTATTATAATTATTATAACATAAAAAAAAAAAATTAAAAAAAAGTTATTAAAAAAATATATTACATTTTTATTTTTTATTTTAAATAATTATAAGTTATAGTAAAGACCGCTTCATGCTTATTTATTGCACAGCGCTCTTTTAGGCTTTTCGTGTGTGTTCATATTATTATCCGTAGTCCCACAACAGTGTCTGAATGACGGCCGCTGCCAGCGCTGGTTCAGGCGAAGCAGCAGCAGTTTCATTCGGGACCGGCAAGACGGCGGTGATGACGGGCGGAGCTTCTCAACGCTGATTCTCAACGCTGATTGGCTGCCGCAACTTTGCGTCACGCGAATTCTCCGCTGGAGTTGGGAGAATTCAACTCACGCGAATTCGCGCCGCGTCCTTCGCTCTGTTCGCCCCTCGTCAAACGCTCTGTTCGCGCCGCCTCAAACGCGTCTATCGCGCCGCCCCGCGAAAAAATCGCCGATTCGCGGGGCGGCGCGTCTGTGGATTGACTTTGCATGTAATCTGGTCGCGCCGCAAATTCGCGCCGCGTCCGGTGTGAACACGGCATAATGCCTTCTGCTGCGCACACGGCTCTGCTGCAGAAGAACACACACACGAAAAGCCTAAAAGAGCGCTGTGCAATAAATAAGCATGAAGAAACATTGATGCTGGTCTGTTGCCATCATTGTGCTTTGGGAAAATCAAGTCGGGAACAGAGAGGCGTTATGCCGTGTTCACACCGGACGCGGCGCGATAGTTTAGTCGCGCGAGTGAAACGAGGGTGTTCACACCAAACTCGAAACATCGCGCCGCGAAAGGGGCGTGGCTTATCTCAGTCACTTGTCTCTGTGAAAGGAGCTTTCATTTCCGCTATCGACCATGGAATAAATAACCACTAGTTTTGCTTTATACTTGTTGTGGAAGTTCCAAACATATCGGAACATGAAACGCCCTCGTGTTTGGGTTCATAACACCATCCGTATCCGCACACAGCTCGGTGAATTTCTCCGACTCCTCCAGGAACTGCGTCTGGCTTCTCCGTAAAACGGATACCGATTCTGCCACCCACCATGGAATTAACCACTAGTTCTGCTTTATACTTGTTGTGTAAACTCCACATACGTGGGAACATCAAACTCCATGGTGTCTGGGTTCATAATATTATCCGTAGTCCCACAACAGTGTCTGAATGACGGCCGCTGCCAGCGCTGGTTCAGGCGGAGCAGCAGCAGTTTCATTCGGGACCGGCAAGACGGCGGTGATGATGGGCGGAGCTTCTCAACGCTGATTCTCAACGCTGATTGGCTGCCGCAACTTTGCGTCACGCGAATTCTCCGCTGGAGTTGGGAGAATTCAACTCACGCGAATTCGCGCCGCGTCCTTCGCTCTGTTCGCCCCTCGTCAAACGCTCTGTTCGCGCCGCCTCAAACGCGTCCATCGCGCCGCCCCGCGAAAAAATCGCCGATTCGCGGGGCGGCGCGTCTGTGGATTGACTTTGCATGTAATCTGGTCGCGCCGCAAATTCGCGCCGCGTCCGGTGTGAACACGGCATTACAGCAGTTTTTACGTGCCGTGGAGACCGCTGCCTGCCGTGTTCTGCTGAACTAGAGCGCACACACAACACTTGCAATTCCACCCCTCCCCCACTGATCCCACAGACAAAAGCTCCACTTCTTAGCGGTCAGAATCCTTTTTAATTATGTCGTAAAGCGTTAACTTTAGAAGAATTACAGTAATATGAATCACTTTCTGTCGCCGGAGACAGGGTTTGTACTACAACAGTTTTAGAGTTGTAAAATCTCCATCCATCTGATACTGGCCCGGCCCGTCTGTCAAATTTTTTAATTCAATGTGGCCCCTGAGCCAAAAAGTTTGCCCACCCCTGAGCTAAGGTGTTGATTTAATAAGCAGTGTGGTAGAAAGTGGCGTCTCCATCTTTTTTTAAAGATCACTACACAGTGAAACAGTCAGTCAGTCAGAGAGCAGTAAAATACCTCCAGATAATGTTTCTCTCCGCTACGTTTAAAATTAGAAACCCATATATCTTCCCACCAATTGCTTTCCAAGCTGCTTCATAGAGAAGCTTAGAAAGTGGAGATGGATTCTGGTTGACCCCAGGACACGGCTAAACTTATCTGGGCAGTCCTGGGGCCTGTGTTTGTTGCTGTAGGGTAATTTTCCTCCGTCGGTCAAATATGTCAGCCGTCTTGCAAGATGAGGGATTATATTAAATCTGCATGACCTCAGCACTCCCTTTCATCATCACAATCTGGGTATTTTAGCTGCACAGTGGCTCCGTCTCCTCTGCCCTATTTTCCATTTTGACCACTCACTGAGAAAAGGCCAGAATGGTAAAATCATCCTTGTAGTTTCAGTAAAGGAAACACTATCTGAAATCTCCTCCCTCCACACTTTTCTGACATCATGCCGTCAGTGTCAGACTACTGTTGTAACCAAAACCAACAATCCAACATTCACACACACTTCATATCAGTGATTGGCCAGGTGTGCCATGGTATGTATTATTATAGTGTATTTGGAAATATGGACAGGTTTAAGGTCAATTCAATCCTTGACAAAGTGATTCCAATGACGTGCTGATGATGTGCCATTGTTTCTGTTTGGAGTATTATCCAGTTTCAATGGAGAGTTTTCATGGCCCATGATGGAGTAAATACTGTTGCAGTGGCTTTTTTCACCCACGTATGGAAATTGTTTTTGCCATTAAAAAAAAAGGCCAAAAATCTTAAATCTGAAGCCTTCCTGAATGCCCGTTATAAGCCTCTACATGCTTCATTTTCCCAGTGTATTGATTGTATTGTGTAATGGCGCTGATGGAAACCTGTTTACTGCTGTTAATAGCTTTCATGCTTTTTATGTCTGATGTTTTTCCGTAGCCCCATGGAGCTTATCACGCAAATGGTCCAGCTGCAATTAACTAACTGCATGTACAGAGACAATTAAATTAAATTAGCAATTACATTACCACTACATCAAAGTGCTCTGTGTTAAGTGCTTCCTCTTAATGATGCAGGCTGCAATTTTATGAAGGGTCAGTGCCAAATGAACTTATGCAAAATACAGTCCTGAGGTCCTGTGTGTGGGCTGTCTTAAGAGGTAAAAGAATGAAACAATCTTTTTTGGTATTTAGATTTCATTATATTTACATAATGTTAGATTATTTAATGGAAAAACTGTAACTGCAGCATATCTTCACTCTTTTCAAGCTCTGTTTCCCCAGTACAATAGCATCATATTGATTTTGTTCCACATTTGTATTCAATGTGTTTCGAAGTGCTTGGAGATGCTTATTCTAATGCTGATTTTTATGCTAATTCCAATATTATTTGTAAGTACGTGGAGCAGCAGATACCCATTTGGCTTATTATAGAAAGACTCAAATTATTTAGCCAGATTGATTGCACGCATTGTTCGATAATTTGCATTATAGCAACATAAAAAGTGCCATGACATTCATTAGCAGAGGTGATCTCAGCTTGGTATTAATATGTTTTGCAGTGTGAACACAAAAGCACATGCCTCCATACTGTGTCTTTTATCTCAAGGGAAAAGCATATCACACAAACACTGATTTGTTTTGCTCATGCTTTGAAGCCTTGGTTTTGAAGATACAGGCTGCAGGATAGTCATGAGCAGTCCTGGAATGCAACTCGCACTGTTGGCGCCAGCAATCTGCTGTCTTGTTGTTTTCTTTAAATCATCAGATCTGTGATTCTCTCACATGTTGAAAAGGATCACATCAGCACTGATGATCCTCAAAGGCAGAGTTGACTCCTGCAGATATCTTGTACCAGGTTGTTTGTTGTTAAATCAAGGAAGGAATTTACTTACCGTCTCCCCCAACTCAGATTCTTTTCTTAAAGCTACTACACTTTCTTTTTGTGACTGTCTGCTCCGTCCAGCCCTGGTTCTGGGTCTCCTATGCATCCCTTCCCTCCAACAGGACCAGCAATTCGGCCTGGACCTCCAGCAGTGTGATTTCGGTGTTGGCTTTGGTGTGATTTCGGTGTTGGCTGCTAGGAGCTGCTCCTGCCTGGAAGAGGAGACGCTACTGCTGGGCATGGAGCTCTCCTCCTCTAGCTGGGGCTTCCGACTGCAGGCAGGTCGCACTGTTTCTGGTGAACCTGATTTTACCCAGAATCTGACCCGGTGGCACCAATAACAAGCATTAACAATAACTATAAAGAAATAGACATAATCTTGACTGTGAAAGGGCTATGTTCGTGTCCACTTGTCACCTAGCAATAAAGCCAAACACTGCAGTGCACTGATGTTGATGTAAGTGACTTTCAGATAAAAGTCACAATCTTAATAGAATGTGAAGTATTTTCAACATGGAGGAGGACCAATACATTCAAACCAGTAACTGTCATATTTGATGTGGTGTCAGGCAAGTTATACATGTGAGGTCCAAAAAAGCTTCCTGTTTGAAATGTTTTTGTCACTGTCACACTGCACAAACATATAATCTCTAATTATAGTGAGGGATATTGACTAACAAGGTGAACCCAATAGATTAAACACGTTTATAGACAGTCCTTCACAGCTTAGTATGTATGTACGAAGCTACAGCAGCTGAATTTATTCAGCAATGGTATCTTTTTTTTCTCCAATACTGGAACACTGTTGGAATAACTCTTCTTTTTCTGACCTAAACGTTTCTGGATCTACTAACACCTACAGCTACCGGAATTGGCAGATAATATAGCATTTTGCTATGTTGGATATCATATTAAATGTTTTCTTGTAATTTACTGAGCATGCAATTTGCCATACGCCAGCTGTGATATATAATCAAAATGCAGTATGCTTATTGAGATGATTACAGTCACACAGTATTATTATCAGCTGTCTCGAGGTACAGTGATAAAGATGTGCAATGAACTCCGGCCATGTGAAAGAAAAAAAGGGAAAATAATTCTCATTACTGAGAAAACACTGTGTGTTGCTTATGTCCAATGACAGAAGCCTAATGTGATGCAAAGAAACTAAAGCCTGTTTTACAAGCCTAGTTAGCTATTAGGTTTGTAATCTTCTGGAAATAGTGGTGGAGAAAATATCGATCTTCAATTTGCTTTTAGTGCCGGGCCAACTGCTAACTGCAGTTACGCATATACACATTTTCAATTATCCATTAGTGCACAAGCACTGAACACACATATAATTATTTCACACACATACAGTACATTCCAACCCTATTGATTAAACAGTAAACCTGGAGAAGGAAACCATAGAAAAAGACGGCATTACACAGAGCTTACTATGATACAAAAGGTGCTGGGGCGAATCTCCAAGGACTAAAGACTTACCATTTAATTGGTATTGCACTTCCACCCACATCAATGCACCATCTATAAAGACTATTGTGGAAAGGCGGCACTTGTCATGGGCAGCAGCAAAGCAGGTAAAGCCTACTCCAAAGTACAAATGGATTTTTTAGGCCAGGGTCACTGTGGATCATTGGCAGTCAAGATGAGGGGTCAGCCAGTCAATGGAGGTGTTTAAGCTCAGGTCATCCCGGTGAACTCCACCACCAGTAATACAGCCGGGGCAATTAAGGGCTTCAGGGTACAAGAGAATAACAGAGGGTGGATGCCTTTATTAACTTTCAATTAAACACTTTCAAACACCCTTAAGCATTACACAAACATGTAAATTATGGGAAGTGTATCTTGGGTAAATGTTTGATAGTGTCTCATTTACATGAATGCGGCACACTTGGCCATATGGCTCAATGCACTGAGACCTTGCCCGCCCACTGGATCTTACTCTAGTGATTTTATTAGGCTTTTTGCTGTCTTTTGTTCAGCTTGTTTCAACACTGCAGTAATAGAGCTAGATGGAAATCTAAAGCCCTATTTTGAAGGCGATTAGTCTTACCTGGGGACCGCTTGTAATTTCTAATAATTGTGGACATTTTCTGTTATCTTAATCTGCGAATCTACCATGACACTTCACAATAAAAGAAAATTGAGAGTACCGAATAGTTACCTGCATAAGAAATTAATTCGGAAAGACCTTTACAATTGGGGAATTACTAAAAAATAGCTTCTTAATAAACCTGAATCAAGGACACTGTCCCTGGATGACATGTTCCTTCATTGCCATAAACATGAGAGTTTTATTTTGAGGCAGTCCCACATACACCGGCCTTCTGCCAAAAAAAATAACTCACGAGAGAATAACTCACGAGAGAACCAAATATATAATGAATAGGCTATTTACCCCCAATTGAGCATAATTTGCTAGAAACAGTACCCAGTACAGTACCCAGCTGTTTGAGGAACGTATTTCGCGGTGTTTTCTTTTCAAGTTTAAAATTACAACAAGGAACTTTTATCTTGTGTTGATTTTGGTGGCCCCTTTGGGAAAATGTGGTAGGATGTCCACCTCACACCAGAGCTCGAAGGCGAGCCCTGAAGCCATATTTAAGTCCGTCCGCCATGGCAGAATAACTATGTAGAAATAGACAATCTACTTGCTGATGGTCTCGTTTGCTTATGGAGGTCATATATGGAGGCATCTTTATTACAGTGAGTGTGTTTCATAACCAGTTACAAACTCCTGATAGGAACTTTAAGTGTATGTTATATGACCTGTTTTTAAAAGTTATTCACATTAGTTAAAGACAAACCAGATGAATCATCTTGAGAGCTTTTGCATGTAGGGGTCATGTTCAGTTGTTGGTACTCACTCGTCGGAGAGGAACAGCATAGAAGGAAGAGGATGAGAAGGCTCACACCTGAGGTTGTGATGTGTTGCTCTAAGTTCAGCGATACTGTTCTAGCCTGACCAAGGGAATCAAAGTATATGAGAACAATCTGAATACATCACTCCAAACATGATTATTGTGAACGTGCCACAATGCAGAATAAGCTTTATTTACTTGCATGACATTAAATAAACATGGTCAGCTCAACATAGTCTTCACCGCTGCAAGGGACTTAATGGAAGAAAATTGTTTTGCAGCAGTAGTCTCCTTTAACACCATGCAGGGGGTGTCATTTTGGGTTCAGAGAGATGTTAATGGTACAGAACATCTGTTACGAATCATGGTGATCATCATTAAGATACTGTGGGTGGTGGTGGCGGCTCTGCGGTTTGTACAGCTAGAAGGACATTACCATATGCTGTGCCATTCTGATGGCGCTGCGCGAGTCTGTAACTGCTGGGCCACTTTCCCACAGCATGGCATATATTTGCAGATTTGCATACAGTATATCATTGGAAGGGTGCTATTTCGGAGAGAGCTTTTAAAATGTAGATATTTTGCTGCAAGAAATACAAATTTGACTACTATGTGACTGACACAATTTTCTTTCCTTGAGTAGGTTGGACGACTGTGACAATATCTCTAAATCTGCAATCAATCAATACTTTTTGCTGTAATAGATGCATTTCAAGATGACGAATATGTAACCCCTGGCTTTATACATCACTCTACCTTATATGATACACACAGCACTCATGGTATCAGGGTTTTCTGGTTGTCATAGGCAACTCTCTGAGGACTCTTGTATTTATGGACCATAAAGTCACACAGCCTTGTATCACCCACTCTTTTAGCAGACAATAGTGGACAGAAACACCTTCAGCATCAAGCACATGTGTGTCATGTTAAAGAAAGACTAGCTAGCTAAAAGTGAGAAAATAATGTAGAATGTTACTTTAAATCATGCTCTTTTTTATTGTTATTTTCCATTCATGTAGTGGTTGTTGTGCATGCTGCTCCCATTTGTGTGTATTCAATGGAATATTTAGTAGCAGATTTCTGTGTGTCCATGCATACATCCTATATGTTAATCAGTAGGCTGCATAAAAGCAGATGACTACAGCAAATCCATTTATGAACCGGATGCAACTGACGCATTAATGAAGACACATATTTTACCTTTTGTCCCTGTATTTAAATTTGCTCTGAAAAGTGGCAAGATACGAATATGTACGTATTTTCTTCCTTTAACTCCTGGGCTTCAGCGTCAGAGCCACAATGATGAGTGGTCAAAATGTGAATCTTATTCAACTACTATCTAAAGCAAGATGTATTTATTTTATAATCGTATGCCATGTATTGCAAATGTGACTTTATTTTGCATAGATCAGTAAAAACCATGCAGATGGACAGAGGAGAGGGGAGTTGTGCCGTAAAGAGCCATTCAAGTTTAAGTTTCTATGAACACTTTGGTTGAACAGCCTTATACTGTTTGCATTTTTGTGGTTTTAAACACCCTTCCCATTAGTAATAATTAGATGGTACTCACTGAGTAAATTGCTAAGATCTTGAAATGTGATGAGGTTGTTTAAAAAGGCCGCAAACATCCGTCACTGTTCACAGATCAAGCTCTGGAGTCAATATTGACCTTCACCACTTGCCGTATGTGTGGCTGCACACACCCTGTTCAAGGCTGTATCTGCTTTTGGCCTGGCCTTAAAATGCAGTGGTTAAGAAAATCTAGCTAAACTGTTGGCTTGTTTGCAATTTATCAGACTTTCTAACAGCTTGTGAGTAACAGCTGTAGCACTGTTGCTGTGTTCCATGATCTCACTACGTAGGTACAATGTTATCATGACTGATGGGAATAGTGGCCAAAACTATGAAAGTGAGAACCAATTTGTAATGAACCAGAATTACCATTTAAGCCCCAAACTGACAGATATTCTGGTGTGTTTCTTCTTCAGAGGACTGCAATTTGTTGTCCTTTTAAAGAAAATAAGTTTGGGCAATACTGTTCTAAAGCCTCATACGTTTGTTTCTTGCTAAAACAAGGATGACTGCCTCATAAGCGAGAAAAAGGAGACATTTCAGTGGCATCATTTTTCATATTTGGGACTGAGGAAGGTCAATTTTGAGTTACAAAGCTAGAGTCCAAGGGGAGTCCTGAGTGCAAGTGTTCTTTTAACTTTGTGATGTTGAGTTTCAATTAATTAGATTTGTGACTTTAGTCAAGTGACACTTCTGGTAAGAGCTTAATTTCCACTGCTCCTAGACTGTTGAAATAATGCATCTTCCATTTCCACCATGTTAATGTGTATTTGAAACTAAAGTTTTCCGGTGCTTATCCACATTTGATTGAAACATGTAGTCTCTTTTCTGCTGCTGTCCAGGTGTGGCAGTGTGGAGGGAGTATGGAAGTCCTGCCATGTGCCAGAGTGGCTCACATCGAGCGCACCAAGAAGCCCTACAACAATGACATAGATTACTACGCTAAGCGCAATGCCCTGAGGGCCGCTGAGGTATGGATGGATGAATACAAATCCCACGTCTACATGGCTTGGAACATCCCCATGAACGTAAGTTTTTCTCCATCTAAGATCACTCCCTCTCTTAAACCCTGAGCTCCCTTTGCTCCCTCTTTTCTCACTTGTTCGTTCATACATGCATGCAGCCTGGGTCTCCAATAGAAATTCAAAATTCAGATTTCGTTCCATTTGACCTTCATACTGGCAGCAGAGGAAAGCCAGAACGAGGAAGCCGTGGAGTCTCACTCTAAACCGATGTGAGAAGAGCACCAAGTGAATGAGATGAGCCTCATGTCTAATCAGTCTATTTTCATACACTTCGGTTTAGTTTAATTGCTTTCAAGGGTCTTTGAGATGTGCTGCAAAATCATATACAGTTACTTTTATTAATAAAGAGTTTAATATTGAATCCTAATTGCCTCTTCAGCCATGCATGAGATGATTGTCAGTGAAGGACATCAATGAAAGCCTCTTAGCGCTGTCCAAAACAACCACACTGCTGTTTATAACCAAACCATAACTGCCTGTGTAGCAGTCACATACAGGTGTGAAACACTGCGGATGCCTGCATGACGTCTAGAAATCTGGCACAAACACCATTACATGAGAATTCACTAAGTGCAGGCAGGAAGTACCAGCTGGGGAAATGTTGTAACCGTTGAATGCAGCATGGAGAACATGTTGAGGAGGGGGACTTTAACAAACTAGCCAATCAGGTCACATCCCTTCTCCAGTGTAATTACAAACACAGTGGCATGGCACATTATTACATGAGCTATCCTGTGGCACAGAGTTATTTTTTGTACAGTACAAAGACCTAACGCTACGATTATTCGATCTACCCCCCTCCCTCCTAACCCTCCCATACACACAGTCCCAGATTCTTGTTATTGTCTGAGGTACCTGCTGAGAGCGGAAGGCTTTATGATTCACCACAGCGGCCAGCCCCAAATACAAATACCAAACAACATATGACTGAAATTTAATGCATTTGTTAGTGTCACTTTATCGTACAAAAAAAGTGGACATTTCCAAATAGAATGAATTATCAACAGATGTTGAAAGCAAGTTCAGCAGCTGGCTGTAGATTCCTACAGCGAGGAGAAACTGATGAGAAGAATGGAAACAGTGTATGGTACTTAGACGTGTGTGTGTGTGTGTGTGTGTGCGTGCGCGTGCGCGTGTGTGTGTGCGTGTATTTGCATGTATATAGGAATGTCTTTGTCCTTTTATATGCATGTGTATATTTTCTATGGCTATAGAGAATATCTGTTTATTTGCATATCCATGCACATTTAAGTGCATGCACTATACATACACATAATGCCATGGGCTGTGTGTGTGTGTGTGTGTGTGGGGGGGAGGGGTGCATGTGCATGCATCAGGATCAGGCCTCTATGCCAGGCAGTGCAGCTATTAGGCTTTCCCCTAATCAATCAGGGAAGCCACCTCCATAAGGCAGGCAGGGCCGTGAGGGCTCATAATTAAGCAGCTGATTAGAATTTGCTCAGCACAGATCATGTCTAATGAAAGAACAATAAAGGTCCCACATGACAGACACATCTATCCATCTCTTAACTAAATGCTTGTTGCGTCCTCTCAGCACCTCAGCACTCTTGCATCTTTCATTTCTCCAGCAGCTAGTATTCTCACTTGGTTCTTAAGTAAAGCGCCCGCTGGCTAAGAGATTTTCTTTCTTTTTGTTTTGTACCATTTGTTCACAGAACCCTGGGGTTGATTTCGGGGATGTCTCGGAGCGCTTGGCCTTAAGGAAGAGGTTGCAATGTCGGAGTTTTCGCTGGTACCTTGAACACGTCTACCCAGAGATGCGGATCTACAACAACACCATCACATACGGCGAGGTGAGATACTTTGCTAACAGAATTATTTGAAATACTCTGCATCTTAGTTTTGCTATATCGTCCATCGTCATCTGTAATTATATTACAGAGCTGGGGTTTGAAGAGGAGCATACACTGAGACAACTAATTTGATTCCACAGATGATAAATACAGAACATGTGTTGCTAGGAATGTATTAATGTATGAGCTCTAAGGATCTGTTCTGTGACTTTTGTGTATTTTTTTTCTTCTTAAACATTTAATGTTGATTAAAAAAAACATTTCCTAGAAAGTGGTGGTCAAACACAAACTGATATGAACATATACACAAGCAGGCTCAAAGCATCCACATTAAACAGCAATAATTCTGAATTCACTGTAGCCAGTTTAAGGTAAAGGTATCTTATTGCTCTAACCAACGCAGCATCACCACACAGGATTAGATGCAATTTCCTCAGAATTAGTTTTAATTAAACACTTATTAGTTTTCCATTCCAACTTGATTGTTTTGGGCTTTTGTTTCGTACTCAGCACAGTGGGAGAAGAAAACAGGATCATGACAGGTTGAAGAATGTAACACACTCCAGAGTCAGACATTTGGAGGTTTGCTGAGACACACCATTTTTTGTCATATCAATTTCAACAATGGAAAACAGTGTCAAATCTATATGCTATGCAAATGCAATGACAGAATACATCAAAATTAACCTCTAGCTTCATCAAAACTATGTGAATTTGTTTCACATAGTGCCACCTGTTTTGGCTCTGGCACCCAACTAATGGATTCCTCAGAGCGGCAGCCACTTAAGTGGCACTATTTCAGATCTGTCGACAAGCCTTGTGTTGCCACACCGCCACAGCCGAAGTGAGTCTCATCTGTCACTGAGCATCAGCGCCTTGCTCGGGCACGCTGACCAGACCAGCCGAGTGGAACCTTCCCTGACAACAGCACATGATAGATGTGTCACAACCTGGAAATGAAGCCGTACGCATTCAAATCACACAGAACCAAAGCTCATGCTCAACGCACACCACCATCTGGAAGCCTGGAGGAGAGGAAGAGACAGACAGGGACTGGTCACAGCATGTTATTATCCTGTCATGGCCAGGTCATCACTTTGAGATGATATAAGACTGTGTGAACAAGCTGCAGTAGATCTGATAGACAGGAGGCGGTATAACATGTTCACAAGAATAAAATGATTCAAGGGTAATACAAAAATAAATAATTGGCAATTGGTTTGCTTTCAGATTCAATTTTGTGGCAAATGTAACCACAGCAGACAGTAGGCAGGAAGTAGTCTTGGAGCGGTTCAGTTTTTTTAAGCGAAATCCTGGTTATCCCCAACACCATGTTAATGTTACATTCTCGCCTAATGTCCAGAGGCCTCTGAATTCTATTAGTTTTTCAAATAGTATCAAACAACTACAACAAAATACAGCACACCCTTCATCACATGGTACATACAAAGGCAGACAAGTAACATAACACATCAACAGCAATTAGATAATGAAAAAAATAAGAGAAAACTACAAAGCCATCCAGACGTAGAAGCTATGTAGTTCAGGTATTCTACTCCTATGTGCAGAGGAGTGGCAATTATTAAACACTACACTGCATTCCAAGTTTGATTTTAAATGAATTACTTTCAGTCTTCCTTTATTTCTCTATTAATTTGTAATATTAGGAGATGTCAATCATGTGTCTGACTGCAATGTGTACAAGTTGTCCCCTCCTTTTTCCAGTAGGCTCCAGAAGTGTCAGTTTTTCAGATTTCTGTCCTGATTTGGAATTATTTGATGCATGAAGGATTATGAATCATAAGACACACGATTGAAATCTCCTAATATTACTTATAATAAAATAGAGAAATAAAGGAAGCCTGATAGTAAACCTAGGCACGGCACCCTACCTTGTCTCTAATTTATTTGAAATCCAACTTGGAATGCAGTGTAGTGTTTTTTGCCACTCCTCTGCACATATAGAATACCTGAACTACCTAGCTTCTTCTACATATTGAACATGTTTAAGGTGTGACAGTCTCTTGAAGAAGATCATGAATGAAGCCCATCAATGAAAAGTTCTGCATTGCACCTAAGAAGCTGTCAAAGTGTGTTTGAAGTCACGCATACTTTTCATCTGTCAGTATCAGGCACTTGCACAGATAGACCCCTAGTGGTGCTCAAGCACCTGCCCTTTTGCCCTGGATGAGAAAATGCCCCTTCTGCTGGAGCCCAATTTTGTTCTTCATTCATCAGTATTTAAGAATAAAAATTACTCTGTCATCAATTCCCCCCGAATGTGTTTTGATATCTGACGATATCTGAGTTCTTGTGAGCATTTCTCCCCGACATGCTCACAAGAACTCAGATATCGAGCCCCCGCCGCACCCCTCCTCCTCCATTAGTGCTCATGCAGTGCTGAGCGCCAAGCCAAACGGGTGCAGCCTACTTCTTCTGACCCGCAGCATCAGACAAACAGGTAATGACGTGTTTGTGCAATCCCCCGACGTTGTTTGGTGATAAATTAACCACAACACTAGCGCCGCTGAAAACATTACATCGCAACTGGTCCGACGTTTCCTAAAAAAACAAACAAACAAAAAACTCACGAAATCCGTGATTTAAAAGCCTTGTCCAACTGGACAAGCATCCCAAACCCAGAGGCAGAGGAAGCTGTCCATGTTCTTTGCGACTTCTATGAGGAAAATGAGGACCAGCTGAAGACAGAGGCAAAGGTTTTCCACTCCAGCTTTCCCTGGAAGAACCTGCACGAAATCCTTGCCATTGTGGAGGAGAACACTGGCCAGCTCATCTTTCCAACATTTGTGAAGATGCCAGTGACAACAGCTTCAGTGGAAAGATTATGGGGGCAAATCAATGACAAAAGTAGAGAGCGCAAATGAGCTCCACGAGAGCGCGCAAATCAAACAGCCGCGCGCGTAATTTACTTTGACGAGCGCTTTTACATCACTACGCGAGCAAAAGTTGCTCTCAAAGTTGGAACCTGCTCGCTCTCGAAGCTTTAACCTGCTCGCTCGCGTGTCTGTTACCTGCTCGCGCTGGAGTAGATTTTCTTTTTGACTATCGTATCTCTACATATAATTGGTTACAATCCTCGGCTTCGGATTGGCTGGAATGCATTTCTCACCAGCACACTGGGAACAATGGCGGATGAAAAAACACAACTGAAAGTAGACGTTCTCTGAATACTACTGTTATTGAGTCACAAAATGTAATTTTGTGACTTCTCTGTAGCGGTTAAACATGAGATATAATTCGGTTTTGAGGATCTAACGAGCAATCTTTATTAGTTTATTATTTATTCACAGTAACGTTACATCAGTTTGACTAAGGGAAAGTTAAGATTTATAACTTAAGATTTTAATTTAACTTTTACTTTAAACTACAGTGGTGTCTTATTACTTTTGACCAAATTGTTTGCAATTATATGTGTATCTATATAAGTATATATAAACAGATACACATAATGTTATATATATTGTGTTTATTTATGTTACACCCGTCCCATGTATCTATACTATTATATGAATCTGCTAGGTGTAGTAGTACTATGGGTGGGGTCCTGGGTACAGTTTTAAAAGTGATGGCGCTATGATATAATATAATGGTTCCTACAATCGTTGCTCTCTTATTCTAAAAATGGAATTAACTGGCGGTGCCTCCAATAGAATAAAAGGTCTGTGCCTCTTATTTAGTCCTTTTATCTTGTGTTGTAATTGTATTTGACCCTTTCTTGAATAGTTCTTTAACTTGGACACACCCAAGATACATTAACTGCCTTGAAACACTGTTTGGTATTTATTAGGCGTATGCAATAAACTAAATGACATGCAGATCCCTTATTAAAGACAATATCAATAGAGATACTACGAGACGGACAAACAGTTTCTTCCTGCTGCTGTGACTTCATGTCACGGCCATACTTTGGATATTGTAGCAATGCATAGTGCACTTTATACATATTTTTGTGCAATACTGTCACTATATTTTGTGTCTTATTTTTTGCCTTAAGTTTATTGTAATTCTGTGTGTTAGGAAGACCCAGCAAAATAAGCTTTTCATTGTACAGAATAACTGCCTGTTATCTGTGCATATGACAATAAAAGTATCTTGAATCAATACACGGTAAACTCACACATACACACTCAAAATAACAAATACAGAAATATATATAATTGTATATATATATATTGTGTTTATAACTATGTTTTTAATATATATATATATATAATTGCAAACAATTTGGTCAAAAGTAATAAGACACCGCTGTAGTTTAAAGTACAAGTTAAATTAAAATCTTAAGTTATAAATCTTAACCTTTCCCTCAGTCAAACTGATGTAACGTTACTGTGAATAAATAATAAACTAATAAAGATTGCTCATAAGATCCTCAAAACCGAATTGTATCTCATGTTTAACCGCTACGGAGAAATCGGAGCCAGCGGATAATTTCAAAAAGTCCTGCCGGGATCAGGCTGCTCTCGGCGGGCAGCAGAGCGCTGACGGCCAGGTGCTGCGGGACTCACGGTCCCGCGAGCAGGAACTCAAACCGTCGGCGTATCTTTTTAAGTCGGCTGATTTAAAAATCAGCCGACCACAGATTTGATGCTTAAATAACTAACTTCTCGCCTGAAAACATCCTAAAATTACATTTTGTGACTCAATAACAGTAGTATTCAGAGAACGTCTACTTTCAGTTGTGTTTTTTCATCCGCCATTGTTCCCAGTGTGCTGGTGAGAAATGCATTCCAGCCAATCCGAAGCCGAGGATTGTAACCAATTAGATGTAGAGATCGATGGTGACTGGATCCGCCCACTTACTGTCAAAAAGAAAATCTACTCGAGCGCGAGCAGGTAACAGACACGCGAGAGCAATTTTTGCTCTCGAGAGCAACTTTTGCTCTCGTGAGCGGGGATTTTACTCGCATAGTGATGTAAAGGCGCTCGTCAAAGTAAATTACGCGCGCAGCTGTTTGATTTGCGCGCTCTCGTGGAGCTCATTTGCGCTCTTTAGTTTTGGCACGGGTTTACCGTCATAAAAGATCCTTTTCAAAACTGAAGATAATAAAGAACAGGCTCAGGAGTCTCTGTGGGGAAGAAAGACTTTCCGACCTTCTCCTGCTTGCCATTGAGCAAGACATTGAAATAAATCACAGTGAAGTAATACAAATCTTCCAAGAGATGGCACCACGGAGGATGCTGTGAAGATCCTTTAATTTATCCAGAGCAGAGTTTTGATAAGTTTTTTTATATATTTTTATTGCATTTGGTTATACAATACGGCCTTGTTTTGTCTGTTTTTGCCTGTTATTCATTTATTTATTCAATTTGATCATTTGAGTTAGTTTGTTAACAAAAATAAATATATAAGTAAAAAATATCCTACTGTGTTTTTTATTTATTATTATTATTATTTTTAATTTCATAAATAAGTTTGGTGTTGGGTGCCCTTTTTTTGGTTTGAGCACCTGCCCCCCAACATGTCTGTGCACGTGCCTGGTCAGTATGCTTATACAACCTGAGCAAGGTTGGTAAGATCTTTGGGATAGGCGTCATCTTTGAACTTGTTTTTCTCACCTCTTTGATTATCCAGACCTGCCCTCAATTACTCACCTGCCCCTGATTACCTTCCCTGATTATTTACTCTTTTGTTTTTCCCTGTTCCCCAGATTGTCTATGTTCACCGCTTTCCTGCACTTCTAATGTGTCGTTATTTCATATCTATTTATGTTTAAATGTGACCACTCATGTAAAACGTTTGTCATGCTAAGGAAATTACTTTTTACAATGGGCGTAACACCCCTCCCATAACTTTTAAAGTTATGTCACATTATTTTTACACCGAGATACATATCATGTGAAAATCACAATCTCAATAAAGTATCAGCAATAATGTTGTCAACAGCCTTCACTTTAATCTTAAAAGAGCTTGGTGAAGTCAGAGGCAGCAATATAGGAGCACTACAGAGAAGATACTTTACACATTCAAAGGCATGTTGACAGTCATAAATCCACACAAAACGTTGACTTGGACTGCACAAGTTAGTGAGAGGGGCTACCACCAAATAAAAATGTCTGCAGAAGCACCAATAATACACAACCAGGCCCCAGAACCGCCGGACTGGTGGTGGGAACAAGGGAGGACAGAATAGCATCTACCTTTGCAGTCACAGGGCGCACTTGCCCAAGGCCAACCTGCTTCCCCAGATAGGTCACGACAGCCTTTCCGAAATCACATTTTGCCAGGTTCAAGTTCACAGATGCTGACCAGATTGCTGAAGGTTGTCAAGCAACTTTTAACCATAGTCAGCATGATCTGACAAAATGGACACTAGAGAGATGGAGGAAAGTGTGGTCATAGGCATAGGCTGCTTCTCTTTTGTACCTGGGGAAAGTGCCCAGGATGTCCAGGAATGAAACAGATTAAGCATATTTGTCTCCGGTCAAGAGGTTGAATGTTGTAGTCTGTGTTGTTCCATTTTTTACACTATATACAGGCCTGCAAACCGTGCAGTAAGGGCAGGACTAGGTGTAGGCATTAGCATTAGCACTAACACTGCATCACAAGGCTGAACAACGCTAAACTGCTTTCCTGTCGTAGTGCCATTGTAGTGCCGTTTCATATATGAGAGGATTATTTTGGCTATAGAACAAGCACTGTATAACAAAATAAAGTACATTGATTTTCATTGGTTTGAGGTGATGCACCTACAGACAAGAATTGTTCTTTCAGCACTTTCAATGGTCTGCGTACACTATGGCAAAACCCCAATACTGCTGGGCTATAACCAAGAGAGTCCTGCTTTGCTTCACGGTCAGCAAAAGGCAGACTATTGTCCCAATAGCTTTCAGTCTCAAGGCAGTATCTGCGTATCATTGCTTTGAGGGTCTGATGGCATTGCTCTAGCGCACCTTGTGACTGTGGGTATTATGGACTGGAGACAACATTCTTAGTACTCAGGGACTGTAAGAGCTGCTTGAACACTTTGGACTGAATGTTGGTGCTGCCATCTGTTTGGATCACGCTGTGGACACCAAATGTTGGAAACAATTTCAGCAAGGCTTTGGTTACCACAGCAGCAGTGATCTTGCTTAAAGGAATAGCCTTGAGGACAATGGATGGCAGAACACATCGAGATGAGCAGAAATTCTGTCTTTGAACAAACTGAAATGGAAGCAAGGCTGTTAAGGTCTCCAAGGGCAAAATAATAAACATATTGCACACACTAACTAAAAAATAAGGAGTTCAACTGACTTACAGAAACAAACAGAAAAACAATACTGTGCTCCCTAACTGACCACAACAAGGGAGATATTCAAAATGCAAAACTTTGAATGTGTTATAACACGGTTATGTTGTTCATCCTGTACACTTTAAAATCTATTGTACTTCTGTCCATCCGGGGAGAGGGATCCTCCTCTGTTGCTCGCCCTCTGAGGCAAATTTGTAATTTGAGATTTTGGGCTCTACAATATATATTGTAGAGCCCTGAAAGGGGACGTGGCAGACCTGAAACACAGAGAGACGGTTCTCTTCCGAAAAGAGGCCAGAGTAAAGTCAGTGGGCATAACAGGTTAGCAAATGCTTGACATAGAATGAGGAAGGTTTTTAACCAATTGACACCCCTGAAACTGATCCTCGCCTTCGTCATAATTTGTAACAATTATTGTCATTATATAATTAATGCAAGCGTGTACCATTTTCATAAATTTGCTTCCTTACTTTCTTGCTGAGACTAGGTGAGGAGATCAATACCACTCTCATGTTTGCATGTAAATCTAAAAATACATTCAAAAGACCGTTAGCTTAGCCTAACAAACAAGGGAGACAAACTGAACAGCTAAGCTGTCTCTGTCCAAAGGTAACAAAATCCCCCTATTGGCATCTCTAACATGTCATATCTGTTATATAATAAAACACCCTCAGAGAAGTAAGATTAGTTTATTTAGTTAGCTTTCAAGGTGCTGGCAGGTTGTAGATTTATACAGTATGTATTTAACAGATAGGAAAGTGCTCTAACTTTTCTCATTTAACTCTCAGCAAGACAAATACGCATATTTTCCAACATGTCAAACTGTTCCTGTATATTAAAACTTCATTCCAATACACCTCCTATCTACCAGACCTTTTCTCTTGTATCTTCCTAACTTCATTAATATACTACCTGGACCTTCTGTGTTGTCTTTTAGGTGAGGAACAGCAAAGCTAGCGGCTACTGCCTGGACCAGGGCTCTGAGGACGATGACAAAGCCATCCTCTACCCATGCCACGGCATGTCCTCGCAGGTCAGAGTCATAAATTGTTTGTGTCCATGTTCACTGTTGTTTTCATTAAGCAGCCATGTTCATCCGGCAACCAGGCAATAGTGCAAAAAGTTACGTTGTCAGTCAGTCCATGTATTGTATAAATTCTTCCAAATTAGCATTACTTGTCTGATTTTTATATTTGATTTCCTTGTCTTGCCCTCCTGGAAAATGTAAACACTCATTCTTAAATGTATGAATCATTCTGTATTTCAACGATTGAGGACTCTGCTCAGGATGATGTGGTGTAATTACTCTCCTATTCAAGTTCCATAGAAGTAAAAAACATTTTTGTTTAATAAGTTAGTAGCAACAGTACTATTGCCTGACTACTCATCATAATACAGAGCTATGGACTTCCACACCTCCCCATTGAAGCTTTTAAATGAACAGCTAGGACACGCCCAAGACCCACCCGAGGGCAGACATTATCTCCCAAATCACCAGTGAAGTGGTAACAATATATTAGAAATATAGTAAATTCTGGTTAAATAGTAATAAACTACCAAATATATATGGCAGGGTGCTCATGCATGGAAAACTAGTTAAATGTGGGATTACTGTTACATTTAATGGTAACCAATCACAGGCTATGGTTGAATGCAGGTAAACCGTCAATGTGGAGAGTGTTGCCCGAAATGCAATCTCGGAACCCACCAGTTATCGCCTATCAATTACATTTTTATTTGCAGAAAATGTGCTTGTTAACTTGAAAAAATCAGGTTGCCTCTCAACTTCAACTCGAATCTCATACTGTATACAATGCGCATCATACTCCTCCGCCAGTTTGGACTGAAGGTGACTATATATATCAAGGGACGCCAGTAAACCGTCCACCCATAAAATATATATATACACTGTATATAACAATATAAGAAATAAATACATATAAAGTGATATATATATATATATATAATATGAAATGCTGCAATAAAAGCTGCAATGCATTTGCAAACCCTGCAGATCTCAATTGAATTTCATTCATAAAACCTGAACATGGGGTGGAAGATGAAGTGCACTTATGGATGGCTTTGGGGTCCAAGTAAAAATAAAAGAAATCTGGCTGCCTTAACCATCCAATTTCTTCCGATTATCTGGGGCCGGGTTGCAACGGCAGCAGGCTTAGGAGGGTATTCCAGATGTCCATCTCCCCAGCAACATTTTCCAGCTCCTCCTGGGGGATCCCGAGGCTTTACCTTTGCCAGATGAGATATGTTATCCCTCCAGCGTGTGCTGGGTCTACGTGCAAAATACTCAAACTAGTTGTATTACCATTAACTAAGAGACTCCATGCTTTGTCTCATCTATATTATTGTTAAGAATCTTTAGATCTTGATAGATATTTTACTGTCATCATTTCTACTATCAATCATTTAATACAATTTAAAATGTAAAAGTTAATACATTCATTCAAGTAACTTATGCTTTCACAACAGCTAGCAGGAAGTGAAAATATGGACATATTGCTTTGAAACACAGAGGATGTAAAGCCCAAATGACACACTATGTTTTCTTGACATCTGTATTTGTTTTTTCTTGAATAGTAAAATAATCAGATGATGAGGGAGTAAAGTATTACAATGAAACAATTCTTCACACTGCTTCATGATTAGTTAAAATGTGTTTTTAATAACACTGTATGATGTGAGTATGGATTTGAAAAACGTATTACAGAGACATTGTTGTGACTGCAATACAGAGTACAAGGCAAGGCATCACCAACAGCTCTATCTGAGCCGCTCAGTATAAAATACTGGGCCACTCCCAGGTGTGATTACATGTAGCTATGAATATGCAGGCAGATGCTGCAGAAAATAAGAACGTGTGCTCAGTATGACCTTTACTAGATTCCAGGACAAATGACACTGGGGGTGGGCCGCTGTTGTTCTGTTGTTGTGCTCGGAAACAAAAGCTATTCCTGAAGACAAACCATGCAAATGCTATTCATGCATATTTCTTACATTTCCCACCTTTCCAAACTGCTTCTCTTGCTGGTGAGTGACATGTTCATTATCTCTCATGGGAGGGGGTATTATAAGGAGGCCAGCAGCTCACCCGCCTCTCCTCTTTTCCTCTACAGAGAGCTCAGTGGGGTCCAGTAATGTAAAGCTTCACTGACTTTTTTTATCTTGATCCCCGGGGGAAATAAACAAATAGAGATGAATTGTGTGTCTTTGTATCATTAGATTATAGTGATGACCAACATTACTATGAGCGGGGCAGAATTACATTTGGTGGGACACATTCCTTTTTACCATTGCCCCGTTTACTTAGGACACAATATGATTTAATAATTCTTCATTGTGCTTCTTAGGAATGAGTCTCTCTCTGCCGGCTCTCCCAGTGGAAATCTAAATCATGGACAATGCCTCACCTTTGTCCGTTAATGTAATGCAATGAATGCATGGTGGAGGGGCTACAAAGCCTGCATCTCACACACACACACACACACACACACACACACACACATACACACACACACACACATGCACACATGTGCACACTCACACACACACAGCAGCAGTAGTAGTAGTAGCAGTCTGTTAAAGTAAGTCATGTATCTTTTACCATAGATTTTCTGTTTGAGTGGAGCTCTTGCCTGTGTCTGTTCAGCCATTTGGCTATTAATATTCAAGGTAACAAATATTGATTAGTATTGTATGTGGAGCATTCATCAAAGGACTGGGAGAGGTGGATAATAGATCAGACGAAGTGGTGATTAATAAATACACCCTCTGCAATTCACATCACTGGTCTCATAGGCATGGATGAATTACTGAACTGGCCTGCTGAGCAAAGGCTCAGGGACCCCAAGTGTCAATCCAATAACTGACTACAAAGAGACAAAATGACCACAAAGAGACAAAAAACACAGAGAGATTAGTAACAACTACAAAGACACGCAAAACAATAAGGAAGAGGTAAAAACATCATAAATTCTGTGTGGTGAAAGATGGGGTCTTTTGCATGTCTTTGCCCAGGGGCCCACTGTCTCATAATCCGCCCTTGCTCATAGCTCTCAAACAACTGTGCCAGTTGTACAATGTGAACACACTGCACCACACATCTGCAACCAGAGGCAGACAATCGAGATAAAAGATACAATAATGTTTGGGCAATCATAAACTATTTCATTCATAATGCTATCACATATTGTAAATGATCACATCATACCACAATTGATGTGACAGCATCATGTGCGCCATAAAGCATTTCAACAATAAAACAGAAACTGCAGTATTAATAAAGAAATATTATAAAAGTTTAAAAGAGGCTGCAACTGAATATACAAGCGCCACTAATCTTGCATTATCCGTATAAATACCCAGAGTGCTGATCAGTCTGATGTGTCTAGAGTTGTGTGGGTTTTGTAGCAGCCTTGTTTCATTTAATGAAGGTAAACACAGTGGATGTTCCCTGCATAATCACACTGGCTCAGCATCAAGTGTTTAGTTTGCTGTTATTGACAAATCTATTCCCAGTGCAATTTTCACCAAAACAAATACCTACCATGGAGCACTGCTTTTACTAGTTGTTGCGCCTCCATGATAACAGGGACCTCCGACTGAAAAGCAATCTTCCTTTCTCCCACAAGGAATCCTATCTATGTACTTGGATGTGCATGGTGCTGATGGTCACCTTCTGCACCGCTTATGCTGTGGGGCCTCTTGAAGCTCCCTTTAGAGGTTTGGGGTAAAGTTGGAAGCTCACTCAGATTCCCATGCCTAACAATAGTCACATATGGAGAGTACCTGTGCTACCATAGGTACAGTGTCGGGGCCCCATGCAAGCCAAGCCCTTCTTAAAATGTTTGTTATAATCTGTGGCATGAATTTACTCCTAACTTCCTGGTGGAGCAAGGCACAGGAAAGATAGAAGAGTGGAGATTACAACCCAATGCAATGTACAAACACTGAATATTGTATTGACATTGTCACAGCGTTGCACCGTTAATGAGCTAATTAAGACATTTTAGATTAGCTTGACCTCCAGGAAGTGGCTGCAGAATTTTTGCAATAGCATGAAGGCAATGGAGCAGCTAATGTTGCAGCATGAGGAACAGGTTAATTGGCTTAGCAGAATAATTTCCAGACATTCATTATGTGTTATGGTCCCATTTTAAATGTATTACCATATAAACTGCTGCCAGACTGAGCTGTAAACAGGTATTAGTGGGGATTATATGAGGTATTCCTTCTGCCCAGTCATAGTTTACATCATGGATAAATCTGCTGAGAGCGTTACACTGTAACCCTGAAAGACACAAGTCTTTCAAAATTCCACAAATAATTCTCAAACTGACCTTTAGAGTGTCATCTGAAGAAAAAGAGCACAAGTTCACCGCATTATGTGTCTCTCATTAGATTGAGAGTTTGAAATATGTGAAATGTGAGTGGCACGCAAAGTGGTTCGTCATTATTTTTCAATTTGTTGAAAGTGGCTCTTCAGGGCAGAACATTTGACTAAAACCACCTGCATTCTCTCTTCTCACAAGGAGCAGCACCCACACAGGCCAAATTTTGGAGCATGGATGGGGGAACTGGAGCTGCAGGGAGTCTGCAGCTCCAGTTCCCCCATCCATGCTCCAAAATTCGTCCACTAGATTTATTTCCAAGTTTGGAGAGATGGTAGTAAAAATAACCTGCTTTTGCAATGGGTCTAACATGTGCTTATAGTTGATCTAATTGTTTGTCAAACCCACAAATTAGTTTTTAAATAATTGATCTCATTGTCCATTGGACAGAATAGGACGTGGCATGTTTTTGCATCACTAAAGCAGTGTAAAACACTGTTTCTTCTGGATTCAGTGGCATTCTGTTAAACTGACTTAATCCAGGACTGTGAATAACATACATACCCTGTGCTTTAATAGAAGACAGTGTGTGCATGATTCAGTCATGTATGCGTGTTCCCCTTGAAGCAAAGCTGCAGTCGTACTGAAGATCTCCCTATCTTTGGCATCTCAACTTTCAGATAGAGTGACTCCCATAAATAATAAAGGCTATCGCTACTGTATCCTTACGTAATAGATACATATCACCAGCCTTTCATGTGCAGGATGAAACATTCAGGGATCAAGTTTTGGTTTGGGGAAATAGTGTGGCATTAATACGCTGTTCGCGGTTGTTTCTTTGCAATGCTGTACACTGAAATATTCTACAATACCACATGTGATAAAGAACAGTCTGAAGTTTTCCAGTCTAAAATTTAAATGTTAGGGTATAACATAACTACATGTTTGGTTAAATTGAGTTAAGACCTAAACCTGACTTTGCCATCTTCTAGCTAGCATATACAAATATTAAACCACAGAAATGTGGTGCAATGTTTGCACTTTGCACAAGGACATTCTCACTCGTCCAATACTGAAGTGTGAGTGCTCCTACACTTAAAACTATGACTTAAACTCTAGGTGCCCCTGTAGGAACAGTCAGGAACGGTGTATCAGTTTCCGCTCAAGTTCCTTTTCAAAATGAACTTCCTATTAATAATAGTATATATAAATAATAAACACCTAGAAAAACAGATAATGTAAATAATCAAAATAAAGTTTATTTTCTTGAACAAACTGTTGAAATGGTCAAGGAAGCTGAAAGAACACATTTTGATGATTGATGATAGCGTTTCTCTCTAACATTCTGCGAGGATCATCCAAAAGCAGAGTCTCAAAAGCAGTCTAAAAATGTGTATGTATTTTGTATAGTGCTATGCCACTTGTTTTTTTGTGTCAAGTAATATGCTCAAAAAGGTGTAAAATGAAAAAAACGTTTCTATCTGTCATGCACACTGCCAACCGGCCTGAAATAGGGTGACCAGATTTGAGTTTGTGAAAAAGAGGACACTTCGGGAGGAGGAGGAGGAGGAGAGAGAGGAGGAGGAGGACACTTCGTCGCGGGGGGGGGGGAGGAGGACACTTCGTCGCGCGGGGGGGGGGGGGGGGGTAGCAGTAGTGTGTAGCATTCCGTGAACTTACATTTACGTTGAGATCGGTCGACCAATGACAGTTCTCTCTACAGTCAGAGCTTGCGCAAGAAGGTGGAACGTGAGGGAGATACCATTTCCAAAACTTGTAAGGGGGTAATAACTATTTTCCCCGACGTAGCAAAATCCCGGACGTTTTTGGAATCCCTGCTGGACGCTTTTTTTAGGTCTCGAAAAGAGGACATGTCCGGGAAAAAGAGGACGTCTGGTCACCCTACCTGAAAACTCGAAACACTGCTGCTTTTGCAGTAACTGTCAGTCTGCGTAGGGTAGAAGAGCTAAACAGCATCCACAGCATCCACATTCACTCTACTCATTGCTTTCCACGTATGTTGAGGTGCTCTCTAAAGTGTCATGTGTTTATTTATTTTTATTGATCCCACAGTACGCGAGTCCAGCAGTGTGACATTGTTTTCCTCTATGTTTTAGCTTGCCCGCTACGCTACAGAGGGGCTTCTCCAGTTAGGACCCCTGGGGTCGACCACCTTCCTGCCTGACACAAAATGCCTCGTTGATGATGGCAGAGGACGCGCACCCAGACTGAAAAAATGTGACACTGTTTCAAGGACTTCCCAGAGGCTTTGGGACTTTACACAGGTAAAGAGAACACAGGATCTTTTGACACTGATCTTCACCAGTTAATTTCAGTCTCACCCAATGTAATGCACGATAAATTAAGACAGTGACTCATATCTTACTGAATACCTAATAACTGATACCCTGCCAACAGGCATTATAATATGAGTGTTCTAAGAGGATCTATGGTTATTGTGCAAGTTTGTTCATGTTCTCATGTGTTTTTGTTGCAGAATGGCCCAATCATAAGCAGGGACAGTGGTCGATGCTTGGAGATTGAAATGTCCAAGGATGCCAACTTTGGCCTTCGCTTGGTGGTCCAGAGATGCTCCGGTCAGAAGTGGATGATACGAAACTGGATTAAGCACCCCAGGCATTGAAGCAAGAGAACAACCTCTGAGACAGTTTGGGCAGTGTTTCAAGTCGCAGTTGGATCTCAAAATGTGGACAGTTCAGAGAGGAGCACGGACTAGTGGTGCTAGTGTGTGGTATTTCACACTATGCAGACTGCGCAGCACACTGAGCTCCCCTCCAGCCACAGAGCTTTCCAACATTATGTCTTCAAGAAGAATCTGATCAATTCATGTGTTGCACCGAGCTGCGTGTTCACAGAGACCTTATGGCAAGCTGCATTGTTTTAAATGGCCCACATTTCTTAAATTCAGCTTAATATACAGAACTGAGTAACAAAACACCTCAGTGCAGCCCCTAAAGGTGGTTTAAGATCCTTGTAATTATTTTGTTTCTACTGTAAAACTATCAGATCTTTGGAGATGAGAAAGAATGTGTGAGCTTGTGAGTGTTTCAGGTTTTTTTCTGAATGCATCTGAGCAAATCAAAAGTTCTGATTTCTGTCAATTGCCACATCAAAGTGATTTATTTTGGGCTGTGATTTGGAAAATTGCTTTGGACATATTGTGCTGCACTGGCAAGACATGTAATAGCCTTCAAAGGGGTTGCCGATCATCTGATCGGGAGCCATTTCACCTGCTCTCACACAAACCACTACAGTTCTTTGTTTCTTTGGACTGTATTGCTCACCGAGGACAGGAGCAATCATGTGCCTTTTTTTTCTCATGTTTATGCTTATCCTGACCAGGGAATGTCAGTCCCAAAAGCATGTACAAAATCATTTGAAAATTATTAATATATAAAACGATGTATAAAGCAGTCTAACGATAGTAATATATTGTAAAAAGTGAAGGATTGATATCTGTCCTCTGACAACAATTAGGATAATAAAATCCTTTTTATGATGAGCCACCTCTCCTTCTTTGTCTTTCTTGTCATCACTTCTGTCTTTAATTCAAAGAATTAAGTGTCAACCTTTGCTCCCCGACTGAACGTGTCTGAGTGTACCATGAAAACTACTTTTTGTTTTGTTTTGTTCTATTGTAAAGCCAATTGTTAACCTCACCAGCACATTTGCTTGTCTTTTGTTGTGCATGCACTCACAACCACTTCAAACCTCCGTCAGATTTCTGGCACTGTACTGGGATTGTTCCAACCCGCCCACTGGATTATCGGGTCTTCAGAAAGTAATGACAACTTTCCAAAATTACTTCAAAGTGCTTTTTGACATGCTTTTAACCTAGATATTTAAAAATAAAATAAAAAAACACCCACAATCTTTTCTTAGTTATGTAATACATTACTTGTATTGACATGAATTATAATACATTTGACGTACAAACATTGGCAGGTTATATACTGGTCTTCCTCACCCAAACAGCGAAGTCCAATCATTGCTGGACAATCGTAACAAGGTACGACAGTGGCGTCCCTAGGCTAAAACATCCGGGGCTAAATTTTTTTTGCATTGTTTAGAGAGTGGTATGTTTCAAAAATAAAATAAAGTCCTGAATGCTATCAGTGTGACTCAATTAGCTGTTCTCTCTTCTGGTGTTAAACCTAAAAACAGAAGGTAGCACTTTATGACTTTAGATGAGGTCACAGAACATTAACTAATACTTAACTAACGAGTAGTAACTACTGAATAATCATGCCAATTATTAATGCTTTGTAAGGCATAAATAGTCTTCACTTAAGATGAGGTCACAGAACATACTTAACTAATACTTAACTAATGAGTAATAACTACTGAATTAATCATGAATTGCAGCATTTATTTATCATTTACTAACACTAAAATGATCTTATTAATCATCTATAAGTCCTTAATGCTTCATTTACAAATGGGGAATCCATCATTTATAAAGTATGAAAACCCAAGCTTATTAATCAAGATTGAAACATGTATAACTGTGTTTATGAATTGTATACTAATGAGTTACTAATCAGTGTTCATGTTGGAATAATGCTCTATAAATGATGAATTCAGTCTTTATTCATGCTTTACTAATGCTAAATAGTGTACTTATTATAAAGTGCTACCAAACAGAATGTTCAAAATGACCAACAGGTATCTAAGCTAAGCAATCAAACAGGGCTATGGAAAAATTCACACAAAAAGTCTGATCTTAGATAAATCCTTATCATACTTAGGACTTCCTAGTTTTACAAAGCAAGACAATAACAATAGTAGATCATCAGCATGAAGGTGCTCAACTTTTTACCTTTAACCTCAGTCTTAGGCCAGTAATTGGATTCAACCATCAAGTGCATATTTAATGGTTCTCGAGTAAGCTGCAAATATTAAAAAGTGAGCTGGAGATGGCGTTTTAAGCGATTAAATCAATGTATTCTTAAGAACCTAGCAGCTACAGCTGAATACATCTGAAAACATCTGCCTTTTAAATTAGAAAAAAAGCCTTAGTCCCAAATCAAAGACAATTTTGAAACTTTCAATGTCATCAGTTGTCCACTGTTGTAACTATAAACTGCATATGCTGTTTGAAAATGGAACAGTTTCTTCTTTTTTATTCTGGTTCTGTGCATCTTCCAGCAGCATGAAGCTGAATTAGTGCCTTTTTTTGTCATTATGAGCGGGAGCAAGATGTAAAAACTTGACTTCCTTTCCCTTTAACACAGACATCATATATATATATATATTTTAGGATGCAATGGAAAGTGAAATGTCATTTTTTTTCTGGGGTTAGCCATGCTTTCAAACCTACACGTTCCAAAGGCCTATTTTAATTTGATTTCCAGCTGGTTTACCCTGAGAGATTGCCTACACTTGCCACCATGTCATGCTTCTTTGCCTCTGATCAATTCATAAGCGTTGCATCATCTGTGTCCTCTAAATGAATACCACTTCATCCTCCAAGGTAATATCTTATTCTGGTGTCAGACAAGGTTTACAAACACCACCAGTGCAATGTCTTACGGACCCCATGAGAGGAATTAGTCTGCACCGGAAAATTATTCTAGCAATATGGGTTTCCCCAGACTTCACACCTGAAATATAATGTCACACTACCTGATAGAATGGGTGAATTCAGGGGGTTACAGCTCTGTACCGCCAAGGCTCACCTGCCAGACCGATTTACAGTGGGCTCCAAAGAAATGTGGTGCAGATGGCAGATAGCAGTGACTGAGAGCCCCAGTGACTGTAGCTTAGCTTTATTTACATAAAGTCGGTTGTGTGCATGTGTTTGTGTGACCAAACTAAAGAAATGTCCTCAGATGATCATTTGAATGTATGATTAAAATAACTGTTGGAGGGTATATTGATACTGCTACACGTACAATATGCCATTTAAGTATCAAACACTCACTATCTTCTGATTTACAGTTTTGTAATTTCCATGTTTACAGAACCTAGAGGCTGTGATCATTTTGGATACACAACAGTGACAATCCATTCCTCCATTCCGTGCGGGGAAGCATGTCTGTGTGTGTATGTGTAGTATGTGAGTGTGTGCGTGTGTGTCTTCAGAGAGACATGTTTGGGGTTGAGGGTGGTGAACCCTGGCTAAATTTCTGTTCTGTGAGTGTGGGTGACAGTTTCATACTTTAACAAAAGGTTTTGGGTGGATTATCATTTGAAGTTAGGGTTATGGATCATGTGCGTTACCAACATAAGTCACAAGTGTGGGTGCAGAATGTGTGTGCATGTGTTTTTTGAGCATCAGATAATAGCCCCACTGTGCTGATTACAGCAGGTGAAATGGAAGGTTACTCTGCATTTCCCCTTAGATTGGATGATAGAGTGACAGTGAGTGATGGGCTGGTGGAGGGTGAGGGGTGTGTGTGTCACAGGGAGCTGGTGGCGGGAAGTGGGGCTGGAGGTGGGGTGTCGGGGTTGCATGGGCAAGGACACCACATCCGTCTCATGTGTAGGGGGCCCTCGTTCTTTCTCATTGTGATACTGACAATACTCTTTTTTTATGCCTGGAATGCAGCCAAGAGGGAGAGGTGACTTCATTATTCCGACAGCTGCATGCTGGGGGGGATATAGGAGTGTGTGGGTTTGATTTCAACTGTGTCTGTTAGAAGTGTTGCAAAAGGCTGCACTTCCATTGTGAAACCAAACAGATGTTAATTGCCTCAACCACCAGGACTGTTTGCACTTTTATTCATCACCATGTGAGAGCCAGCTGAGGTTTATTTATCTGCAGACAAACTGACAGCAATTACTGCTGTGTTTGGAAAACACAGTGACCTGGACAGATAACAAGCTCAATAAGTACAAAAGTGCAAAAGTTGGAATGAGCGAAGTTTAATAATTAGTTTTAATTGTCTTTCAAATGACCCTAACTGCCCGATCCTGTTCATTACGCGCATAACATGTTCCTGTGTCCATTTCTGTAATTATCAGTAGATAGTAAAGTAAAACAATGGTCATAATTATTACACACACTGACACACGCACACGCACACGCACACACACACACACACACACACACACACACACACACACTGCCCTTTTGGATGTGGGTTTACATGTTAATGTTGTCAAGATATAACTTTTTTTAAATGCATGATACTTGTTTTCCTTACTCCTCTTATCATATGTACTATAAAAACCTTGGTGTTTCAGTACCCTCGTGGCACATTGCTGCCCTGAGGCAACGAACCAAAATTTGACTGAGGGGTGCAGGGGTTGGACACATTTTATGATTGATATTATCAGGGACCCTGCGTCATTAACTAGTACGCTTTGGAGATGCTGGTTGATCTTTAGAAAATAATATAAGTTTAGAAAATATTCGTCCCACTGCTTCCAGTTTTTATAATACAGTTTGTATAATACAGTTTCAATTGCCTCCCAAATCCTGGTCCGTACTGGAGAGTTGTATCTTTTTATTTCACTCTCAGAGAGAGAGCAAATAAGCGTATTTCCCAAAACTATTTTTTCAACAGCTAAGCCTGCATGAACATCTCCTTAAATATTAATTTAATTGTTACCTGCATCTTCTGATGGAAGATACATACTGATGATTGGGCAGTGGCCCTCGATGTCTTGAAACTGACACATAAGGCACCCTTTAGCACCAGAATGAGACTCATTTTAGGGTAATTTTTCTAACCCTTATTAAGTTATTTTGTTGCCTATACCTAACCGCTTCACAACTTTAATCACGTGTTACATTGTTAACCGTGAATGATTTACAACGTGAACCACATGCAAACCTGAATAAATGAACGGATGAAAACTGAGAGCACGGCCCCCAAGCTGGATGGTGAAAAAGGCATGCTTTGGGCCCTTCAACAGCCATATCTGCTGTCAAATGGACAAAACTTTCTGAAGACTCTGAAACCCATTCTGCTCTCATGGCTCAGATCAGAGCTGCTAACTAGACACTCACTATTGACAGCCAACGGCAAGATCAAACATCTCACAGAGCAGTTTATCTCTTTGTCTCCATGTGTCTCTCTTTAAGTTCGTAGCACAATTTCCTAATCAACAATAATTGTTTTATTCTGTCAATACTGCAAAGGGGCAATGGAGATTTCATGCAGTTATGATGTACAAGCTGATGGGATGAGAGAGCGAAGGGAGTAGATACGTGCCTGAACAGCTTGTGGATCTTATAATGAGATCTCCAGAGATGAGCAGCACAGTAGCTCCAAGACACAATTAGGCCCAGCATTGCTCTGCCTCCGATATATAACTGTATAGGCAGCACTGAGGTGGTATGTGTGTGTGTATGTTTGTGTGCATGTCCTGGTATTTTTAAGATTTAGGCAATGCAACAAATAATAGACCATTCTTCGAGGGACTAACTATCCACACAGATAACTGACCTGTCTCTCAAGCTAGTTATACTGTATTAAACTATTAATGTATATATTGATTAAGTCATAGCGCAACAACTACTTTATGTGTACTTCATATTTTGGAATTTTGGACAATTTAAACATTGTGCAGCACTTTTTCATAGTCGATCATGGTATATTTCGCTGGGAAAATTATGTTCAATTGGAGTAAATGAGCAGTCCATAAAAGGGTTTTATGACTTATTTTATGTCTATCAGGTAGAACTCAAGCAGTAGTTTCCAAAGGCTCCAAGTCAAGGTTCATGTTTATGCAGATGACACTATTTTATATGCCACTGGCTGTTCTCTTAATCTAGCCATTGCAACAGTCTGCTTTTGATACTATTCTACTACTAAAAAGACCATTGACCAATCAACAATTCGGTCTATGCTTGATTCCGGTGATATTGATATTGACGAATTGATATTCGTGCTTCTCCCTCACCTTAAAGCCTCTTAACTCTGTACATCGCATTGCGCTGCGCTTCATTACAGGTGATACATTTCTCACTCACCATTACATTTTATATAACAAACATGGGATGGTCTTCCTTAACAAACAAAGGGCAGCAGCATTCTATGTTGTTTATTTAAAAATGCTGATAAACATCACTTGGATGCAATCTGCAACTTCACCACTGAATGTCACTTAATCCAGGTCTCTCTCTAAAAACAAATCCTAATCTCAATGACACTAACCATTTGCAGCAGTTCTTAAACTCAAACAAAGCCAACTGAGAAAGAAAATGCTCCAGGCTGGGTTCAAGATAACCGCTGGAAACCAATAAAGTCTGAAGATGCCTTTAGGCCTTGATTTGACAAAGGAATAGAGAAATAGGTTTGATCTGTTTCGTGGGCTAGCATTTAATATGATATAGAAAGTTGTCTGCAGGGACAATATCGACCAAACTTGAGAAAACTGTGCCTTGTATCATGACTGCTATTATAATATGAAGTTGTTCCAACATTTAATTGGTTCATAAAGAGAGCATAATTTACATTCAGAGGCAGCAGACCACGCTATATAATCCACGACCTTTACAGGACAGGAGAAGATTCGTCATCATTGATAGAACCTGTCTTCTCATACACACGTCCCTGGGATGCAAGTCTGATGGGTGGGGAGTATTGATTCCACCACGGGCTGAAGCTGGGAAGCATCTGTCCAAATAAATAATAAGTCTCTGGTATTGATCAGCAACACCTTTCTGACTCTAAAATCAACACAAACATACCCACAGTATCACACATTTACAACCGAGTCAGTCCTAACATACTCCTGGTCACTATTTTCACAAGATAGCGTAAAGCAGACACACACACATATCATGTGAATATGTGAAAACTGTTCACAAAAACGCTGGATTTTTTAATAGAATGTCAACTGTGCTTTTAATTTGTAAACGTCTAATGTGCAAATACATTGCCTTTTTGAGCATTGGATGGTTACTTTCAAAATAAAACTTTCCTTTCCCCAATGTCAAGAGGCAACATGTTTTCACCAAGTAAAAAGGTCTGATAAATCTATTGTATGCTCCTTGCCCATCACCAAACCACAGGCAAACAGAGTGTGCAACAAGCTCGTGGATAGAGGAACATCTATCAGCTAAAGACCCACTCACTTTGTTCAAGAATGGCTGGATGGCTGAATTAATATTGAAATTAAATGTGTTGGATGGAGAAAATCATGATTCTAACTCAATCCTAAAGTCTCTTTTCCTGCTGGCCGTGTAAATGACAATACATGTTGTGTTTTCTGCTTCTTCTGCAGTTTTCAAGTGTCCAGACAAATCAATAAATGTAGCTTTAAATGTCAAAATCAGCAGTGTTATCTAATTAATCTGCCTGCAAATATCCACAGCAAATCAATTACCGCTTGACTTTCAAGAAATCCTTTCTATCTGATATCTGATAAAAACATCCAATTGAATTATGATGGAAAGTCAAACCTCATTTCCATGTTTATTATTTACTGTAATGTCATTTGTTTTAACTGTTGTTTTGTCATTACATTACCGCATTTCTATGATATATAATCTGTTACACTCTATTTCAGAATTGTAGACACAGTGAGCAGTGAATATGAGAGTGACGTAATCTTTTTTTACTCTATAGTTTATAGGAAGCAGCTTCAGAGCTGACTACATTTCCACACACAGACCACAGTCACCTATTTTGTGGGGCCCAAAGGGCTGCTTTATGCTAATAAGCTCCATCAAGGTCAGCCAGTCTTTTCGCTGCACCCAAAATCTTTCCACATTGTAGACAGTGATGACTTTAATGGCACCATTTCCCAAAACAGAACAGTGGCTTGAGGGGGAATGCATTACCCATAGCAACATTTTAGGTTATTTGTCACAGCAAGGTTCCCTCGGCCCCTCAACTTTGTCTGCAGTTTCATCCAAACAGGAATCTGTTTTGGTTCTTTTTTGTTATTTTCCTGTTCTGGTTTCTTACAATACATTGCATATAAACCAACCCTGTCTCCTAAAAATTACGTTCCCCCAGAACTAATACGCATTCTCAATTACGTTTGATCAGAAACGTATCTCCTCCCTGATTATGTTTGTGTTTGACGTATTACAAATACGTTGATTAAACACGTATACGTTGATTAAACACGTATGTTGATTATACACTTATTTTTGTTTTATTGTTTTTATGTTTGTGTTTGACGTATTACAAATACGTTCATAATCGTGTGTTTGTGTTATTGTTTTCTTGCTTTATTTAAGCATATTTTTATTTCTAAACTCTGCGGAGAAAAAAACTAAAGGATTCCCTCAGTAGCAGCAAGCGAAGAGGGGCGGGGTGAGGCCGGTAACGGCCGGCTGCACCGGGAGCCCGAGAGCCGGCCGCACTGGGAGTCGGCCGCACCGGGAGTCGGCCGCACCGGGAGCCCGGGAGCCGGTCTGAAGACCGCTTGCCCACCGGTGTGAGACCGGTAACAGCCTCTGTCGCGCCGGCTCTGGTCTTCTCTGGGTCGGGTTGTTTGGGAATGCAGCCCAAAGTGTGTGATAAACTCCATCTAGTGCAGTAAACCACTGCACAACATCCGGTTTTCAAAATACTGACTGATATGGATGTCTTCAGAACATTTCTGACCACATCCACACATCTTAACTGTACCAGTACATTGAGTTTGACATATTACAACATTTATGTATGACCAGTACAGTTAAGATGTGTATGGGCTCCCGGTGCGGCCGGCTCCCGGTGCGGCCGGCTCCCGGTGCGGCCGGCTCCCGGTGCGGCTGGCTCCCGGGCAAAGAGGGGCGGGGTGAGGCCGTTACCGGCCTCACCCCGCCCCTCTTTGCTTGCCGCTACAGAGGGAATCCTTCTTTTTTTTCTCCGCAGAGTTTAGAAATTAAAATATGCTTAAATAAAGCAAGAAAACAATAACACAAACACACAAAAACAATAACACAAACACACGATTATAAACATATTTGTAATACGTCAAACACAAACATAATCAGGGAGGAGATACGTTTCTGATCAAACGTAATTGTTATGCGTATTAGTTCTGGGGGAACGTAATTTTTAGGAGACAGGGTTGATATAAACACAGTGGCCTTGCAGAAAGGGCTAAGTGCATTTGTCTGTCGGTAAACATTGATTAAAAACTTTTCCAAGTGATGAAAGTTGAAATACTTTTTGTGGTTAAGACTAGCCCAGGAGAGTGTCAAGTTGCATACTGTGTGATACATACTTCTGGAGTTCAGGATATGTGCTGTAACTGCCCACTGTTGTGGGAGGAAAAGCACAGCGAGAGTCAATAATGATCAAGTGTTTTGGTGTTGAAGATTATTGGGATTGGTGTTCATGTCACTTGCCTAAAACCCAGGTGCGTGCTATTCTGTGCTATTTTTGTGTTTTTACCAAGTCATGTGCACATAAACAGATCATATTCAAAGGTTTACCAACTCTGGCTAAAGGTGTTTGCCAATTTCACTGTCCCTCGAGCAGAAAAGAGTGAAATCCAACATGTCATTCTAACTACAGTGTAACTATATGTGTGAATGTCCTTCATCCAAAATAGAACCATGATTGACATCATGCAGCCAACCATGTCCTCTATCGATATCAAAGACCAGTTGGTAGATGGACCCCCAATCCACTCAGCCAAATTGTCCCTGCAGCTCAGTGATAACTTGTATGGCTCCTTGCATAATATCACTGAATTGGCTCCTACATTGGCATCTCCACCCAGGCTAATCTAATGCTGCTGTAATGATTCATGTTATTTCTACACTTGAAGGACATGGACTTTTTTGGGGGTCAAGCTCTTCATGTTAAATCCACTCCGGACCTTTCTGTAAATTGCCGATTCTTTTCAGAGATTTTTAATTCTGATGTAATCTGATTTTAGTTTACATTTGTAAAATGTATTCCTTTCAGTCCCATCCTGTTTACAGATGACCTATGCTGATTGAATTTGCCAAAAATCTATGAAAATTCCCAGTACACTGTCAAAATGTAGAGACTGAAGTATGTTTGTGTTTAGTCAACTTTGGATCAGTATCAACTCATTTTACCAAGTTATTGTGTTTGCTATATCAAACTTCTACGTCAGGTTCATCAAGCTTTTATTAGTTGTACAAACAACTATTCAGTCATGTTGTCAACAACAGACCATGTGACTCGCCAGAGAGACATAAAACTCCATCGTAACGTTCTTCACATTAGTAAATTGCATTGAAATTCTAAATACACTTTGCAACTTTACAATTCTGTCACAAATACAGACCCAATGCAATGTGGATTGTGAGCTCTGTGCTGTGTGAAAAAAAGGTAACTATGGTTAGGGTCACTAGAATATAATGATGAAAGAAAGACAGGTGAGATGTCCTTCTGTTCTATGTGGAACATACTAACCATGGCATTTTCATGTTAATGAAAAAAAAGAGGTACATGATAAACTAGCTGTAAGTATTGTTATCAATAACTATCACAAGTGTGTCACACTGAAACATATCCAGTTAAATAGTAATCAGCTAATATGTCAAATGTAGTATTTGAGAACTCTCACCTTCATGACTGATCTTTTTTGTTTATAGAATATCAACATCAGCGTGAATCTGTCATGGATTGAATAATTCTTTGTGGAAATAGAAGCAATTTGCAACTAATCACTTTTACATACTCAACAGTCACAGATAATTTGAAACATTTCAACATTTTAAGGCTTAAATAGATTTTTCATAAATATTGCAAATGACAGAGTTAATGTAGGTTACTGTATAGCCGAAGTACAAATGAGCCAAGGTCACTCAGCCCGCTTGAAAAAAAGCATAGTAACCGGTTTACAATATTCAGCAAAAATGAGCGACTAGCTAATCTCATAGAAATAATAAAATTACAGGTCATAATTGAAGTGCTGCAGCTGCAAGATAAATGATTATGGTCATTGATGGTGCACTAGTCACATTGAGAGAATAGAAGAGAGAGCTGTAATTTGAATGTGCTGTTGTGTATTCTGAAATTGAACCATTGCTGATTTTCTACAGCTATTACTCTGAACCCAGTATCTGAGCTGAAAGTAGAAGGACAAGCCCCATCCACCCATCCCATTAACCTGAAGTCCTCTCAGCCAATCAGCATGTTGGTTGCTTTTGCGGCACAACCCAAGGATGCCACCACTTTACTTAGGTTGATCGTCAGCAAAAACTACTGGTGCAGGTCATGTGGAGGTGGTGCAAAGATGGAGGCAGCTAATTGAATTGTCACCCTAACCCTGCTGTGCCATACTGTACTCCCTCTTCATTGGCTGCCCTCCAGGCCTCTAATAACACGGATGAATTGAATCAATCTCACCATACAGTTAAGTGGTAATGGGACATTCATGCAACTGGGTGTGCAGTAGGCTGAGAGTTAAACGCTGGCCAATGAAGTGGATGCAACTGACCAGGTGATCCATGCAATTATGTCGTCTTTTCTGAATAAAGAAACTTTTTCTAAAACCTTTGTTCTCATCTTTTGTTATTCAGTTTTTGTTTTTTTATTTGCAAATGATTGTCTATAGTCTTTTTCCCTCTACAATGAGGACAAATCTGAAATTACCATGTTTGGACTACTATTTTTACCAATTAGTTAGACCTATCATTCCCTATCATACCCTCTGCCAAAACTGCTGGAGCAACTTTTAACCTTAAAATAATGTCGCAGGTATTCATATTTTAACTGTTACTCAAATCTCTCCAGAGCATTTTATTATCTTTCAGATGGTTTTGCTGTTTTGACCTGCAAATTATCTGTTTGGGTTCAGTCTCAGCATTGTGTCAGGCAGCAGCAGATGACTGTTGACAGTAAATAAAAAATGCACTGATTAACCAACTGTGTTGCCTTGGAAGCGGAGCAGCCAAAAGCATACATGCACCCAAAATACACTTGGCCACATCAGCTTAGACTGTCTGCTGAAAACAGACTGGCTTTCTTTTTTGGTGTGTTTTTTTTTTAATCTTGTGTATTATATATTTGATTGTACATATGTTTTCAATTCAATTTATTTTATATAGCCCAACATCACAAATACAAGTTTGCCTCGGAGGGCTTTACAATCTCTACACATAACATCCCTGTCCCGGGACCTCACATCGGATCAGGAAAAACTCCCCTAAAAAGATAGTTAAAACCCTTTCACAGGAAAAAAAAAGGGGAAGAAACCTGAGGGAGAGCAACAGAGGAGGATCCCTCTCCCCGGATGGACAGAAGCAATAGATGTCATGTGGCCAGAATGAATAGCGTAGTTACAGCACATTCAATGAATATGACAGAAATTATTCATATAATGAGTATTAGGCATGGTCCATGATCCTGATAATCCATGAAGCAGAAGGCGGTAGAGAGGAGGGGGGCATCAGAAGGGCCATGGCAGCAGGTAGGACCGGTTCCAGGCCGGTTCCATCAGCAGGGCCATGGCAGCAGGCAGGACCGGTTCCAGGCAGCCATGAACCCATGGCAGGGGGGGGGGCAGGACCGGGGGCAGGACCCGCGGGACCCGGGTCAGGACCGGTTCCAGACAGCCATGAATCCATGGCAGGGGCGGGGGCAGGACCGGGGTCAGGACCCGGGGCAGGACCCGGGGCAGAATTGGTTCCAGGCAGCCATGAATCCATGGAAAAAGAAAGTAGAGTTAGTAATGTGCATTGAAGAGACAATAGTTTATCCAGATGGAGAGAAAGAAGAGGAGAGGAGGAGTGAAAGAGGAAGATAAGAGGAGCGAAAGAGGAAGAGAAGAGGAGCTCAGTGTATCCTAAGATGTCCCCCAGCAGTCTAGGCCTATAGCAGCATATCTAGGGGCTGCACCAGGGCAAACCTGAGCCAGCCCTAACTATAAGCCTGAAACAGCCCTAACTATAAGCGCTATCAAAGAGGAAAGTCTTAAGTCTACTCTTAAATGAGGTGACTGTGTCTGCCCCCCGGACTGAAAGTGGAAGCTGATTCCACAGAAGAGGAGCCCGATAACTGAAAGCTCTAGCCCCCAACCTACTTTTTAAGACTCTGGGAACCACAAGTAACCCTGCATTCAGTGAGCGTAACGCTCTAGTGGGGTAATATGGCACTATAAGCTCTTTAAGATATAATGGTGCATCACCAGCTAAGGCTTTATAGGTGAGGAGGAGGATTTTAAATATGATTCTCGATCTTACAGGAAGCCAGTGGAGAGCAGCTAGTACAGGAGTAATGTGATCTCTCTTCCGAGTCCTTGTTAGTACACGAGCTGCAGCATTCTGGATCAGCTGGAGAGACCCAAGAGACTTTCCGGAGCAGCCTGATAATACGGAGTTACAGTAATCCAGTCTTGAAGTAACAAATGCGTGGATCAATGTTTCTGCATCGCTTTGAGACAGGATGTGCCGGATCTTTGAGATGTTCCGTAGGTGAAAAAAGGCAGTCCTTGAGATCTGTTTCACGTGGGAGCCAAAGGATAGGTCCTGGTCAAAAATAACTCAGAGATTCCTTACGGTGGTGGTGGATGCCAGAGCGATGCCATCTAGAGAAACCATATCGTCAGATAGTTGATTTCTGAGGTGTTCTGGGCCGAGTAGAATGACTTCAGTCTTGTCCGAGTTCAGCAGCAGGAAGTTGCAGGTCATCCAGGTCTTGATGTCTTTAAGACACGCTTGAAGTATCATCATCGTAAGTGAAAGTAGTAGTTGTTGCAGTAGTCGTAGTTGAACAGTACAGCAGAATATTACTGACATTTCCCAGCAGCAAAGACACAAGAAGGAAATATTTGTAAGTCACAAAGGTGGTTAATAATACATTAAAAAAGAAAATACTAAATATTCAACCAGCTGAGACTCCCAGTTAAACTAGAAGGCCAAGCAGTTGTCAATATTAGCATGTATTGGGTTAAGATAGTGAAAGCTTAGCACAAATAAAACAGACACACAGTCCTCCGAAGTCTATAGCAGAAATGAAAACATGTTCACTTTTATTACATGTCTGTTTATATGGAGAAAAAAAAGGTGTTGCATTCATCTAGGAATGGTTTATCATTCCAAATATGCAGAGGAGCGAGGAAAAAATCGCAACGAAAATGTCAATTCCCTCCAGGATTCTCGGTAGCTTTGTCTAAATGCCAATCAGAGATTGGCTGAGGAGAAAATGGAAATGAAAGCTTAGAGAACAATTCTCCACAGACATGACTCATCTCAGAAGTGAATTTATTTAATAAAATAGTCACACTACAGGTTCCTTTTTGCATTGTTTTTCCTTTTTTAACTCATAGAAGAGTATACAGTAGCATAGATGAGTTGCTGGGTGGTGTGCATGACTGTGTGTGTGTGTGTGTGTGTGTGTGTGTGTGTGTGTGTGTGTGTGTGTGTGTGTGTGTGTGTGTGTGTGTGTGTGTGTGTGTGTGTGTGCTGCGGTCCTCCATTGCATTGTTGAGGTGGCAAGTGTTATTTAACATTTAAATGGCCATGGTATGCACTTTACAGTGTTATCGTTGACAGAGTATTGATTTGATCTGTGGGTTGCTTTCATTAGCAAGTATCAGTCTTGCTCGGGCATGATTTACTCACTTATCCATCTTTACTCATCTTTGAATACAAATGAACCTCCTTTTATCTCTCGAAATAATCAGCCATGTCTGTTAAGATGTAGGCAGCTGCTGATGCCCTTGATGTAGTTCTCAAAGGGGACACAAACATACAGTAGGTGACAATGCTAGACAAGAATGAAATTCAGTCTACAGTCATTATGAAAGCAAACCCAGTTTCAGACTTTAAAGATAAATATCAAAGAGAAGTCTTGCAAATTGAGGGCCAATCCATCCAAGGTTATTCTCAGAAGAAAGGAGAAATCTACCTTTTCAATCAGTCGGTGATTCGTTGAAATCAGGAACAATGGGGTAAAATACGCCACTTGTTAATCACCATTGCTGTGTTCTGCTACAGATGATTCTTATCAATGGGGCGTTTAATGCCATTTAAACAGAGTTGAGGACTGAAATGTACCAATTTATCACCTGTACTCACTGGAGAAAAATATACCACGACCACACTGAACCAGGAAAATCTCACTAATCTGTGTCTATTCTTGATCTTCCAGAGAATCATTTAATGATTGTACTAAACCAAACAGCTTCACTTTTTGCATTTACATTCAAAAGCTTTACCTACTTTTATATTTACCTCACTAATCGGGATCTTGGTTTTCTTGTATGAGCTGTGGTGAACCCACACTGTCCAATCAGTAGTGATTTATGGTTTGTTTGTTTCATGAGACAGAAACGGATAGCCTTTGATCGCCACAAACAATTGTGGCGTGGAGTGCTCTTACTTCAAATTGATTCTCCTCTGTATCTGCTTTGGAAAATGCACTTTCTCAACCTCAAAGATCAATTGTTTTTCAGCCGTATGGTCTTCAGGCAAAAATGGAAAGAAAAAAGCCTGTGGATGACAAAAAACAATTATAGCAACAACAGAGCGTAAACTGAATCATATTTCCAATGTATTTGTCTTTTTCTTATGTATGCAACTCTATTTAAGGCATGGGTAACTTTAAGAATAAAAACACTATGATGTGATTTGTAGATGACATCACAAACCCCAAAACATCTTTTGTTTATATATAACCCACACCAAAGGTCAAATAAACTACTGCAAGATGGACACTGTGTAGCCAGTATTGAGGATTGCATTTTTACCTCAATAGCAGACTGACAAAAGTCTGTAGAAATAATAGAATCAAGTTTATTTCAGCCAGACTTTCTCTTAATTAAGTATATCTAGAAATACACAGCACTTTCTTTATAAAGTGCCTTTAACCTGAGATCGGTGCCTCACCTTCACACACACGCTATCGCAGCAAGGATTATTGCTGATTTCAAATATTATCACAGATCTAAATCAAGACTTGTGGAACCATCTATTAAACAAATACTGTACCCAATGTGGCAACACTGACATTTGAAAAATAGCTTGAGTCCAGGGTGAATGAACACAACACAGTCACATAACACAATTTAGAGCACAAAAGACAAAGATCTGGAAAGAAGTAGTATGACCTGATTTTCCAGACCATTTACAATCAGAAACAACCAAATGATAATGTCAACATACGTAGTTTTTACTTACTATTAAACATGGGGTTGTTTTGCGAATGGCAGCCATGAGAAGCCGCGAGCCATGAGATGCATGGATCATAGGATCATGCTATTGCCCTTTTTTAAAGATGATAAATATCACATGACACACTGATATAACGTCAAGATGATATCTGTAATCACACACACTAACAGTGATGTCACGATGTAGGCAACTGACACATTGCAGGAAGGTAAGAAGTTACTCTAGATATCAACAAAAAACTGATTTGAACTGACTGACACCTTGATAGTTACTAAATATTCCCATACTGATGTTGGTCAAAACTAAAGGTAAATAAAGATGATTGTCATTGAAGGTGTCAAATTGAACACGTTCCAAATACTCTTAAAATGGCAACTGGTTGGACATTAACATGCTTTTCTTTTTAACTTGACAACAGAACTTTTTATCATCCACCAAATTGATATACATATAATGTAATGTCAACATATCTCAACAATAATTGGCAATCTGGTGCAAACATAGCATAAACATGTATGTCTACAAAAGATGCACAATCGCATGTGTAACAAAGTGTAAACATACTTTTTGGGTCTTGTTTACATACAGTCAGGTCCATAAATATTTAGACATTGACACATTTTTCATTATTTGGGCGTTTTTAAGAGTTTTTTAACTCATTCCACTTCTTCCAAAGAAGTGGAATGAGTTAAAAAACTAATTTTGTAACCACAAAGAAGTGGAATGTTCTGCAATGGCCAAGTCAATCACCTGACCTGAATCCAATTGAGCATGCATTTCACTTGCTGAAGACACAACTGAAGGGAAAATGCCCCAAGAACCAGCAGGAACTGAAGACGGTTGCAGTAGAGGCCTGGCAGAGCATCACCAGGGACGAAACCCAGCGTCTGGTGATGTCTATGGAATCCAGACGTCAGGCTGTCATTGACTGCAAAGGATTTTCAACAAAGTATTAAAAGTGACAATTAGATTTGATTATATTAATTTGTCCAATTACTTTTGGTCCCTTAAAAACGGGGTGGCCACTTATACATTTGTTGTAGTTCCTACACCGTTCACCTGATTTGGATTTCTCATTTCAACTCCATTGTTGTGGTGTACAGAGCCAAAATAATGAAAAATGTGTCAATGTCCAAATATTTATGGACCTGACTGTATGTATTGAGCAAGTGAAACACAAGCTGTTCCACAGCAAGTAGGGCATCATCTCCAAGTACAGAAGTACATCATACTATTTCTAGATGCTAACATAACATCATATGTCTTTTTAGCTGTTTTAAAGGACAGTCTTTCACAAAACGACAATTTTGCTGTTTAGCCCTCAGTTTATTATTTATATTTAGTTCTGTGGGAAAAGAGTGATTGGCGTATAAGGGAAATCCAAGCCTCTCAAATGTGGCGATTGGACAATCCTTTCTGCTAGCAACAGCTGTATTTTTACATGAAATATTGCCAAGTATTGAAGCAAGATTTAGGTCAAGCAGCTGAAAATCTAACTCTACCTTGATCTACCCTGATTCACCAAAGACCTCTCAATGTTATTCGCCATCCTGTATCGACAGCCTTTAGATTGCTTTCCGTGCTTGATTGATGAGGAGGGGAAACAAGCACACTCTATCCACTCTCTTAGCGAGCTCTATCTCTTGTGTGAGACACTCCATAATTTATTCAGGTTGCTCTAAAGAAACTGTGCTGTTTAATAAGTCCCCATGACTTAAATGGCTGCAGTACTGTCCTTGTTGCATTCTTGAGTGTACTTTCTCCCTATAGACGCTATTTTCCACGTTCTAAATTGAGGAGCAAGTAACTGAGCCAGCAGTTCTGTGGATGCCAGTGGTGTATAAAGTACCCAAAAGCCGTACTTGAGTAAAAGTAAAGATACCTTACTGGAAAATTACTCCAGTAAAAGTAAAAGTCACCTATTAAAATACTACTTGAGTAAAAGTCTTAAAGTATCTGATATTTTCTGTACTTAAGTATCAAAAGTATTTTTCTGATATAAAATGTACTTAACTATTGAAAGTAAAAGTACAAGTACATGCTTTTAATAAAAAAGCAAAGGGTCAGAATTTTGAGAATTATGAAGTTTATTCTTTTAAGTGCTGTGGTCACCGTGACCAAGGACCAGGAGTTGTGTTGATACAATAACTGGGTTGGCTGGGATCCATCCATATATATTTTGTTCAACATAATATATTGTACCTAAGTATACTTTTGCATCTACTATGAACTTATCATCATAATTCTCCAAAAAGCAATATGACACTATGAAGGACTTGTAACAGTGTGGTTATAAGTATGCTCATTCCGCCCGCCGTGGGTCTCTTGGTACCAGTCTGTGGGTCTCTTGGTACCGGTCTGTGGGTCTCTTGGTACCGGTCTGTGGGTCTCTTGGTACCGGTCTGTGGGTCTCTTGGTACCGGGCCACAGAAAGAATGAATGAAACATTTCAATTAAATAAATAAAAAATCAAGGCCGGAAAGATGTTTTATTGTGAAAAATGACCGCATACATCCGTCTGTGGTAACCTCAGACGGAATCTCTTGACACATGTCAAGATGTTACGTTACTCTAAAAATGAAACGTAAGTCTGTTACAACTCTGTCGGTGATCTGGAAACCAAGGCAGAGTATCCTGAGATCGCCAAAAAAGCATGAAAACCTGCTTCCATTTCAACATCCTGTCTTTGTGCAGCGCGTTATAAGTTAAGCAGTAGACTGGACTAAAGGTTTAGTTAGGAGTAGACTGGACATAACGAACACACGTTGGGTGTCGTTGTCTCTCGTCTTTCCGAGGTCGGACCCGGTCTGTGAAAATATTGTCTTCACGTAACCGGTCCGTGACGCATAAAGGTTTGGGAGCGCTGGACTAGAGGATTTAGAGGGAAAATGCAAAACATTGTGATTCGCAAAACCTGCTTGGTGGAGTCTGTGTTCCACCACAGTCTAAAGATAGATTTGATTTTGTAGCGAGTAACGAAGGTTTCAGGAGAAATGTATCGGAGTAAAAGTATCATTTTTCTTTGCAAAATGTAGTGAAGTAAAAGTAAAAGTAAACAGAAATATAAATAGTAAAGTAGAGTACAGATATCCCAAAAAACTACTTAAGTACAGTAACGAAGTATTTCTACTTCGTTACTATACACCACTGCTGGATGCCAAATGATGTTCTCTTGACCTGCTGGCACCCCACCAATAAAAATATATATTTAAAAAGCAGTGATTTTTGTTAATGAAAGTTCTGACTTTTTTTTTTTATGTACAGTAATCACGATGTTTCTGAAAACAATTGTATGAGGGCTTGTAATTAATTATCCCCTGTCAAGAGGATATGTAAAGCAATGCTATTTTAATTTGGGGTTCTCAGGAACACTCATTAATCTTTCCAAGATACAGTTCTGTGCTCAAGGCCATGTTTTCTGTTTATTCTCTCCTGTATAGGTTTTCTGTTTATTCTCTGCTGTATAGGTTGTTTTCATAGACTGTCTCCATATTTTCATGTTTTTGCTCTTTGATTTTAAGAAAAGATTTACAAGACACACTATTCCAAGCACTGTGAGCATGAAGGGACATGAAAAATGCTGTTCTGTAACAAGTCTCCTGAAGCGCTCAATGCTGTTCATGTATGGTCAGTAAGTAGGACACATTTATAAACATGGTGAGATGCAAATAAGACACAAAAAACTGCTGAGTGAACACATTGGTTCTAAGCAAAGTGTTTTTTGTCCCTCTTTCTTGCCAGTAAACTGTATAACAGCCTCACAGTGTGCGTGTTCTTCTCTCCGTGACGAGATGGGTTTTGACAGTCGTGTGCCTAGTGTTTGATCCGCGGGCTCCAGGAGAAGAAGCGAGGGCCCCGGGGTTTGACAGCAGTACTACCGCAGAGCCCAAGAGACCGAGCATCAGCCACTGCTCGCAGATGTGAGCCGAGCATTTTCTCCCTCCAACATCGGCCAAACATTCCCCAGACCGCGGCAAGCCGACAAACACAATGCACTGGGCTGTAGCCACTGTCAGGAAGGAACAAGAGCATTTCAGTGCGCTTCCCGTGTGGCCCGATTTATTCTAACCACTCAAGACAAGGCCAAGGCGCTAAGCTTCTGATGTGTTGCATCTTTTGCGGTTGCTTCAGTGGAAATGGAGATTTGATTTCATTACTGTGTGTCTTGTTTGTCAGTGCTCGCCGGGAATTATAATTTCCATAAAACCACATCCTGTAAGCATGAAATGTTTCAGTGATGCTACACAGAGGTTCTTTTTTGGCTGTTAAAAGTGTCAGAGCACAGCAATATTATCAGGGTTCATTTCAAGGACTATTCATTTTACTCTGATACTAAAAGTTCAGTTCCAGTTAAAGACAACTAAATACTTTATCAATTATGTAAATGATTATAGTGCAATATTTGCACAGGAACGTTTTGTTTGGCCATCAAAGAGGATCAATTGCTTATTCTTGGACACATATGCACTTCAGTTGACTTTGGTCGTCACTGAAATCAATACAAATATTGAGTGGATTACATGATCTTTTTACAGACATTATTCTTCTCCTCAGGATTAATCATTATAACTTTGGTGATCCCCTCACTTTTCAGATAAAAGTATGTACTTATCATGTGAAATATCTAAACATCTACCTGATGGATGGGCGTTCATGGACTCAGACAATGTATTACAATATCTTTGGTGACCTTTTCTTATACCCCCACCATAAAGTTGACAATATCAACAACTATTTGACGGACTGCTTTTAAATTGTTTATAAACATTCTTGTTCTCCTTAAGAAAATGTGTAGTACATTTTTTTGTTTGTTCAATACTTTTGTCTTTTAATAAATACCTGCACAACTAATGGCATTCATCAACTTCACATTTACCTTGTATTTAGTGCTAATTAACAACTGTTAGCATGCTAACATGCTAATCTAAGATGTTAAACATGGGCATGTTAGCATTGTCATAGTGAGCATGTCAGCAAACAGATGTTTGCAAGCAGCTCAAAGCACCACTGTGCCTAAGTGCAGCCTCAGAGAGCACTTAACATGACCAGTAGTTTAGTTATAACACCCATTGGGCCAATAGTATCTTGAGAAAGCACAACCAGAATCTAGGATTTTACATTACATTTAGCTGACGCTTTTATCCAAAGCAACTTACATTTTTGCTCTATACACCGTAGACACAGCAATGGGGAACAATTCGGGGTTGGGTGTCTTGCTCAGGGACACTTCGACGTGTGAGCTATGGGGGGACTGGGGATCGAACCAGCTACCTTGTGGTTGCGGGACGACCACTCATCCCCCTGAGCTACAGCCGCCCCATTTTAAAAGATCCCCTCCATGTTTTATCACATACACATCACATATGACTATTTTTTTCTACAAATAAGTTGAATAACCTTGTGAACATGTATTGAATGACACAGTGAACATCCCGGAAAACACATTTTTGAGTGGAGGGAGACTTTGAGCTTTTCTACAATGTTTGCTGCCTGAAAAACAGACTACAGTGCTCTTGTCAGTAATTACAGCCATAGTATTGGCCTCTCGTGTTCTGATCCAGATGTCATCATAGTTGGTGAAGTGTTTGGTCATTCATTTGTTGTACCTAGATTTGAAAACATCTGCCTTCCATATGGCGCTCCTTACTTGCTAATTTGCTGTGTAGTAATTCACAAATTAAACTAAAAACATTTCTGGTGGGCCAGCCGCTTCTCTATGATAGCAATGTGTTTGATGTCAGGTTATGACTATTGTGTTACTGCTATGTGCAAGGACACAACAGCAGAGGCCCTGCGGTGAAAAGTTGAAACGGAATAAACTTTTGGAGAAATGCAACCCAACAGTATTTTGTAAACTACTATGAACTACCATAGATGAAATAGGTTTATTGAGAGAAAACATGTGAAAGAAAGTATCAGTCCATGTAATCTCAAAAAAATATGTGCAATGACAATGACAACTTCTTCACATTAAAATTACATGTTGGCACCACAAAAAGACAATTATGTGTTCATTTAGGTTTGGGAAACAAAATGAAGGTTAGGTTTAGGCAACACAACCACTTAGTTAGGTTTAGGAAAAGCATCAATTATCCTTCATAATTGTTGGTAAACAAAAAAGATTAAGATCAAATTAGAAGAATACTTTTTAAACAACATTTTGTCTATCAGCTTTACTTCATATAATTCCTGATATATTTACTCACACCTGTATGCAAATTTGGGGTAAATGAAATAGACAGGAGGGTTTTCAAAGAGAAGTTGGTATTTAATTAATAAAGACAGACCTTCTACACAGCTGGTAATACTGATACAGCCCATACATAAACATCTGTGTGTATAGATCGATATGTGTTTTCCATAAATCCTAATTTAATTACGTAATCATAAATGCTTTTATGAGGTATGTATTTAATTATGAGTTTATAAAGAAGAAGACATTAATAGAGCACAGTAAAAAGATGTGAAATCAGAGACCTTTATTTTGTCCATAATGCAAGATCAGATGATCAACTCACAAGGTCACTATTTAAGTTTTTCTGTAAACGGAGCTATTATTTCTGTTCATTGGCTCTATATTGATGTGTCCTTTATCCTGGTGTTCTCAATGCATTCTTATGAAACAGCTCTATCTGTTGTTGTTTGAGGCGGTTTAATCTTCTTACAAAATGGTAGAAGGCTATTTAGCTCACACATATCTTCAAATAAAAGATGTGTTCTTTAAACCTATACAACCTGTGGTTTTACTTTCTTAAAAATTCGAAAACCAATCCAAAGTGATTTATGTTTTTGTGTTACTTATTTCTGACCTGCTTGGATTAAAGCAAAAATAGTGTGTTTACAAATGAATCAGTTTGATCATAATGTGATCACAGTCAACCATGACAGATAACGCTGCTGTTGATCATACAGGCGTGTTTTCCCCTGATCGATGTTCTCTTCCCTCTCCCTCTCTGTGCATGCATCTGTCTGTTTTATGGTTAACGATTCACAATCGGGAGACCTGAGCCACATTACAAGCATGTCCTCAGTCAACTGACTCACAAAGGTTTATATATTTATACAGCTGTGTTCAATGTGTCATACAACTTTTACACAAAAAATTCACTCAGTTTGCACAGTTTGTGATTCTGTTAAATTCATAATAACCTTGAACACATCTGATAAACATACAACATAAGATATCCCTCCACCTGCCTGGAGAGACGTTTTCCAGGCATCAGTCATTAATTAGTCCTTTTCTTGTCTTGTTTTTTTTTTTTTACCAGAATTGCCATGAGATGGTGGAGCTACACCAATTCACTGCTAAGTACAACTGAATGCTGAATAAGGCATTTTAGAGAACTAAAGAAGGTTACAATTAACTTTCAAAAACTTAAAACACACTGAATCAAATTGTCAATCACAAAGTACCCATGCCCTAAAGCATACCCTGGTATCTTCTCCACTTTACCATAAATAGAAGGATAATTTACAAAATGAACATCATGTTGTATTGAAGAAGACCAAAAACTATACTTTCTTGTATTATGTTTACAATATTTACTGAGGTAATATATAAGTGAGAAGATGGGTCATTTTATCATCGACGTCTATACACTAGGTCTTATTTCTGCAACCAGAGGAGTCGCCCCCCATTGGCTTCACTTTTTAGACCATGAGGTTGCCACCTGGATGTATCACAGGCATTCTGGCAGTCTGCCACCTGCTGCCTGTCAAACACATACAGGGACATGCCCCTCCACTCCAGCCTAACGACCCTTTTTCTTCCTTTGAATAATAATAATAATAATAATAATAATAATAATAATAATAATAATAATAATAATAATAATAATAATAAAGGGATGTCTTAACGTGATTATAGTTGGACTTTAAGTGCCCCCCTTGCTGGTACAGCAAGTGGGGCAAAACAGGGCCGGTACGGATTCTGAGTGGCAAAATAAGATGACACACATCTGGGAACTACAAAAAAATGACAGTATGAATATGCATTATTGAAACCATTTCATTTTACAATATGTATTATTGAAAAGTTAGAACCGGAAGCTAAATCCTAAAATAATTATTTTATTATTTCATTTTTAACAACCATTTTAACAAGCTACATATCAAATGTAGAATTCCTTCTCTTCCATCTGCCCCAGGGAACTGGTCCAGGGAAGTGCAGGCTCTGCTCCACATCTCACAGGATGTTCCACTGACAATACACTGGCACTTCAAAGGCAGCTCGAGGGACTTGATGGTTTCTCCAATACACGCTAAACAAAGCTCAAGGGATTCCCACACCCCTCAAGCAAGACAAGACAGTGATGTGTTGTTTCACTTTACAATGTTGTAAAGATGGCTCTGACATGACAAGTAATAACGAAACTAGTAGCAATCTAATACTGGCAATTTAGTAAGTTGTTTTGTTTGGCCATTTTAACCAATAATGTAATGTCTGCCTTGAAAACAAGGCTGTGCTGTTTCATATTAATAAACCATTATATATCAGTCAAATCTGACAGTATTAGGCATTTGCAACATAAGGGATGTTTTACAGCAAAATAAACGCAGTTTGTTATTGATTTTTAAATAGTTTATTTATACATGATCAATATTTACGTCTAGACATGTGCGTCCATTTGTCTCATTTTGATAAAGTAACCATGTGTGTAAAATACCTTAAATGTATTATATGTCGTATTTATGCAAATACTATTTATTTAGCATTCATGACATTGGATTTTTTTATTATTAAGATCACATATAATCACTATATATCCTTGCATACTGTTTATGTCCATAAATGAAAAATATCCAATTGGGTGAATGGCGGCATTAATAAGGTGTTCAGCTGATCCACACATATGTGCAGGGATATGTGTATGGGAGTACCCAGTAGTCCTTTTTTTTTTTTTTTTATATATTATTATTTTGGCTTTGCACATTATCAATCAACGCTAAAGTACATATATACGTTATTAAGATGTTTGAATATTTTAGAACTGTTTTTGAAAACATTTTCAGCAGTTAATATAACAGCTTCTCCTTTTGTGCAAAATCTACTCATGTCTGTGCAGTAAAAAATACCTGGTCATGGACACTAACTTTAGGGATGTCCACTTCTGGCTTGCCATTTAGCTGTCTTGGCTGCAACGTTTGGCTGTAAAAAGATGCCCTTGATGGATAGAGTGAACATTCACCACTTAAAAGGGGAAAGAGTAACAATGCTGCTGCTTGCAAAATAATTGCATGCGAGGAGGATTGCGAGTGCCACTTTAGGCAAGCGTCCCATCACAGCTCTCACATCCATTAAACTGGGATCATCTTCTGACTTGGGTGGTAGGAGCATGAACATGGTGGCCTACTCCAGATACGCAACAAAGTGCTTTTCTGACATGCATTATATGCTTGATGAAACTTGATTGTTGCATCAGTGAAGAAGGTACAATAACCCGCCTGCTCAGCACCAAAGAGCAGACACACACAGTTAGCAACAAGCTGATGGACTTTAGCACCTCAAGAGTCAGATATTGTCAGAGTCAGAATTTGTGGAGACCAAAAGATAGAGGGGTAAGCGAATCAGGTGAATCACAGTCATCAGGTGGCGATAAACTAGACTCCACATTAATGCTTATCTTGCTCTGTATCTGCTGGGTGTGAAAATAAGGAACCTTAAGTGGTGCAATTAAGTCAGTTTTGGCTTTACAGCTTGTTTCCGCTGCCCCAAAGATTACATTCAAACTGTATTTTCTATTTTTCAAAGCAAACAATGTATGTAAATGTTTACTCTTTATACAAGAATATACAATTTGTGGCCTTTTAATATTTACTGTATACATATCTACGTGTGTATATATATATATATATATATATATATATATATATATATATATATATACTGTATATATGTGTATATATATATATATATATATATATATATATATACACATATATACAGTATATATATATATATATATATATATATATATATATATATATATATATATATATATATATATATATATTTAAATAAACTATAAGAGCTACTGACTTTTTCTTGAGTACGTCTTTAGTTTTGGTACTTTTCAAGCCAGCATGCCTCATTATACGGAAGAGACAGTTGCAAACCACAACTTTTCTCCCTTAAATGTCAAGGCACAGCATGAAGCTCATGTTTCTGTAGCTATTTACAAAAGATTAATAGCTTTTGTTCAATTTTAGCCCAAGGGAATTCAGCATTATCAAAAATTACCTAGGGGAGAACCATTTAGTTTGTTACTTATGGAGTTTTAATATCTTTCATGATGGGACAAATGAAATGATACACTGGTTCATTAGCGCTTTTATTATGGCTAAAGAGAATGTTTGGCATTAAGTTAGCATATTAGCAAAACAGAAACCTTTAAAGCAATAGTGAAACATTTTGGGAAATAAACTTGTTAATTTTCTTGACGAGTGTTACGGAGGAAGAGAGTGGTATCGATCTTCTCTACAAGAAAGCAAAGCAAGAATATTAGACCATTCCTTTACAACTCTGCAATGGCTACTATTTTTGCAGGAAATATACAGCACATCCAAATCATAAAGCTATTCAGAATAAACTAAACTGTGAATTTATTGTAATGCGAGAATAACATTTGCTTTTTCACATCATTTCTGGCTCAAAATCATATTAGCTAACATTTTACTCAATGGAATATTGTTTAATAAAGTCATTGGTGGTTTTGATTTGAAGATGTGCTCCAGACAGCTGAGAAGAGAAGTGGCCTCAGGCGACCTTGTAATTCTAATGCTGATCCCAAATGGCATTTGTTTGTGTGAAATTGTTCAGCTGGCCTCTAGTTCATTTCATTAATTTCTTTTCAGCTAATTTCTACTAAGCTACTTCAAATGTGTTAGTCATGTATCAAGACGTTATGCACCCTCAGGGACTGAAAGGCTTGCGGGTTTGTGGAAATGAACAAACTGCATTAATCTTGTCTTTGTCTTCACTTGAACTGAGGGCATATAGAACATGCTCTCACATCTAAGTCACAACACAAAGCAGTTTAATCCACCCTGCAGCCTCAGCAAACATTTTTTTAAATGCTATAGTCACAAAAAATGATGTATGAGTTGTTTGGCATGACTGCGTGAGTCCATATTCTCTCAAAAATCCCACATGAACCCTGTCACTTAGCAACAAGAAAATGAGAGAAAGAAAGAGAGAGCCAGAACCTCATAAAATAGCTCTAATCCACTGATTTCAGAGAAGATACATGATTACAGCCACCTTTCGCTACGGTGACCTTTTGAGAGCATAATCACAGTCTGTGAAAATGTGTTCTTTAGACCTCTGCAGCTGGCAAAAGATCACTGGCGTCAACATATAAATCACTTTTAAAAAGCGGATCCACCTTCTATTCGACAAAAAGGGCACCGCCAGGACACACAACTTTTTTACAAAAATCACTCACCATAGAAATGTGGTTCAAGATGTAACAGAAGACATCTACAATCATGTCTTCCAGTATTTACTAACTGATCATAATGGATGTTTACAGCATACCAAAATGGCAGCAGAGTTTTTAAGCCAGAGACACTGTAAATGTGTGGGCTCCCATCAAAAAGCATGTTATGCTGCATTATGTCATGTTATGTTAACTCGTAGCTTTTACATTATAAGCATTACCAATCTTTACTGCCCCATGAACTGCAGCACCGGTAGTATTGGTGATACTTCAAGGAGGGATTGTATAAAATGTTGCCATCCTTATGAAACCTCAATTTACCTCATGATCAGTTGAGACTCTGAAGATGTCATAGTTTTGCTCAAATTCAATCCTGGACTTTACTGGTCAGCTGTCAGTATTTGTTATATTCAAGATTATGGATCATATTGATATTGCTTTACTTACTATACTATGCTTTTTACTATTTTGATTTCTAGGTTCTAAGAACAATCAACAAATATAAGCAATTGTTATATTGTTTCCTTTGAATTGGCTATAATCAGTATTTGTATAACATTCACTATTCAAAATAAGTAAAAAAATACACGGAAAGAGTTATTGTAGTGAAAAACAGAGCTAAAAAGAGAGCAAAAGTTGGACCTATATTCGCCTACAGAATCATAACCCTAAATGGATGATATGTTACTCTGTACCCTCTTGATATGTAAATAAACTGGTGGCTAACATGTTAGCCATAATGTTTCAGCGTTGTGTTTGCTGCCTCCCAAAAATCAGTTATTGCAGGTTTAATAAAATTATACTTTTTCATTATATTACCTTCAACTCCAGTGCCTTCTGGTTTTTGTAGAGATATTTTATATATTATTAGTAAACGTATCAGTGTAAACAGGTGTTTTACATTTCATTTCTCTCTTTTTGGAACTTTTACCTTTTTAGTTGGATAGTTGACAGTATGGATGCAGTCAGGAAACATGGGGAGAGAAAGAGAGTGGGGTTTAAGATGCAACAAAGATCCACAGCTGGAATTAAACTGGAGAGATGGGAACCTTTTTGTATTATTTTTTATAGGCTGTGATGCAGTCAGTGTAGTTTACTCAGTTTACTTGGAGCTTCCACTGAGGTGATCTGAGGAGATTGAACAAAAAGCACCAGAGATCTAAAAAGCCAGTGAACATCGGCAGGCATCAGAGAGGGAGAGGAGGCATTGGCAGGATGAGGAAGAGAAGGAGGAAGAGGAAGCTCATTCGGGCTGCCAGCCAGTGTCCCCCAGGCTACATGAAACACTGATGGACTTGATAGATTGGTGAGAGCACCAGGGGGTTTGGGCTGAGCTGAGCACTGACCGAGCGCCAGTGCTGGGAGGAGAAATAAATCTAGCTGACACCAGTCGAGTGGAATCCGCTCTACACAGAGGCTTCATCCAACAACTCTGGCTTATCGAGGAACAATCAAAAGTTAGATTGTCTTCGAGGATAAACATGCCATGTGTGGTCGCCGTCACGGTGAGGAATGTCTCCGCCGGTCATGATATGGCTTCTGAGTTGATTTGTCTGTCCATTAATAATGAAATATGGATGGATATTCATTGTTTTTGGACATTGATTGACATGACAGATATTTTATTATTTCAGATGTGCTTCAAGAAGGACTTCATGCATTGAATAAAAAAATGCACAGTAAAGCGTCAATACCAGTCACGTCATTTATGGTTCACAGAGACAGGAATATCAAACTAGAATTTTTAATTCACTACCAATATGCATGTACAGTGTAACACGTTCAATATGTATAGTTATGTATATATAGACAAAACCATGAATCATCGGTCATTGAGGGTGTCTAGCCTGAATCCAAGATGTTATTTGGTAAGGTTTTTAATCAGCCAAAGTAAATGTTGTCTCTGGATCCCCAGGGGGTGTGAAGGAGTATATGGAAGGATGGGAGGGTGCAGCAGGTGACAGCGATGTGCCTTCTTCCATTAGCCAATCGTAGTGAGATGGAGACAATGTTAAAGCTCCTTATGGAATCACGACAGCACCACAGATATGCTTCATACACACAGCCAGCCAACTCCATCATCCGTCCTGCGAAATTAATTATAATGGAGAAAATGGCCAATGGGTGATGGAGATTGATTCAAAAGAAACACGAGTGGTAATCAATATGGTTCGCTGTGCAGCCAAGCAACATAAAACTCCCTGCACCACCCACTGCTTACCCCAGGCTAAAGTTGGGGGCCATCATGCTGCCTGTACGTAATTTATGATAAAGGTGTCACTCTCAGAATGATACGCCACAGCTGAGGGAGCAGGGCTCATAAGGGAAATATAAGCTTTTTGTCCTCATAAAGAAAAAAAGAAAAGATGCTTGTGCTTTTAAATTCAGTTTTGTTCATGTGATGATGGATTGATCCAAGGTATCCCATAAAATGTTAGAACTGAGTGATGCATTTAAAATGGCTTTGAGTGACAAATGATACAGATGAAATGTTCTCAGGAAAAATGTTGTTTTCATGCAAAAATAATGTATATAACCGAACAGTTTGACATAGAAATCCATGCTGGCCTACAAGCCTCCTTCCATGTGCAATTCACAAGAAATAAGTCTCTTCTTAATATCTTTGATAAGGAGCCAATCTGTGCTGCTGAGGTTGTACTGAAGACACATTGGGGTCATATCACTGGATCATTTGTCTCTTTAGTCTGTAGAGTGAAGAAAGTTTATGAAATCACTGGAAATACCATCTGCCATCCATTACTGCTATTTAAGCAGTTTAGGTTGCAGTACATACAATTAAATGTTTTATCTGAATACTTTTAGTAAAGTCAGTTTATTTGCAATTATCATATATATACACTGTAAACCTTGATTAAATATAGGAAAAGGGTGGTATTTCGGGATATAGGTTTATTTGCTTTCTTGCAGAGGGTTAGATGAGAAAATCAATATCACTTTCATGTCTGCATGTTATGGAGCTAGCCCAGCAGGTGAGTATCTTACTGTAGCTGGGATCGGGGAAACAACTTGCCTGGTTCAAATGAAAAATAAATCCACCTCACAGAGCCTCTAAAGCTCACTAATTAACACGTTATGCAGGGCTATTCCAGGCTTGCTGTTTCCTCTGTTTACAGTTTTTAAGCTAAATTTATTAACACAGATGAAATGGCATTACTATCAATCGTCTCATCCAACTCTTGGTAAGAAAGCAAATTAGAGTATTACCCACTATGTCAGTGGTTCTCAAAAGGGGGTACGTGAAGGCACTCCAGGGGGTACATGAGATTTGTAAAAAATATATTTAAAATTAGCATCCATTAAAAAATCCTTCAAAAATTGTTATTTCATAAATATTCAATAAAATATAAGTGTAAGTTCATAAACAGAATTTTATATAATATATGATATTATATATTCCACCTACCCTATCTCTAGTGCTGCACGCTTGAGCTGACGGGACTCGGTCAAAACCTGCAAATATTTTTCTCCTCCGTGAACCGCCACCTTAACGTGGTGAAGGACTTTGAGTGGCTCAGTGATCCTCAGGGGAGAGCCCAGACTAGGAGCGGTTAAAATAATAATAATAATAATGTTTTCAAAAAGATGTTTACAAAAAGTGTACAGAAGTCCTTTAATGTTATTCTTTTTATCTGATAAATATGAATAACGTTTGTTTAAGTGCAAAGCACATTGAGTACCCCTTCTTTAACTTTTCTTTTGTAAATTACTTAAAACTGACTTAAATCACATGTATTAATTCTTTTAAATGTGTTAAATTTAAGTGTAAGGGGATATGGATGGAGAAGGAGTGTGAGGCGCATCCTGCCAGCTCATGAAACTTCAAGGATAACCTCACGGCATAATCACACCCACCAAAATGACCCATGAAGAACTTCATCCCCCCATCTGTTTATAAACTCTCACACAACTTAATCCATGCAGAGGTGTTTCTCACACACACACACACACACACACACGCAAAGAAAACAGGATGTGCTCAGAATATCTATCATGACAGCTAAATCACTATCCTCTATGCCAGTGGTTCTCAAATACCTGGGGGTAAGTGAAGGGACTCCAGGGGGTACGTGAGATTTTAAGAAAATATATAAAAAATTAGCATCCATTCAAAATTCCTTTCAATATAGTTATTTAATGAATATTCAATAACATATAAGTGTAAGTTCATGAAGATAGTTGTATATATTCTGTTAAATCAGACACTGATGGCACAACGCTGTGTATTACATCTTTTTTTTCCCAACCCAAAAATGATTTTCCAATGGTTGGATTACTTGGCTAAAAAAAATATTTCACAGGGGGTACATCACTGAAAAAAGGTTGAGAACCACTGCTATAGATAACCAAGGCAGCTCAGCGGCAACAGAAACCGATGATCAATAATGAATTTGTGGCAGGTCATAGCTCAAGAGCAGGGTAGTGAGGGGTGAAGCATACTTTTCTGTTGTCACATGGGTTGCATACAAATACTCTTCTTTTCACAGTCCGAGTCAAGAACGGGATGTTGATATGTCCGAGCTCTCCGAGGTCAACCACTCCTGTTTTTTCCAGCCACGGGTCAGCCATGACAGCAGCCCGATAGGGGATACAATATCAGTAGATGAGAAGTGAAAGGAGGAGATTGAAAAGATTACATTTTACTTTCGCTGTCAAATTTTTTTTGTATGTGATCTATAGTGTGGTGGAGAGAAGAGAACCATATGCAGTGAGCACTTTAGTCATGGAGTATGTCATTTCGCCAACAAGGGCTGAATAGTATACACTGACAGTCCTCTCTGGCAGCTTCTACCCAGCAGGCTCCACTAGATCTGCACACTGAATGCATTCTCCTTTATTTATTCATTCATTTCCACGTGGCCAAGTGCTGTCACTTTGATGAATGGGAGCTGGAACTGGCCAATTGTTTTCACTTGACGGGACAAGTCTCACAAGCTCTGAACTTAAACGTCCTCCTTGTCAGAGGAGTTCTACCATTCCCCTGCTTTTTAGAGGCCCTCGTACCACTGCCATCATTTTCACACGTACTCAGACACAAGCACATCACCTAACACCCCTGGGGATTTTCTTATTAGAATCTACCTAAGGGGAAAAGGGTCTGTTCGCTTGAATTTCATCTCCATGGCTCAGAATGTGTCATGCAGGTGGATATTATGAAGTCGACTCAGGCTTTTCAGGTGAGTGGTGAGGACATAACCTTGGTGGATGTGTGGACACAGTCTGATGAGGCCTTGCCGCTGTTGCTGCTGTCTTTTGACAGCCGACAGAGCTAGTTAGCCAACTGAAACTGGTTTGAATGAGTGAAGCTCATTTGGTCACAGTCAGCCACATTGTCCATATTAAGTGCTTTTTAAGCAAAGTATTGAAAGACACTGCTACTGTTTTACTATTTTACTTTATGGTCACATACAGGTACAGTGCCGGGGGAGCAACTTCAGGGTCAGTGTCTCGTTCAAGGTTGCTTTGGCCCAATGCCAATGTGCCCTGTAAGGCTTTGGGCCCTGAACCCTGAAGGGTTGACGTCACCAGGTAAATGGTTGAGTGTGAGAAGCTGCGAGGGCTTGAAATGGTATAATTAGATTATTGTTTTCGCTGCCTGATTGGAACGTCTTCCTGTAATATAGCCGATGCTTGCATTTGTTTATTTCATGTGTTTTTATGTACAATTTTAAACCCTTAATGTGATGTAAATATACTTGACCCTTTAATAACATCATTGATTTACTCTCTTTACTCTTCATTTGTTTATCATATTTTATTTGATCATACATTTTCCTATTTTCTATTTTAAAATGTCTTTTACTATGGCACTATTATTGTCAAGCACCAATCACCAAGCCAAATTCCTTATAATAAACCATTTTTGATTATTTTTTCAGTGTAAATTTAATTTGACCGGCTGAACAGCTGTGTTCTGTCCTCTGTGTTTACCTTCTTTGTTTTCCCCTCCCCTATTAACCCATTGCCTAACGTTACAACACTATGAATTGTGGGTAGTTCCCTCAAGGAAAGAAATGCGGATTTACAGAAAGTGGGCATAAAGGGCTCAAAGTGTTTGAGCCAGCCCTCTACCATTTGCCAGTGGTAACAATAAAGTTGTTTTGCTTACGACAACTGTTGCTTGAGTTTTACATCCTCTTCAAAACAATATAATATTGTGAAATATACAAGTTAATACATTATAGAAATGTCTATAAACAAACATTAAACATGGTGTAATGCCCTCCTCTCACGTTGGATGTTTGGTCAATTTGATTCCAGCTTTATTTGACTGACCAGTCTGAGATACATCTTGTACCCATTGTATTTCTTTAATCTCATATACATTCAGACTATGTAACAGAATTGCAGTCAATGAATATATCACAATTGGCAGAAGTGGAAGAAGGAGCAGAGATCAGAGTTTGAAGAGTGAATTGAAATGAAAGTTCATGAATGTCGGTTTTATATCTGAATGAATTATCTTTGTCAAGTCACTGCTGCTGTTGCATTCAACGATGATAGTTACAATAGACACCTGATCTAATATGGTAATGTATAATATTAACATCCAGAAAGGAACCATAGATTGAATAAATTGCATTTGACCTTTAGTACATCTATGATGCAGGCCAATAATTGCCTCCGAAAACACTAAAGACAATGAATATTCATTAAAGCCGTTCAGACAACCCAACATAAACTGTAAACTGAGCTGATTAAATACAACTAAAACACATGTTACCCTTTCAATGTCTGAGCAATTAGAATCAGAATCAGAATCAGAAATCAGAATCAGAAACTGTTTATTAGCCAGGAATGTTTTCACAAACGAGGAATTTTACGAGGCGGAAGGTGCATACATTGGACATGGACATGGGACGTTAGACGAGACAAACAACAATCAACAATCAACGATAACGATAACAACAGTGCAGTGGGTATTAAATAAGTGTAAGATAAGAAAGTGCTCAGACAACAGATACGTTAATGTGAGTGTACGTTAAAGTGACATGTGTATTTAAGTTAAAGTGTATGTTAAAGTGACATGTGTGTTTAAATTAAAGTGTACGTTAAAGTGACATGTGTGTTTAAGTTAAAGTGTATGTTAAAGTGACGAGTGTTTAAGTTAAAGTGTATGTTAAAGTGACGAGTGTTTAAGTTAAAAGTGTATGTTAGTGGCATGAGTGTTTAAATATGAGGTGTGCAGAGGAGTGAACGGTAAGGAGAAAGAAAGAGAAAAAATAAAAATGAAAATAAGAATAAAAATAAAAAGTAAAAAATAAAATAAAAATAACTGGGGGTGACAGAGACAGTCAGTGGGGGACCCGGGCCCTGTTGATGAGCCCGACTGCCGACGGGAAGAAACTGTTTGTGTGGCGTGAGGTCTTGGTCCTGATGGACCTCAGCCTCCTGCCAGAGGGAAGGGACTCGAACAGGTCCAGGGTGAGAGGGGTCAGCTGCAATCTTCCTGGCTCGCCTCAGAGTCCTGGAGTCGAACAAGTCTTGGAGGGATGGCAGATTGCAGCCAATCACCCTCTCAGCAGAGCAGATGATGCGCCGCAGCCTGGCCTTGTCCTTGGCAGTGGCTGCGGTGTGCCAGACAGTGATGGAGGAGCAGAGGATGGACTCAACGATGGCAGTGTAGAAGTGCACCATCATTTTCTTCGGCAGGTTGAATTTCTTCAGCTGCCTCAGGAAGAACATCCTCTGCTGGGCCTTCTTGGCGATGGAGCTGATGTTCAGTTAAAATGAAAATGTGCACTGAGCATGTGGATTTGAGCTGAAGTGCAAACACACTAGCTCAACATGTCATTTTAAAAGCATGGATGACAGGTAATGGACTGTACTTGTATAGCGCTTTTCTAGTCTCCCGACCACTCAAAGCACTTCAACAATACTTGTCATCACTCACCCATTCACACCCATCCACACACTGATGACAGGCAAATTGGGGTTAGTGTTAATGCACAAGTCGACAGATCGACATGGACTAGCAGAGCTGGGGATCAAACCACCGATCCTTTGATGGAAGGATGACCCTGCTCTACCACTGACGACAGATTTTCATGCTATATGAAAAGATTTTTATGGGACAAGCTTCATATCTGCTATCAGTGTCTCCAGGTTGTATAAATTAAGGCGTTTAGTCTTTGATGATTTATTTTTTCATTATAGCACCATGATGGTAAACTTGCTACACCAGTTATCTCTGGGAAACCCGAACTGCTTCTTATAAGAGTTCTGTTTACATTTCACACAACTGTGAATGTAACTTAAGTTTTATTTTTGCTACAATATTTAAATATGTCTTGTTCCGCTTGTCACTGTTAATCAGTTTAACAATTTAAAACTTAGTTTCAGTGGATAAGGGTTCCTTATATCATCCGATAATAAAAAATAAAAAAAGTTACTTTTTAAAACCGTATTAAATATACACATCATCTATGCTGATGGTATGAAACGTTTCAGAACTTTTTTATTTTCCACAAATTTTCACCTCACTGATTCACCAAACAAACTGATTTCCTCTTCAGAGCAGTCTTATATCCGCGTAATCTATATGCATGAATAGATGTGCCACAGGGAATGCATAGCCTTCTCACCTGTCTCAGGCGATGGAGGAGAAGGAGAAAACAAATTATCTCTCATTTTTAAGCAGTGCCTCTGTATCCATGGTGAGGCCTGCAGAGTTGAGGGAACTGGAGAAAGCTGTCAGTCTGAAACTACAGTTGTAATAATCTTTCTCTGGTGATGTCGATGGGTTCTCGACTTGCACGAGTTACCCTGGCAGAATGAACAAAGTGTGCGAGATGCCCGAGGAAGCCTCGGCACCATGTGAAATCCCTTTGTGGAGAGGTATCAAGTCTCACCCATTGCTTCTTTCATGCATCATCTGCTCATCTCTGTGTTTTCATCAATGCTAAATGACAATGACAGGCTTTTTATTGTCATATAATAAGCATGAATCATTTATTTTAGGCTCCTGAATAGTTGGCGTCAGGTAGGTTGCACAAAAGGGCAACCAGGCTCCAGAGTGGCATGCTTGGTATAGAGGAGAGCAGTGGTTTTATGGGCTTCATTGTGTTGTCATTTTTTTTTTACAACCTTGTTTTTTATAATAATAATAATACATTTCATTTTTAAACACACTTTTCTTTCAGAAGAAACTCAGTGCCACAGAGCCAATATATAGTAAAACTAAATAAAAACAGTTAAAACATGGTTAAAGCAACCCCTAATAAAAAAGTTTTAAAAAAAGACAAATTAATAGCTGACAATGAATCAACACAAGGTAAAAAATGCCTTCCTGAATAAAAAGGTCTTAAAAGAGTTCAATGTCTGAGTTGCCCTTAAGTGGTCAGGGAGACTGTTCCATAGGCGCTGCCGAGCAAAAGGTCCAGTCGCCCATGGTGCGGAGCTTGGTGTTGGGGACCTGGAGGAGCGAGCGGTTTGTAGATCTGAGGGTGCGGTAGCTAATAGCTGATCTAAAAATCAAGTAAATTAGTTAAGACTCACTGAACCTATAATGGCTAACTTAAAGTTGGACCAAACATGTGAGAAAACTCAATCATAGAGGATGGATTAAAAAGACAGTCCACTTTTGTTCAAAATACTCAGGTGAGCGGTCCAGTTCCAGCACTTACTGTTTTCAGAAATAAATCCTTTTTGTTCATCTGGGCAGGCAAATAAATAATCCACCTCCAAATGATTCTTTATCCTGCAGGAGACAATATCTTTCCCTTGGAGATTGAAAGGGTAATTAACTGCTGTGTGGCCAACATTTACTGAAGTGTGAAACATTTTAATCCCTTCAGTAAAAAGGGAGATATACACACTCATGAAATAATGGCAAATTATAACCTGGCTGGTACAATAACACATTATGGCACAAGCGTTTCCCATTAACGAGGATTATTATCTCTTGCTGCAATCCAATCAGTTACCAACCTGTTTTTGCCAAAGAGTGCAGCTCTGGCATGTGAAAGCTGCAAGCAGAGTGCTTTACTTCAGCAATGGCATGGTCGAGGTTGACAGCCATAGAAGCTGAATGTGTTTTTTTGGCCCCACCCTGTGAGAGTGGTTGTTTAGACGAGGTGCAAGTCGTTGTGGGAGCCCCGGCTGCACTTTGCAGATACACAAGCCTGTGCTTTAATGCCCAGACCCATCAAAATGGCCCTGTCAGGCCACTATCTCCTGGGACTCGCTGCTGCAGTACAAGGGGATTAAAGCTTTTCGTGAAGCATTTTCACAGTCGAAGGTGTGCGCAATAGCAGCCTTTGTGCCATTTTCCACTACAAGGGTGGAATTAATTTAGCTGGACGCTTAACTGGAACTGTGCAGTATGGAAGTGAGCATCCATTTTGGACCACTAATTAGACTACAAAAAAAGTGTACACCAAGAAAAGGTGTACACCAAGAAAAATGCACACCAAGTGTACACCAAGACAAATATAAAAGACAATCCCCCTCTTCTAGCACATTATTCAAAATCCAGTTAATTGTGCTCACAGAAAAGTATGGTAAACTGGGCCAAAATGTATTACATGTCCATGAACGGTGAAGTGAACATTACAATGAAAACTGTTATTGTTTGTTTTTGCTTGAGGAGCAGCAATTCATAGTTGATGCAAGAGCTGAGAGTCTTGGGGGAATATCAAAAGGAATATGTGTATTCATTAAATCCTTTGATGTAAAAGGTTTCAAATTATGGAGTTATAGTAGATGTTTTCAGTTTTCTTCTCAGCATTGTTAGTCTGTATTTCACAAATAAAATCATGAAGCAGAGACCAGTCTGGAAACAAGCTATAACAGCATTTTCAAATTTAACACACACTCTGTGACAATTAACAATCCCTTTGGACCATGTATGATAAATTGCTTTTAGGAGAGGCCCATTTGTTACAGTCTTATCGTTGAGGCTGCTGTTAAGAAGACTGAATTATCTAGCATCAGTCAGCACTTGAAATTAGAGGAAAACAAACAGATAAGAGCTTCAGATAAGAGCTATCTACTCGACTGGGATACATTTGCATGAAGCATACCCTATGAAATGCTTGGGTTTTTAGTGTCCAATCACAGTTTAATCAAAAGATCCACATTCATCCCCAGCAAAATATTTGTCTCCAAGACATATTGTAATAGCATACACTTTGGGATGTGAATTGAGGAAAAAAAATGAAATAACGTTTTGTACATTTTGGATACAGACTAAAACATTCCAAAGTAAGTATTTTATGAACACTATTAATCAAGGTTTAAATAACCACATCAGCGTCCATATTTTGCACATTTACCCTTAATCGTAATATGTTTGGCTAGAACACATTGTACACCAATATCCATCAAAGACTGTCTTGGTTAATGAGGTCAGAATGAGAATGTATCTTTATTTAATCATACTGTAGCTACAAAATAGCATTACACCAATGCCTTAACACAGTGCTCTTTCTCTTCTTCTGTTTTTTGTGTGTGTGTCAAACAGAATGCAGAATTCCAGCACATCACAATCCCACTTGAAACCACCGCCATGGCGCAGTTTACCCCATCTGAGTCCCATTAAGGAAGTGTTTCGGTCCAGAAACTAGCCAAACATTTGGCTATCTTACAAGAGGTACATATGTGTACACAATGTTGTATTAAAATGTTCATATCCTCTAGAGCAGTGGTTCTCAAATGGGGGTACGTGTACACCTGGGGGTACGTGAAGACGCTCCATGTGAGATTTTTTTTTAATATATCAAAAATCCTTTAAAAAATGTTATTTAATAAATATTCAATAAAATATAAGTGTAAGTTAATACACTGCATTGTATATATTTTATATCAAATCAGACATTGATGTCACAGCACTGTGTATTACATCTTTTTTTAAACCCAAAATGCTTTCCACTGGTTTGGGGGGTAAAACAATATTTCACAGGGGGTACATCACTGAAAAAAAGGTTGAGAATCACTGTGCTATATCGTAATGTGGATGCTGTCCGTGGTGCTGATATGTAAACTTTCTGTGTGCAAACTCTGCCATCCGGTGGCTGACTGTACGAACAATGCCTGCTCAATGAATCTGTCGATTATGAAAGAATTCCGGAACTCAAGTGTTTGTTTCTACCCGAGGTACAAAACATGGTGCACAGTGCACGGTGCCAGTGTTTGGGAATTTTCCTTTGCTGCCTTTTCCCATCTTGAGTAAGTCTGACTCTTTTGTCTTTTATCTTAAGAAGTTTACATGTATGCTTGACAGCATGCAGAGGGTTTTATTCAGGGTTTAGTTGTATCAACATGCTGAAGTCACAGTTTGGTGCATGCTAGTTACAGCCTCGTTAGCTTTAGCTCGCCTTGAGATGCTACCTGACGAATTAATATGATTTCTTCCTTGGTAATAAAACACGGATGTATCCTGACTGTAACTGTACTATAGCGACATTGTGTTGGCCTGTAAAGGACCTGTTCAGTTTGCAAATATTAATGAAATGAACGACAGGCGGGTTAGTTAGCGTTAGCTTTTGGGTAGGAGAACTGTAATCTTGCGCCTCACGTGCACTTTCATTCAGTAACTGCACATAATGTAAAGGCTCAAACCCCGAAAACATGTTTCCCCATCTATTGCGTATCACGTATCAAATTGTGTGATTTGTTAAATCAAGCAATGTGCGATTATAGCTCACACCACCAGGTGGAGCCTAACATGTACCATGTGATGTCCATTTATGGGTCTTATGACATATATTTGGTATACATGTAACTACATAATTAGTTTCAAGCTCAGTCTTATTCGTCTCTCATTCTCATTCCTCTGTTCCCTACATCTTTATCCAGCCAATGGACTGACATCAACCAGTGGAGATGCTGCTTAAAGATCTTCCCAGAGAGGCCCTGATGCGGCCACTGTCTAGGAATGAGGTGGTGGGCATGTTGTTGAGGTTGACCATCTTTGGTGCAGCGACCTACTACAGCATCAAATGGGTTATAGATGCTATGGACCCTACCTCTAAACAGAAAAGCCAAGCCAAGAAAAGGGTATAGAACATAAGCACATACTATAAGCAGGCCATTGTTTTACAGTATGTAAGATGTTGTAGGTAGTTATTTGTAGCAGAAGTGGTTAAAAAATGAAAGTAATGGCTGAAGCAGATTCATGCACACTATCTTTTTGTGTGTGTCTCTTTTCTACAGGCAGAACAACTGATGAAGAGGATCGGTGTTGAGGACGTCAAACTAACAGAATATGAGATGAACATTGCATCTCAACTAGTTGATCCTCAAACTATGAAGGTAACCACAGTAGTCCTCAATTGACAGTTGAGATTATCCGGTGTCATGATTATTGATATGATGTTTTACTCTTTTTATTATCCGCTTCACCATACTCTACCTTCCTGCAGGTGACATGGAGAGATATAGCTGGTCTGGATGAGGTTGTCAATGAGCTGCAAGACACAGTCATCCTGCCCTTTCAGAAAAGACACCTTTTAGCTGGATCCAAACTCTTTCAGCCTCCCAAAGGTACCACAGCAGTCATTTAATCAGAAATATAATGACAAACTTTTACACATAATCTTCAAGATGCATTGTTACGTCCCCTTTAAAACTAACTTTAAAGGATAAAATGAACTTCATACGATTGTACTCTGTGATGTACTTATGGATTGGAAACTACACATAGACATCTGGCATTATTTAATCTTTAGTATTAAATTAGTATATTATATTGTACCTCTGTTTACTCAATTTATTGAATGAGAGTGAAGAGAGTTTCATTTTAATTTTATTATTTCACTTCAGAGCAAATTTGCAACACAACATTTCAAATTATACGATGTGATCCATCAAATATTAATACATATTTCATTATCAAACGAGAGCAGTAAGAAGGGGAAATTTGATACAACATGCCCTCTTCTCACAATAAATAAATAACATGAATAGTCTGCCGTAGATGGTCTGTTTATACTGGCAACAAACAGTATAAACAAATAGTCTCAGTTACAATTTCTGCATTCTCTATTATTAATGCTAATCATTTGAGTTGAAGTGCATCAACAACAAACATAGATTCTTAGGAACTACAGATATCCAAAGTAGTTATAAACCACATCGGTTCATGTCTTCTATTTCTCATTATGGTTAGAAAGTCAACCGGTGCCTTATGCCTCCATCTAGAGCTGTTTGCCAAAAAGCATTAGATGAGATTTGTACATTTGGCAGCCTGAATGCAGATGATCACTTGGAGGAGCACTTTACTTTCTACAGAGTTTTCACTGTTTGGCCCAAAACTTTATACAGAGCTTGAGGATGAGTCAACCTCCAAAATTAGCTGTCATGGGAACCAGTTACATTCCTCATCTCCAGCCTTTATTTATATCATGTACATTTTTTAAAGTATGCTGCAAGTCAGGCAAAACTTTCCATTTTACGTGTGTTAGAGAAGACCAAGTTAGGCAAAATATCTCCCACAGTTGCTAGATATATCTCCAGTGTTTCCCCTACCGTTATATTAGGGGGCCGCCGTTAATGGGTTACGCTTGCACATGCGCACCTCGCCGATTCTTGGCATTTTGCCAAAAGCCGATCTTTATGAGATCTCCGTGAAGTCGTCTTTTCTGCTGTTGCGTCTCTCAACATTGAGCATGAATTGAGAGTGTCCGTATCAAATCTACAACCCCGTTTGAAAAAGATGTGTAGAGGAAAACGGATCATTGCTGCCACTAATACTGATTAAACTTGATGGCTCACATATCTGCACAAATTGCTTGTTTTCCACAATAAGCTATTTAGTAGTAACTAAATATTAGTTATTTTTTGCACAGATATAACTTTATTTTCATTTTTCTAAAAGCATAGATGAAGTCACTAGTAGTACTGTGAGGTATTACTGTGTAAAGCTGTAAACCTAGGGGAAACACTGATCTCTTCTTTCTCTATCTATCTGGCAACTGTGTCAATGGCAATATATAATTTCCCTAAATAACAAAGTCCAATGTAAAATCGTGTGTAAAACTTAAATGTATTGTTTCACTGAACCAGGATGTATTTTATAGACATATAATTGTTGTGCATAGTATTTGTAGGAATTTGATTACTTTTAGTACTAAATTTAGTATAAAAAAACATAACGGGAGGTTGAAAGTATGTTTTGCCCTTGCAGGCGTTTTATTGTTCGGTCCTCCGGGATGTGGGAAGACCATGATCGCCAAGGCAACAGCCAAAGCTTCAGGCTGCAAGTTTATTAACCTTCAGCCCTCCACACTGACGGACATGTGGTACGGCGAATCACAGAAGCTGACTGCTGCTGTCTTCTCATTGGCAATAAAAATCCAGCCCTGCATCATCTTCATTGATGAGATCGGTATGCTTGATTACTCTATTACTTTGAAAAGGTTTGTTTAATACACTATTAGATGTGATTTATCTTTTTAAGTCTACTCTTTCAAGAAGACATTATTTCCAAAACGTGAGGCTAATATTGTTATCATGATGTTTTTCATACAAAAAAATTGGGGCTCCCTTCAGAATCTGATTCATCCTGGTTTTTGCTCCTTGTCTCTTGTGTGTTAGAGTCATTTCTGAGGAACCGTTCCAGCCTGGACCATGAGGCCACAGCCATGATGAAGGCCCAGTTCATGAGCCTGTGGGATGGCCTGGATACTTCCTTAACCACCCAGGTAACACAACCAGACCTCCCCTATACTGTGATACATACCAGATTAAGTTACTATATACTACTGGGTAGTATTTCTCTTGTCCCCTGTCATTGGAAAAGTATTTGAAAATATGTGCTTTGTCCTGTGTTGGAGGAGTTAATGCTGCAGGTGGTTTTGTCAGCATAATGTATTAATGTTGATGTACTTGTGATTTTAGGTGATGGTGATGGGAGCCACAAACCGGCCACAGGATGTGGATCCGGCCATTTTGCGCAGGATGCCCACCACTTTTCATGTTGGCCTGCCAGTAAGACGCGTACACATACACAAGCACAAACGGTTATCTATGTCATGCAAATTTATCTACATAAATTCATAGTGTAATAAGTTGGTAAATTCATGTTTACTGTTTTCTTTCCCTAAATCTACGTGCATTATTTCATATACATACATACATACATACATACATACATACATACATACATACATACATACATACATACATACATATCTCTATCTATCTATCTCTCTCTCTCAAACCCGAATAGCTCCGTGTGTAACTCTTTGCTCGACTTTACCACAATGTTTGTAAGATCAGCGCCTGATCTCTATTTACTGTAGTGATTGAAATGGCGTGCTTTGCGCTACACATAAAGGAGCACAGCTTAAACTGAGCTGAACTGTGTCTCAGATTGATTTATGGCTGCTGGCCCAGCCACAAAAAGCATTAATCTTTAATTCAGTACAATATACAGCCCCTTATCATGTCGGATATAAATATATATGAGCTGTTGATGCAGGAGAAAACACAATTATATCTTTTTGCAGGAAATATAATTATACATACTGTTTATGTATGACATGCCTAGGTAGTTGAAATGGCACTTTGACTGTTTCGGATGATAGCATGCCTTTTAACTAGTGATTAGTTGCTCAGGTACTTTTGTGTTTTATTCATTAGTGGCACATTAATATTCTTTAAAGAATCACTGTCTTTCTATCTTTGCAGAATATAAGACAAAGACAGGACATCCTGAGGCTGATTTTAGCAGGAGAAAACGTAAGATGTGATTTTTCTTTTCATCCTAGCCAGTCATGAAATAAATTATTCTCTTCAATGTTCTCTTTTGTCATTTGCAGTGATCATTTTAGACCTGTATTTTCACTGTGTGATGACATTAAAGTAGATCAGATCACCCATGAATACAGCTAAAGACCAGTGACAGCTAACAGATTAATTCTACATAATTGTCTCACATTGCTGTCCTGCTTTTCTGCTCAGCTGAGCAATGCCATAAATCTGAAGGAGATAGCGGAGAAGACGGACGGTTACTCTGGCAGTGACCTCCGGGAGCTTTGCCGCGATGCTGCCATGTACAGAGTCCGGGACTATGTCCGAAAGGCGCAAATGAGGCAGATTGCTCAGCAGCTACAGGACTGCCAGGAGGAGGAAAGGTATGACTCATATATTCAAACACCTACACAATTGCATAGCACTGGTGTCCACTGAGCATGTTTCTGTTTTAAATACAGTACCTGCCTTAAACATTGGAGGTTACACCTGTGTGGGTTTTTGAAAGCTGATAGCAATATTACTGTGAGTGATGTATATACCGCTACTCTCTAACTTTACGTTTAATTTAATATTCCTGTATGTGTGTATATATACACACACACACGCACCCCCATCCATCCATCCATTCTTTTCAGTTTGTAGTGGCATACTGAACGTAATAGTGATTATGATAAAACATGAATGCACGCTCAAGGATTATAATCATGTGCATTCAAATAATTTAAGGTTGTGGCCTGTGTTGATTAACTTCACAAAGTACTGTGTGAGATTACATTGAAAGGTGTCAGAGGTGGATCTGTTTGAGTTTAAAAGCATCTTATATTAAAATGCTGAATATCTGATCTGTCTAACCCATGATTCACTGTTGCTAAGAGACGATTGAAACCCTCGTCAGCCTGTTGTTGGCTTCTCAAGGCCAGCAGCAGAGTCATTAAAACAAGTCTATATACAGTGGGTACGGAAAGTATTCAGACCCCTTTAAATGTTTCACTCTTTGTTTCATTGCAGCCGTTTACTAAAATCAAAAAAGTTCATTTTATTTCTCATTAATGTACACTCAGCACCCCATTTTGACAGAAAAAAACAAATGTAGAAATTTTTACAAATTTATTAAAAAAGATAAAACTGAAATATCACATGGTCATAAGTATTCAGACCCTTTTGTAGAAGCACCCTTTTGAGCTAGTACAGCCATGAGTCTTCTTGGGAATGATGCAACAAGTTTTTCACACCTGGATTTGGGGATCTTCTGCCATTCTTCCTTGCAGATCGTCTCCAGTTCCATCAGGTTGGATGGTGAACGTTGGTGGACAGCCATTTTCAGGTCTCTCCAGAGATGCTCAATTGGGTTTAGGTCAGGGCTCTGGCTGGGCCAGTCAAGAATGGTCACAGAGTTGTTCCGAAGCCACTCCTTTGTTATTTTAGCTGTGTGCTTGGGGTCATTGTTTTGTTGGAAGGTGAACCTCCGGCCCAGTCTAAGGTCCAGAGCACTCTGGAAGAGGTTTTCTTCCAGGATATCTCTGTACTTGGCCGCATTCATCTTTCCTTCAATTGTAACCAGTCGTCCTGTCCCTGCAGCTGAAAAACACCCCCATAGCATGATGCTGCCACCACCATGTTTCACTGTTGCCTGGTTTTCGCCACACATACCGCTTAGAATTAACGTCAAAAAGTTCAATCTTGGTCTCATCAGACCAGAGAATCTTATTTATCATAGTCTGGGAGTCCTTCATGTGTTTTTTGGCAAACTCTATGCAGGCTTTCATATGTCTTGCACTGAGGAGAGGCTTTCGTCGGGCCACTCTGCCATAAAGCCCCGACTGGTGGAGGGCTGCAGTGATAGTTGACTTTGTGGAACTTTCTCCCATCTCCCTACTGCATCCCTGGAGCTCAGCATAGTGCTCTTTGGGTTCTTCTTTACCTCTCACCAAGGCTCTTCTCCCACGATTGCTCAGTTTGGCTGGACGGCCAGGTCTAGGAAGAGTTCTGGTCGTCCCAAACTTCTTCCATTTAAGGATTATGGAGGCCACTGTGCTCTTAGGAACCTTGAGTGCTGCAGAAATTCTTTTGTAACCTTGTAACAACTCTGTGACCATTCTTGACTGGCCCAGCCAGAGCCATGACCTAAACCCAATTGAGCATCTCTGGAGAGACCTGAAATGGCTGTCCACCAACGTTCACCATCCAACCTGACGGAACTGGAGAGGATCTGCAAGGAAGAATGGCAGAGGATCCCCAAATCCAGGTGTGAAAAACTTGTTGCATCATTCCGAAGAAGACTCATGGCTGTACTAGCTCAAAAGGGTGCTTCTACTCAATACTGAGCAAAGGGTCTGAATACTTATGACCATGTGATATTTCAGTTTTTCTTTTTTAATAAATTTGCAAAAATGTCTACATTTCTGTATTTTTTTTTTTTCTGTCAAGATGGGGTGCTGAGTGTACATTAATGAGAAATAAAATGAACTTTTTTGATTTTAGCAAATGGCTGCAATGAAACAAAGAGTGAAAAATGTAAAGGGGTCTGAATACTTTCCGTACCCACTGTATATATACTTTTGTTTGAATGCTGCTGGCCTTGAGAGAAGCCAACAACACGCCTTAGTGTTAAGATTGCTGAAAACTAAAACAACATTTTTTCCAAACTGTACAACATAAAAAGGCAATATGTAATAAGTCATACACATTTAAATACTTTGGATGTAGGTAAAACGGTTTCAGAAAAGACCCCCTCCCATTAAAAACCTTTACATTTATTTATTTTTTACAAACTTTTTGTTTGAAGTATAATTGGTATTTTAGTCAAACATAACAGTGAGCTTGATATCAGATAGCTCACATATTGTCTAATTTCCTTTTTTGTATAAGACATTTAGCTCCAGTATGTAGATTTCTTAAATACCACTGCAAACGCAGTATACAATAATGTTTAGTGTGTATTGTACATACTGTTTACAATTGGTGTGCAGTGTGGACTCAGACCTTGTTTTGGTAGGTGTCTGTGTCTGACCTCTGACATCTTATGTCCTTTGCTCCAGACCTGTGGATGAGGAACGGTTGCGGCCGGTCACCCAGCTGGACCTTCTTTTCGGCCTGGACAAGATGAAGGAATCTAAGCGGGCCACAGCCTTCATGTTACCCATTGTGTCAGAGGTACCGCTGGACTAAACACCAATACTGCACCACAATGCGAAATGTTTGAGTCTGGACTCTAGACCAGTAATCCCTTGAGGTTTGCTGCTTGATTTTTAATCAACTCAAAGAACTCCACCTCTTACCGGTTGTCGTCTTACCTTGAGCGTAGTGAAGATTGCTTTGTCCCGGTGGAAGTACCGATATGATTTTTACTTTTTGAAAAAGCTGACAAGAACATTGGATGTCATCACCATTTGCTTTTCATGATTCACATAGTTGATAAACACTTAGATTTTTATGATTATTTGATTGCATCTTTTCTTTTTAAAGTAAGAGAGGATGTTTTTAGCCAGCTTGAATTTGAACAGAAAACTGCAATAATGCGATACTCGTCATGTAATGAGTTACTGCTCCCAAGGAGTACAAATTTCCCCAAAAAATGTTAGGTACAATAACGTGTAACAGTTAATTGCATGATTTTAGTTGTGAAGTGAGCACTATTGTAGATGCTTTCAAGTCACAATAAGTGACGCAAAAGAGGAAGACACCTTAACTTTGTTGTCCAGAGACCTCGCATGGTTCTTACGGTCATGGAAAACCTGGAAAAGTCATGGAATGTTAAAATGGTTATTTCCAGGCCTGGAAAAGTCCTTGAAGAAAATAAAATCCCAAAAGTCATGGAAATTTGTTATATTCATATAGTCGGTCATTTACGCTGAGTTTGAAATGATTAAAATGCTTTTAAAAGAAAAATATAAGCAGGCATACACTCTATCTATAAATGTTTATTCTTTTAATCAAACTATTGTCTCATTCATTTGTGTCATTTAAGATATACTGTATGCTTTGTTGTTGTTAGTTTAAATACTACATGTCTTTCTCGGCGCTCTCAGTCATTGTGTGTAGACAAAAGCCGATAACAAAACACACATTCGGTACAAGACAGCCAAGTAGAGATGGTGTCACCACCTAACCCCTGTAATGGAAACCACAGCTATAATCACCTGAGCAATACTACTTATGGCTGTAATATTACCTGATTTACACCTCCTCAGCTATTAGCAGATGTATATTATAGGAATCGTGCTGCATGCATTATTGTGAATATGGAAGCAAACTGCTACAACTGAAGTTACCCAATCCAATTGGTCTTCAGTGCATTTAGTGGTCTTTTGCACCCATTGTCATTATTCGTGAGTCTCCATTGTTTCTCTTTGAATGTTTTTAATAATAATTTTTTTACGTCTTGTTCTGTACTATGATCAATGTCTATCGCTGCAATACACATCAGGGTTTTTCTGTCTGTTACTTTTATTCTCTCTTCAAGGAGAGCATGGCTTTAAAATTGAAATCAGCTGTCAGTCTGAAGTTGTTGTGACATGCTTTTCTGACTCCCTCTGTCTAAAAAGCCTCATTATTCACCACATGGTCACAGCATGTGTTTGTGGGTCTCATACAGACCTTTCTCCCACTCAGTCTGAACAAGCCAGGGCAAAGCGGTCATTCAACCATTACCATGTGGTGGCGCTGCAGCTTCACAGTCCTGTTGCGGAGGCGGGTGTGACTGCTCGCATGAAGAGCAGTTTTATAGCATTGAGGTGTGATAATGAAAGAGATGACCCTGCATACTAGATTGTTTCTCCATTATTGGTTCACTCAGTGATCTGTTGCTCTTCAATAGGGTATGTCTGGTGACAGTTAAAGGCAAACGATCGTGTCACTGCAGCTTACAGGTCTTAGTTCCTTTTCTTTGCGACGGCTTTTTCTCAATGCAATAGGACTTATCAGGTCATTTGATCCATTATCAGTTACTGTTAATTGCACTGTCAAATATGTGTATGTGTTGAGTATGGTATGCAAACCATGTACTGTAAAGTGTATTTATTAAACTACACCGAAGAAAATATTCATTTTTATTTTTTTGCTCAACCATCAACATTTGACCTTGCTTATTTCAGCATGGCTTTCAACCGGTTTGTCTTTGTCCTGCCCTTGTTTAAGTGTATTAAATATAATGGATTATTTCATTCCTAAAAGACAACGTTCAACCTGTGAAGATTTCAAACAATATGTTATTATATCTCAACTTATTATTTACAAATTAATTTTGTATATTGCCAATGGTTATTTTACCAATACTTTTCTGATGAGCAAGTGTTTGGTATATTTTTGGGACCCAAAAAGTTTTGCTGTGGGAGGCTAGTACTTAATTGGGATTCTGAATCATCATAAACTGTTTGTAAATTCTGCGGCTGTGCAGTCAGATCCTGTACCCTTTAGGCATGCATTAATAAGCCATTGTTGGTCATAACCAAGCACTTACTCTTTCCACTCTGTTGCTGGTCGCTAACAAAAGCCTTGCATTGCTAATAAGTCTACTTTTCAGAAATTGCTGACAGCCAAACAGCTTAAAATTACAGTCTTGAGATTTTAATGGATGTCTGACAAAGTGCACTAAGGTCATGACATCTGAATTACCCACTTATATGGGCCATGCTAAAGCATGTCAAAAGTTTACACCTGTGTTTTTTTCTTTATTTGAAATAGTCAGGATTTTAGGTTTTCATGACGGCAGCTATTTGATAACATGGTTTCCAGGGGAAATGTGATGCATCCTTAAACTGTTAACGTTATTGCAAGGGTCTATGTATTTGATTTTGAATTCATGCAGGCAACCTTTAAAATGAGGCTGAAAAGACAAAAGTTACTGTGTGTTGAGGAAAATATACCTGTTTTCTTATCATTTCAATAATGGCTTATTGGCCATCTATAAAACATTAATGAATGTGCAAAGTATACCTTTTATTAAAGAGTAAAACCATTGCTGTATTTTATGTATGCAGAAAGGGTTTGAAGGGATTTTATTATGGGATAGACTCCGTTTTGTGACAATACCTCTGAAATACTCTGTATAACTATGATTGCAATACTAATCTGTTCAACCTCTGCAGGCGTGCATGCAGTATGTGTTTGTGGAGGTGGGTGAAGTACACCCAAGAAACATTCTTAATTATTTTTTAAAAGGGTGCATCATTGGATTCTTTAATCTGGACATGCCAACATCAAGCTCACTCACAAGCGTTTATAATGACAAAGCAGTATTAGGCACAAAGTCACTCCAGGCAGGTGAACTGGGTTATTTTAAAGAAAGAGTTATGTGATGCCATGCCAATAAGTGCAACTATGTTTCTGCCAGTAGTGTGGACCGATGGTACAGTGATGTTTACGGTTCAGTCTTCAATGAGGCAAAATCTGGAGTGTTTTCCTCCAACTATGTTCTGTCTGATCTTTTACTCTCATTGATTAGTTATTCATAAAGCTATTGAGTTATTCATGAAGAGGGAGTCAAAGTGAAAGTCTCCAATCAAGCTCTTTTCAATTAGAGGACAGCGCCCAGTCGATAAACATGATGGAAGCAGCTCTCCCATGCAGCACAGCCGGCTGGAGCTCAAAGACTTCCCATTGAGAGGAGAGCTCAGACACGGATAGATTCACTTTTGTCTGGCCATGGTCTGTCAGCACAGCAGCTCTCAGCGTTGGTCTGATGGTCTTAACCTTTTTTACATAGGAGCAGTGGAGAGAGTGTATAATGGCCCCACTCTGATCTGTGACAGTCCTTCTGAAAGCTTCACTGCCATCGAACATGATCGAGCTAGCCCAGAGAAATCAGCGGCAGCTGTTATCCCTGTTATGTGTCTCAGCAGGATATCCTGTAGCCTGCTGATGCTCAAAGTTGTATAGCTGGAGTAACTCACAAAGCCATATTGCATTCATATATGATGGGCCGAGCAGCTCTACATTTAAAGGTCTACAATGTATCATCTTCACTATCAATCATTCAGATGCTATCGTCTTGAAATTATGCACATACATATTGTAGAAACCAAGATAATATTGTATAGTCATTTCTGTGTGCCTACTTGTAAATAGACTCATAAAGCACTTAAAAAACACATTTTATACAGTATATTCAATTTAAAGTGCATCGTGTGTCTTAAAGAAATAGTTTTACATTTTAGAAAAAGTATTTTCACTTTTCGATAAAGCTTAATTCCCAACGTTTTACAGTAATCCTTTAATGAAAGATGCCGGTTTAAGGAAATATCATATACATTCATGTTCGGTTATTCATGTTGTAGCATGGCCTCCTTGACTAACGTTGCAGCTATATAAATAATCCTTAGTTATAGTTCATCTAAGAAAAACTGCTGATTTTTAGAAGGTAAGAAGCGTCATTTAACTTGGCTTTAACCACTATGGCTCTTGGCATTTATCCAAAAATGTAAAAGGCAGAGAAATTATTCTCTGCGTTTTACCCATCCTTAGTATTTAAGGAGCATTGGGCAACTGGGGGTTCAGTGTCTTGCTCAAGGACACTTTGACATGCAAACTATGGGGAGAACAGGGCTCGAACCGGCTACCTTGTGGTTTCAGGACGACCACTCTCCCGATTACCTACACCCGCTACACTAGTAACCCAACCATTAGTATGTCTGGGTGCTGTGTCCTCCCGCGTAGTAGGGATCCTGATGCCACAGGGTCTTTGCAGAAGCCTCAGTGGGTCAGGGACTCTTTGGTGGCATGTTTTCTGGGTCTGCTGCATGAAGAGATCTTGCCTTACTGTACATTAACCTCCCAGGCTGATCTCTGCAGGAGCTCGCTCTGACAGCATCACTTTGATGATGCTTGGGTGTCATTATTTGTGAGTGCTGCCCGAGCAAGGCTGTCTAACCTTTTTTTTTTCCTCCGAGTGCTCATTTGACAAAATGAAAGTGGCCGCATTCATCGCCTCTGAACTTATCCCGCCATTGGCAAAGCCTCAGTTTCTGTGTAGGCCTCTTTTGTCAGTTTGTTAAACAGAGACTGTTGTCTTGTAATCGCTTTTAAGGGCCTTTATACCTTCTCTGTTCGTAGACGTCTACCATCCGGAAAGTCCCCTAAAAATCTTCTGTGGACTTTGGTGAAGTGACACTCAAAGTTAAGTATTTGACTGACTGTCATGCTCTCATCTCAAATGATAATTTATCAATTAACATTTGTGAAAAAACAGCGGTAACCCATTCCTCATGTAAATAGTAGCCTTTTATTCGCCTGGGTATTTTCTGCGGTCATTGTCAAATTGTGTGTATTTAGACAATCATTTTGTGTCAGAGGGTGCTACTGGTAGCTTTTGAGCTACTAGAAGGTAAAAGAGTCACCCCCTCCTTAACCAATTGTACGATTCATGTGTTGACATCCCGTTAAAATGTCTTTACAGATTAACTGAGTTTTGTGTAAGTATTGCAGACTTTATGGCCCATAGAGTTTTATTGAAGACCCAGAGAAAAGCCTCAGTTACGATTACACTGTGTGTGTGTGTGTGTGTGTGTGTGTGTGTGTGTGTGTGTGTGTGTGTGTGTGTGTGTGTGTGTGTGTGTGTGTGTGTGTGTGTGTGTGTGTGTGTGTGTGTGTGTGTGTGTGTGACCGGCATGAAGTAAAAACTCCATGTGGTGATAGTTACAAGGCATATAAAACATTCATGTGGAAACAAGAGGCCATAAATTATGTTTTGGACACACATGACATCTACAGTGTATGATCAGTAAGATGATTGCGGGTATCTAGCGATTAGTCAAATATAGTGTTCTATAAGTATTAATTTATTTGCCATTATGATGCATGTAAAGTTCAACAGAATATACTTTATGCTCCATATCTCATGTTATCACAGCTATGGAGTTTATATTGATAACGGCTCTGACTTAATGTTTACTCAGGCTGCAGGCAATGTGGTAGGTTCCCAGTCGTAATGATGCATGTTGAGACGGCAACATAAGCGACTTGCCAACCCCCCTCCGAGTCTGTTGTCTGTTGTCTGCCTAGCTGCTGAGATGTTGAGCTATCCACCATGTCTGTGCCCTGGCTCGACAAGCACCACAACTTATCCTGAGTCATAAGCCATGATGATGGATACTTGAATTTGGTTACTACAGTTAAAGTAATTAACTTGGATTTATCTTGTGACATGTCAACATTTTTAGTAGTCGCATGAATTCCAATATGATTGTTCGGATTTAAAACGGTTTGCCAAAAATCAAACCTGTATCTGATTTAATTAAGGCCACGTATGAATGTTGCCCAAATCAGAATTGAAAGAAACTGATTCTATATGATTTGTGCCGTTCCCACTCTTATGCAGCATGCACTTAGCCATAATATTAATCAACAACTGAGGGTTTTTTTATCAATTGGTTCACTTATTTAGTTCTGTATAATACATAAAGACAGGAAACTGAACTTAGTAATTATGAAGTGTTTTGACTCTTTGAGCTGTCATGGCATCCTGCCTTGTGCTGTAGCACACGCATGCTGGGTTTGTAGCCACACCCTTATCAGAGATGCTACTGCAGGTTAGGACAACTGATAACCACCATGTGTAACATCTCTGATTGGGGTGTGGGCACAAATACAACATAGTTATTAGTTTCAACCCAATGCAGCAACAGCTGCCCTGTGTGATTTCAGTGTTGATTTAGCCTTTAATGGAATTGTTGGCTTCCAGGACGTGAGTTATGATCGTGCATGAGTAAAGCCACTAATGGTACAGATTTGGTTCAATATTGAATATTATTTTTTCCCATCTTTCTTTTTAGCATACAGGAGTCTTAAGCAACAAGTACCACTCTCCTGACTTTTTTTTTCTAAATCCTTTTCTCTCACCTCTGCTGCCTCACACCTAACTAGGTGATGGAAGGCCAGGTTGGAGAGGAGGCTGCTCCATTAGAGCAGATGTAATTGGAGTGTCTAATGGCTACAGCACACCAGATGAAAGGTAATCAAATGGTGTGTGGCTGTCGGAGTAGGTGTTAAGAGAAGGGTCAGCTCTTACAACTTACTGACGCTGTTCTTGAATATCTCTCTTTGGACAAAACAGAAGCACAGCTCATCTTTTCAGATGTATTTATTTTTGCATGCGTATACATGCAAACATGCCAATATAATAAAAACTATGCCATGTTACTGTCAGGCACTCAATCTGTAAAAAAAAAAAAAAAAAAAACTTGTATTGAACATTACAGGATACATCTATATCATCCAATCAGAACTGTGTGCAGGACAAAGAAAAGGGTCATCCTCCTACGTATGTTATTAGCTCAACCGACCCCTGTCAATTGAAAATTATGTACTTGAAACAATAATCATATCCACCACACGTTTGTTTGCTAAATACTCCAAGTTTATTTCCACAACTGGTAGCAAAAGACAGCTATATTTCTATGTTTGAATCCCAGAAAAACAGAGACTTTACATGCAATAGCTAGAGTCAGCAGGCATGTCATTCCTTGAGTTGAATTGCTTATATTGCTGCCAGTAGTTATGAGTTGGAAATTCACCTGCGGTTTTTCACTCATTCATCATGCTTTCTAAAACCACCCTCGACGATGCTTCTATAATTGACCATTGTTCTAGCTCTGGGAAGTAAACAGAAGTAATCTTTCAAACTCCTCCAACCCTGCAAAGTGAAATATTTCAACCTTTCAAACACTTAAAGCCATCAAAAAGATGCATCATGAGCTACAGACAAAATCATAATTAGTCTTAGGGATTTAATGTGATGCAATGTTTTAGAGTCTATTTAATCTCTATATGCATTACAGGGTTGCATTTCATTTCCACATGTGTTTTCAGATTATGCTCTTAATATATTTGAATTAGCTCCTGCTCTGCTAACAGAGGCGTGTTGCTATTTTAAGCTTCAGTATAAAGTCAGCCAATAATTTAAATTGACTGTGGTTTCAACTTTATATTTGTATTCCCTAAATCTTTTTAATATAAATGCTAGAGATATCCAGGCAATGTCATCCAGAATTAGTCTTAACTAAATTACCTAACAACATAATTTGACCCGGCTAAAATTACATCAGCCTGGATTATAGTTATAATCAGCTCACAAAGAATAGGCTCTAGGTTGCCTTATCTTCATAACTGATTCCACATGTATCTAGTCAGTAAATATGTTACTGACAACATGCATTAGCAAGTTTATGTATCTAATGAAGACAATATTTCCTCTTCATGTCCATTCAGTCAGAGTTGTGTTCTTTTTTTTTTTTTTTTTTACAAATAATCTAACTGGAGCACAATATCACAGATGCTCACACCGCACTGAAAGAGGTCTAATGATACCCTTGCTGTCACCTATTGAACGCGTTTCCGTCCTTCCTTCCTTGCTTCCTTCCTTCTTCTCACAGTGAAGAAAGAAACTTTAGAATAACACCAAAGCATCCAATAAGAAATACCGGACATCCTCTGCCAGACCTCAGCGACACATACACACACATTCCCATATTCCAGAGTCACGTCAAAAGGCTGGTCGTGCAGCCAGTTATGCAAATATAGGCGGGGAGAAAAGCACAACACCCACTGAGGAGAGCGGAGATGGGATAATGATCACTAATTAATCATGCACTGGGGTCATGCGGCTCATCTCGTCACCACACAGGAGCAGGAGGGAATGACTCACTTCCCGCTGAAGGCTCCACATTGGAGGCAGCTGAATGAAATGAGCCATTGGTGTCTCAGCAAGAAGTCTTTTATTAGTCTCAACCAGTGATGCAAATGTGTGAGTTGCTCTGGGGAAAAGGGTTATTAATGCATGTGCAAGGTAACTCAAATAGTATATTAGCCAAAAACAAACATTCCCACAAATTCCCAAATTCCCTCTCATCTCAAAGGTATAACAATTTCCCAAAAATAATTTTGACACTCATACAAAAAGATTCCCTCTCAATCACCACTTTAAGTGTGTGACTGTCTGTATCTACAGAGACCTTGCACTCTGCCCGTATGTTCTCTTTTCATCTTATTTTGCTTTGTATGGGACGTTTCAGGGGGTCAGCAAAGAGCATTCGGGCACCACGTGGGGGTGTAATTAAGCAGGGTGTTAACCAGTTCTAATTCCTAGGTCAAACACCTCCCGCTTTTTCACACCCATCCACGTGCCGAGGCTTTATGGCACTCTTTGGCATCTGTATCATACAAAGCGGCAGAGTACGGGGTTGTTACATCTTTGTGTTTTCATCTGCTTCTGTGTGTATGCGTTTCCCCTCTCTCTCATCTGCTGTGTGCTGGAATGCCACAGACGGATGAAGCGTGCCTTTCTCTGCATTCATTCAAAATGCTGCACTTTCCAGCAGGGTTGTGCAGCTTTTATGTTGTTCTTGCTGATGCACTAAAACTGGATTCCCATCTTCTTATCACAATATTATTTATATTAAGCAAAATATATAATTTTACATACTAAATAATGATATTAAGTGTAGTAGGAATGTTATCTATACAAGATATTTTGGCACTGTAGTGTTTTGGCTCAAACACCAATACAAAGCTAAATATACTGTATTAAACAAGTGATTGTTAGTAAGAGCTTCGAACTTATTGTGTATATGTTGTTGCTCAAATCAACAAAGCTAAATAGGTTTTGCTCTTGGCAAAATGTATACAACTTTTTAAATTGTAATGCTCTGCACTGTAATTATATTTTCCCTCCCTCTCTGTTATACTGGTAGCTCGACATTGATTGCTGTGAAGTGCTTTCATAACTCCTGACAGTTTGACAGGCTCTGTGGTTGGCTCATTGGTCGACACCTTCACCAATAAAATAGCAAGAAGGAAACCGACAATAGGATAGAAAAAGACTTGACAGGACTTGTTGGCATATCACAACGTTTTGACTTCATGGCGCCGTGCTGAAAGATAAATTATAGCAAAAGCTTTATGTAATGACAACCATCTGAGTTTGGATCCTTGGCAGCTTTTAATAAACAAGGCCGTGTGTCCAGAGAATAAGAATGAGCCGTCAGGAGAAGCACTGTATCACAGCATGCATATCAAAGCTGTTTTGCTATGTCTCCCATCTTTAACATTAACATTCTAAGGTGCAGTTGAGAACACTTTTATGTGGTTATTTTACCTGATGAGTACCACTGTGCTTAATAAGGAGAGGATTTCTAGAACAACTTCAAGTGGAAATGTTCACTAATGAATATTCAGATGCTGTAGGCACTTGAAAGGGATTTTAAAAGAAGGCGCTGCAGTTGTTTATGACACTCGTTGCTGAATATGTAGTGTTCTCCATCATTAGCAAATGTTTGCCATTATAGGTCTGTGATGGTCGTTGGATATGTGGCGTCTCTGAAAGAGCCAGTCTTATGATTATGATTGCATTTATTTGCTTTACATGATATAATCTGATAAATAGGACTTAAACCATCTTAGTGTGGTTCCTTTAATGCCAATTAAATGTTCTAGTCTCTGTAATAGAATGTGAGGGTCCATGATGTGGAATGCAGCACTAAGGTCGAACAAGACAAGTACAGAGACAAGTCCTTTGTTTGATGCAATTAGAAAGTAATTCGTAATTTTCACCAGTGCTGTCTCTGTGCTATGATTCACTCTAAATCCTGACTGAAAATCCTTAAATAATATATTGTTATGTAGAAAGTCACACAACTGATTTGTGACTGCTTTCTCAAGTATCTTAGTGAGGAAGAGAAGGTTAGAGATGGTTAGCCAATACCTCTGGATCACAAGTGGGCTTCTTAAGAAGAGTTTTAACTACAGCTACTTTTAAAGGACTGAGGTACATGGCCTGTTAGTAAAGACAGATTACTAATATCTAGTAGAGAGGTGCTTCTTTAAGCAGCCTTGTCAGGATGGAAATTGAAGTCAATTGGTCAAGGTTGATGGGAGAAAAGCAGTCTAAATATATCTCAGGTTTTACAGCTGTTTCTAAGGTTACTCTATTTGAGGATGCCTTCCTATATGTTTTAAGACTCTCACCAGACTAACCGAAATGCTCACAAATTTGTGTTAATTTTGTGTATTTTTTTAGTGTAGAGTCTAAACAGTAGCATGCTTTGTACTTTATGCTAGGATGGATATGTCACACATTATGTCGGGTCTACTTTGCCTTTGCTACCCACAATATTTGGCCAATCCTCAACTTTAGCATGTCAATTTCAGTGTCTGTTGGAGGAGTCTCTCACTGTGTGACTCTGGTGGGGTCCACAAGAATACTTTGCAGATTCTTTATGCAAATACTTTGTTGCACATGTATTCTTCTTGAGGAGGATGGATATATACCTTTTGGGTGAACTCTTTGCCTTGTAAATAGGCTGCTTTAATGTCCATAGAGTTTCACTGCCATTTCTTTTGATATATAACTGCCATAATAATTTTAGAGACTCCAATAGAGAAGAAAAAGAAATAGAGACTCCAAGGCACATGTACGTAAGTGAGTCTTTTGGGAGCTCCTGAGTGTTCATTACTTCAAAACCTCTTGCAACTAATCTTGCTTTAGGTATAACACCATCCGGTATCTCCTTAAGTGTGCACACCCACCTCGTAGATATGCATTTCCGGCCTTCATCTGTCAACTCTTCATGCAAATCATTATTTTTCCAGTTGCTGAGTTCATTGTGTTTGGCAGACATGAAGGCATCATCATTCACAATAAGTATGTCATCTTCAGGATGGCTAGCGCTATCGGCATGCTCAGCTGGAACCACTTAGAGTGTGTACTTGTCCTAGGTCAACTGAACCTGCAGGGCCCAATGTACGGCAAATTGTGTGTGCTTGGCCACTCCCACTGTCCAGTTTTCCGAATAAGGCCTCAAAAATGGTGGTTGGGTTGTTCTCTGATGCGTCAGATTGAATATGACTACCTCCTTCAGGCTGTATTGGTGTGTGAGGGGGTTTACTGTTATCCTCACCATTTGAGGCATCTCTTCCTCACTTTTGTTTTCAGTGTCATAGTTATTCTCATTAAAGCCAGGTTCTGGTAAAAAAAAAATGATGATGTTCAGTTCCCCTCCAGCTGATTCTCCCTTTCTCCCCGCACTGCCTGTGGGTTACCTACTTTTCGAAGCCTGAAGTGATCTACACAAACATAAGTGCCTCCATGCCTCACAAATATCTCCGTACCATCTTGGCCGATGACCACATCTGAACCTTTCCATTCTATTTAATCCACCTGTTTGTCGTAGACTTTGTCTCGTTTGGTATCAGTCATCAATGGGTCGCAGTTGTTTACAAAGGGCTCTTTGGATCTTTTCACAGCACTTGGCTTCTGTAAATGTTCTCCTTACAGCATGTCATTTTGTGATGTTTACACACTAAGAGTTTACAGACAGTCTTGAGGCAACATGCTAAATGCTAACAAGCTCACACAAAAAAAGTGTGCTGATTAGCAGGTATTATATCTACCATACTAACATTTGCTAAGTAGTCCTAAACACAACGACTGGCAATTAGTCGTACACAAAAGTATTCGACAAACTAAAATGTTTGACCTTGTGATGGCACCAGATGTCAGGGGATAAGAAAGGTTATTACAATTCAGGTGAACAGAAGTTCATGACAATGATGTAGAGACATTTCACCAAACGTCAACTTCATGGTGGCGCTAGAGTAAAAGTCAAGAGACCGGTCATTAAGTCCATGGTAGTTTGTCCAATAGTTGTTGAGAAATTCAGTCTGGTCCAAAGTGGTTGGCGGAGTGAGTGAGAGATCAACACTGACATCCATCGAGTCATGCAGTTAGTGTGGGTAAAAAGCTGTCAAAGAGGAGATTTGTGGTCATTGATCTGATATGGTGTTTGTCTCAAGCTGATTGTTTAGCCATGGTCACAATCTCGTTCTTCTATTATTGATTTCAGATATAAAAGAAACAAAACACATACATCCTGCACACTAGAAGAGTTCCACAAGAAAGACACACTGAGAATTTAGAACTCTAGGTGTGTCACGACCGGGTGTGGTGCGCGGAGACTCAGGTGCAGAGGAAGGAGACCGGAGGCAGGTTTAGGGGAGCAAAAATCCAAAACGTCCTTTACTAAGTAAAACCAAACTCAAAACAAAGAACTGGCAAGATTACAACAAGGCAAGGAGTGACGAGCGACATGGACACACACGATACAAAGACAGACTGACAAGGGAAAGCAGGGGAGTATATATAGGGGAGGGGAAACACAGGTGAAGGGAATCATAATCATGGCAGTGGCTGGGGGCAGGTGCAGGGAATCACAATCAATGACACAAAATTAACCGGCCCTTACAAGGTGTCTGTTAAGTATTTCCCTTCTTAGACTATAAAAGCTGAGCTATGTGTTCATTCTGTCTCTCCTTTCCTACATTCACCCTGCATCACCTTTTTGATTTTACAACTTCAGCACCTCCCCAGCACATATACCTATAGTTACTGTATTTAGCTTGCATAGGCACATAGCGTAAAGAACACAAAAAAAGGGTAAAATGTGCCCAATTGTTTTCATTTTTTGCTCTGAAAAGGTCCACCGTTCATTGCTAATGGAAACCTGTCCTTTTGAAGTAACATTAATCATATTGCAGAAAATTCTTAAAAAAAAAGTCTTATTAGAATTAATCATACCCTTTGCTGAGGTGGCACTTTGTCAAATGTTAAGCTCAGGGCTGGAACGCAAATGAAAACCAAAAGCTTTCCTCCCGAAGATTTGGGCCAAGCACACACATTTTTGATGCCATGTATGTGACGAGCAGAGTGCATAAGATCCTCAAAATTAATATCCTGTCTGTGAAATAACCACACTCATCCTTTCAATCCCCTGTTTGAGGATTAAGGAAGCTAAGCAGTAATACATTTTGGGGTAAAGTTACTGCATAGTTGTAGCTGATTGATCATAGAAATGACTCTTTGATACATTTTACTGAATCATGTATGACTTTATTTTATTCTTATTTATTATTTTGGCTATATTTTTTCTTTTTTTGGCATGAGTATAATGCCATGTCTTTACTTGTTCCCATTTGGGTTCTCTTTGGCCGTGCTAGTGGCAGAGCTCTTGGGAGGGCAATGCTTATCTGTGGGTCAGTCTGTCGGTCCACCACTTTGGTTCAGAATTGAATATCTCAACAACTTTTGGGTAGATTACCATCGAGGTTTGTACAGACCAGATGAGGAATCCTACTGACTTTGGTGATCCCATGGCTTTTCCCCTAGTGCCTCTATGAGGTTGATGTGTGTGGTTTTAAGTGAAATGTCTCTGTCTGATGGATTGCTTAGAAATGGACTGCCGCTCAGGGTGAATTCTGATAACCTTCATCTACTGACATCATCAGGTCAAAATGATTTACCATTTTCTTTAGTTTCTAACTAATACCTTGCAATACTAATGCCAGCCTCAGCTGTACTTTGTTTGTATTGCTAATACTTACCATGCTTCCGCGCTAAACTAAGATGATGAACACGGTACACACTATACCTGCTAAATATTAGCATATTAGCATCCTGAAGTTAGCATTCAGCTCAAATCCCTGCTGTGTAGAATTACAGAGATGCTGCTGCTAGCATAGCTGTAGGCTGGTCTGCTTTTCTGCTGGTTTATATAACGCAGATTTTTCAACCAGCGGTCGTGGTATTAATGACTTCTGTGCAGAATAAAGTCTGCAGAATAAGGCGTGTTGGAGACCGACACGTTGAAAACTGTTCTTGCAACTCCTGTGAGGCACAGTAGATAGTCGAGTTCAATAGCACAACTCTGAGACAGGTGGTAGGCAAAGTTCTTTAGTGGGGTATTCAGGCAGGGGTCAAAACCAGGAGATCAGTCAAACAAGCAAACAAATCCGACAAGGGGCAGGCAAAAATCCACGGTACACTAGACAGGCAAAAACGGGGTCAGAACAGGCAGGCAAAGAGAGGGATACGCTGGAGAGTTTGGCACAAAGGACAAGACAATCTGGCAGAGGACACGTGCAAGTGAGGGGACCTAGATAGTGAGCTAATGAGGGAACGGGCTGCAGGTGAGATGGGTGTGAGGGCCAGGTGACGGTGATGAGGGGTAATCAGACGTGGGTGGTAGGATCTGGAATGACAGGAGAGTGGTTAGAAATGACAGACAGGATGAAAAACACTTAATATGACGGGGAATCCGTGACAGAACCTCCCCCTCTAGGGACGGCTCTCGACGTCCCCCTTGGCTGGTCCGGGTGAGCCCTATGGAAGGCCGTGATCAGGGAGGGGTCCATGATGTTGCGAGTGGGGACCCATTGGCGCTCCTCCGGACCATACCCCTCCCAATCAACGAGGTATTGTAGTCCCCTACCCCGTCGCCGAGATTTGAGCAGGCGACGGACTGTGTAGACAGGGCCCCCGTCGATGAGCCGGGGGGGTGGCGGGGGTCTGGGGGAGGGCTGAAGCGGGCTTTCCCGGACAGGTTTAACCCTGGAGACGTGGAAGGTGGGATGGACTCTCATGGCTGGTGGCAGACGCAGCCGGATGGCTGCAGGGTTAATGACCCGTGAAACAGGGAACGGACCCACATAACGGGCAGCCAACTTCTTGGACTCTACCCGGAGGGGAAGATCCCGAGTCGACAGCCAGACCCGTTGTCCCGGAGCGTACTGAGGCGCGGGGAGACGACGTTTGTTGGCTGACCGTTGGTAGCGCTCGGAGGTGCGCAATAGTGTGGATCGGGCCTGCCTCCAAGTGCGTCGGCATCGCTGGACAAAGGCCTGGACAGAAGGTACCCTGGATTCCTGTTCCTGCTCCGGGAAGAGTGGGGGCTGGTATCCACGGGCACACTGGAAGGGGGAGAGCCCAGTGGCTGAACTGGGAAGGGTGTTGTGGGCATACTCAACCCACAGGAGTTGTGTGGACCAGGATTGCGGGTTACGGGAGGAGAGGCACCGTAACGCGGTCTCCATCTCCTGGTTCATACGTTCCGCCTGTCCATTCGATTGAGGGTGGAATCCTGATGACAGGCTGACCGTGGCCCCCAGTAGCCTGCAAAACTCAGTCCAAAAGTGCGAGGTGAACTGTGGACCCCGGTCGGAGACCACATCCGTGGGCAGACCGTGCAGGCGGAACACCTCCTGTAACATAATCTGGGCTGTTTCTTTGGCGGTAGGCAATTTGGTTAGTGGGATGAGCCGAGCAGACTTGGAAAATCGATCAATGACCGTGAGAATGACTGTGTTACCGTTGGAGGTGGGTAGGCCGGTTACGAAATCCAATGCGATGTGGGACCAGGGGCGATGAGGAATTGGCAGAGGATGAAGGAGACCTGAGGGAGCCTTGCGGGGGCTTTTGTGCTGAGCGCAGACTTGGCAAGCACTGACAAATCCCTTGGTGTCGTCTGCCATGGAAGACCACCAGAAGCGTTGTCTGAGTAGTGCCAGGGTGCGTCTGACTCCCGGATGGCACGCCAGACGGGAGGAATGACCCCACTGGAGTACCTGGGAACGGAGACTGTCTGGGACAAACAAGCGATTATCGGGACAAGCACTGGGAGCTGGGTGTTCTGCATGGGAGCGCTTTACCTTGTCCTCCACCTGCCAGGACACTGCACCAACAACACAATCCAAGGGTAGGATGCCTTGAGGGTGAGCCGAGGAGCCTTCAGGCTGGAATTGACGAGACAGGGCATCGGGTTTTATGTTCTTGGAGCCGGGCCTGTATGAGAGGGCAAACTCAAAACGGTTAAAAAACAGAGCCCACCTAGCTTGACGGGAGTTCAGCCGCTTTGCCGAGCGGATATATTCCAGGTTCTTGTGGTCTGTCCAGACTACAAACGGCTGCTGCGCTCCCTCCAGCCAGTGTCTCCATTCCTCCAGCGCTAGTTTCACTGCCAGCAACTCCCGATTCCCAATGTCGTAATTCCTCTCTGCAGGCGACAGTTTCCGGGAGAAGAAGGCACAAGGATGAACCTTCTGATCTCCGGCAGCCCGCTGCGAGAGAACAGCCCCAACCCCAGTGTCCGAGGCGTCCACCTCCACAATGAACTGGCGGGTCAGATCTGGGAATATTAGGATGGGAGCAGACGAGAAGCGTGTCTTTAACTCACCAAAGGCCTCTGCCGCCTCGAAGGTCCACCTGAAGGGCACACGCTGGGAGGTGAGAGCAGTGAGCGGGGCAGCCACGGAACTATAGTTACGGATAAACCGCCGATAGAAGTTGGCGAAGCCTAGGAAGCGTTGCAGCTCCTTACGTGTAGCAGGTGTAGGCCAGTTCTCCACTGCACTGGTTTTAGATGGATCCATCTGGATGCTACCTGCTTTGATAACAAATCCCAGAAATGCCACCTCAGAGGTGTGGAACTCACACTTCTCGGCCTTCGCGAACAGGTGGTTCTCCAGGAGTCTTTGGAGAACTTGCCGTACATGTACCACATGCTCCTGTGGGGATTTGGAGAAGATAAGGATATCATCTAGATACACAAACACAGAAACATTAAGCAGGTCTCGGAGAACATCATTCACCAACCCCTGGAAAACCGCGGGGCATTGGTGAGTCCAAATGGCATTACCAAGTATTCATAATGTCCACTAGGGGTATTAAATGCAGTCTTCCACTCGTCCCCCTTTCGGATTCTCACCAAGTGGTAAGCATTGCGGAGATAGAGTTTGGAAAAGATGGTTGCCCCTTGGAGCAACTCAAAAGCAGAGGAAACGAGTGGGAGGGGGTACCTGTTCTTTACAGTGATGTCGTTAAGTCCTCTGTAATCTATGCAGGGGCGCAGGGATTTGTCCTTCTTGCTGACAAAGAAAAAACCCGCTCCAGCAGGGGATGAAGACGGCCTAATGAGGCCAGCGGCTAAGGAGTCGTTAATATATTTCTCCATGGTCTTAATCTCAGGAGCAGATAGGGAAAAAAGTCTACCTCTGGGCGGAGTCGTACCCGGGAGAAGGTCGATTGCACAGTCGTACGGGCGGTGCGGCGGTAATGAGGTGGCCCGAGCCTTGCTGAAAACCTCCCTTAGGTCATGATATTCCCTGGGGACACCGGTGAGATCTGAGGACTCAGTAGAGACAGGCGAGCTTGACACAGATGATAGAGCCGGTTTTAGACACACCGCATGGCAATGAGCACTCCATTGTAGAACGGTACCTGTAGACCAGTCAATGTGTGGGTTGTCTCGTGAGCCATGGATAGCCTAAAATGACCGGTTGCTGTGGTGAATTGATGAGATGGAAAGTGAGTGTTTCATTGTGATTACCTGACATGGTCATCGGCAGGGGAGCGGATCGATGAGTAACCCTGCAGAGGAGGCGACCGTCTAAAGCGGTAGCGTGGATGGGTTCGTCCAGAACCACCTGCCCGATCCCCAGCTGTGAAGCCAGAGCCATGTCCATGAGGTTAGCATCTGCACCAGAGTCTATGAGCACTGAAACCGGGTGGTTCCTCCCTGAGCAACATAGCTGAACTGTCATCAGAGGCCGAGAGGGCATTTCAAAATTCACACTTCGGCTCACCAGCGCCCTCTGTTTGACTGGTGAGCCCTCTCTTTTACGGGACAGGAGGTTACGAAATGACTGCTCTGACCGCAGTACAGGCATTGATTCTCCTGCAGGCGGCGCTGTCGTTCCTCGGTGGAGAGTCGGGCCCGCCCAAGCTGCATGGGCTCAGGGACCTCGGCAGAACCGCCAAAGGCCCTTTCTGAAGGGAACCTCCCCGACTCGGCCGATCGGTGAAACGGCGCCTGTGGAGCGACCGAAAACCGCCTCTCCCTCTGCCGTTCCCGCAGGCGGCCGTCAATACGGATAGAGAGCGCGATCAGGTCATCCAACTCAGTCGGAAGATCGCGAGCCGCCAGCTCGTCCTTGATGCGGTCCGACAGACCGTGGTAGAAGGCATCCAGGAGCGGAGGAGCGTTCCAGCCGCTCTCAGCTGCTGCGGTGCGGAAGTCAATGGAGTAATCCGACACGGATCTTCCTCCCTGCTCCAGGTCCATCAAGCCTCGAGCGGCCTCTCTCCCTGGTGTGGCGTGATCGAAGACCTTCCGCAGCTCCTTGGAGAACAGCAGGAATGAAGAGCAGATCGGCGACTGTCGCTGCCACTCAGCAGTTCCCCACTGCTTGGCTCTGCCCGTGAGGAGCGAGATGACGTACGCAACTCGGGCCCTGTCGGAGGGAAAGGCGGATGGCTGGAGCTCAAAGGCGAGAGAGCACTGGGTCAGGAATGGCCGACAGGAACCAGGAGCACCAGAACAACGCTCCGGAGGAGGCAGACGTGCCTCTGACACGGGAGAAGTGCGAGGCGGCGGGCTGGAAGCACTGCCGGCAGTCCGCTCTCCAGCGGGTCTCCTCAGCAGATGATCACGGAGCGACTCCATGCCGCGCTCGTGACTCACGCCCATAGCCTGCACTGCTTCGGTCAAGAAGGTGAGCTGTTGCTCGTGGCGCTGTAGTATGTCGGCTGGAGTCAGAGGTTCCGTCGCGGCCTGAGCAGAGTCGGCTGAACTCATGTTGGCCAGATTGTACTGTGAGGCACAGTAGATAGTCGAGTTCAATAGCACAACTCTGAGACAGGTGGTAGGCAAAGTTCTTTAGTGGGGTATTCAGGCAGGGGTCAAAACCAGGAGATCAGTCAAACAAGCAAACAAATCCGACAAGGGGCAGGCAAAAATCCACGGTACACTAGACAGGCAAAAACGGGGTCAGAACAGGCAGGCAAAGAGAGGGATACGCTGGAGAGTTTGGCACAAAGGACAAGACAATCTGGCAGAGGACACGTGCAAGTGAGGGGACCTAGATAGTGAGCTAATGAGGGAACGGGCTGCAGGTGAGATGGGTGTGAGGGCCAGGTGACGGTGATGAGGGGTAATCAGACGTGGGTGGTAGGATCTGGAATGACAGGAGAGTGGTTAGAAATGACAGACAGGATGAAAAACACTTAATATGACGGGGAATCCGTGACAACTCCACCGAGAATTTTTGAGCCAAAGGAGCCTGAACAGTCTGTTCATAATTGCCGACTATTGGGTCTGTGAATATGGGAGTCGGGGCCGACGCTTATCAGAATACACACATATGTGATTGGCTAAAGTAGCATCACGTGAGTAAATAATATTGATGCATGTAAACATATTTATCCTATGGTTTGGACATGTGTGATCCTCAAGAGGTAAATACGAGTTTCACCCCAAAGACGGCCTGTGAAATAACATTATTCAATTAACAGGTACACCTGCCTCATCCTAATTTATACTGTGTTCTGTGTCCTGCTTATACGCGCAGGATTGCGGAATGTGTTTGTCTTATTTATGAATTATTTGCATCTGTATGTTTTGAAATTCTAATTGTGACATCATTATGAAATAACTCACAATATGATTATGGTTTCTCTTTAACACTGGAATAATTTTTTTAGGCTCAAAGTTTCAGGTTAAACTTCAATTAAATCAAACCCGATTATCAAACCCGATGCTCAGGAATGATCAGCCTCACGTGACTGAATGGAAAGGACGATACGTGTTGTAGAAAGTGTTTTAACCAGATGGTGAATCAGAAAACAAATCTAATATATATATATATATATATATACTCACCTAAAGGATTATTAGGAACACCTGTTCAATTTCTCATTAATGCAATTATCTAATCAACCAATCACATGGCAGTTGCTTCAATGCATTTAGGGGTGTGGTCCTGGTCAAGACAATCTCCTGAACTCCAAACTGACAGGAGCTGTGCAATGAGCTAATAGAGAAAAATAATTATAATACATGTAGTGTATTTCAAAGTTTAATATTCAATCATTCACATTATAGACACCACTGACAATCCTTGTAACATCCTGCATTTCGTTGCGAGACGGCTAACTTCTCCTCTCCACGAAAGTCTGTAAACCAAGTAGCTTCCAGTCTGATTTCATTTATTTTGGTTGGCTCATTTTCAATGGTCTCAGACTTCATTGAGGGTTAAGGTGCATCAGCATTTCATTGAGCTCTGTTGACAGGGACAAATATTTCCTTTACTTGCTCTGATAGTCACCATTTATAACTGCTGTGCACCTTGTGTGTGGTGTTACTGTGACAACAGATTAACTGCGTCGTAGCTTTGGACTATTTGATTATTAAGGCGTAATATAACACTATATTCATAGGTATTTTTTATGTAGTGAAACAGTACAGCTTTACTTGTACAATAAATTAAAAAATATATATAAACGATATATATATATATATATATATATATATATATATATATATATATATATATATATATATATATATATATATATACACACACACACACACACACACCTTGCAGCACCCTTGGCCTGTCCTTATGGCACCCCCTTTTAGACATCAAGCAAAAACACTGCAACAACTGTAGGTCTTATTAGGCTAGCAGACTACCAGCCTGTCTAAATAGCTTTTCTGCCCAGCAGTCGACCTCTAATGAATGCATTGCTTACGAATAATTGATTAAGTTGCATACTGAATAAAATAATCACTCACAGAAAACGACAGACTGGCAGAGAGTGAAATGTTGTGCCCAGTAGAGGCTTAGCGACCACCGCCTGAAATTGTAAGATAAAAGTAAGTTGTGGCAGCCATCAGGAAGCAGAATACACTGCCAGTGTGTGCTGCAGGTGAGATTGGAAATCACCCACATTCAGCTCTCTAATTCTAAAAAGAGCTTGATGACAAATTCAGACTAGGAATGGTTTTGAGTGAAGGACACCGCAGATCAGGTCATACAGAGTGTATTAATCTGCTATTGTGTGATGAGATATCATCCCGTCATTGACACACACAATGTGATTTTTATCTGAATCATTTGCTGCCATTAACTCATGTATGAGTTGAACGTTTCTGTCTTATAGGACTTTTTCCAGACTCCATCTTGCAGCTGTTTGCAACAACAGCTGTTAATAATATAATTCAAAATGTCACAAATAAATGGGAGCATTAACATCATAACAATGTTTCTTTGCAATTACCCTCCAGTCCCTGAAACTCTGTCTGATCAGTCATACTCCTGTATGAATAGTCTGAATAGAGTGAAATGGACACTGAGCCAGCTGGAAGGACTGTAGGACAACTCTGCTGCAGCCTGTTTCCTCTGCACAGCCAACCTTGACAGTAATTACACAGTGAGTGTGTGTGAGCGTGGATGGGCTCGTGCTTGTTTGTACAGTAAGTGTGTGGAGAGTGGGGCTGGCAGCCCAGATAAAGCCTGAGACGAGGCCCCTTAGTGAGGTGTGTGGGTGGAGGGCCAGGCCACTGCAGAGACGACCTTTCCAATAAAAGCTACTTCCCTGTGAGGAGTCCAGGTGAGCACACAATTACATTTTCATAAAAATAAACTTAAATGCAAATGCATTCCTCACATTCCAGCTTCTGTCCTCATTTGAATGTGTACAAACTGCATGAAGAGGTACTTTACAGATTTTTCTTTTTTGCATTTTCTCTGACTCTAACATATCCCATTTTAAATGATTCATCACAGACAATAAACAGGTAGTAGTAAACGGGACAAGATAATCAATATATCCTTGTTGGTGGCCAAACAACAGAACTATAGGAAGTTGCCATCGATGAACTCTGTACCAACAAAGAGTTCTCTTCATTGTCTGGTTAAGCTAACCTACCTCAATTATATACCACAAAATTTGAATGATAAAATATGTTTGAACATTTTATTACCATTTTGCCACGGTTGCCACGCTTTCAGTTGTAAATTGCCATCTCATGCTCACTCATAGCTGCTAGTTGGACCGTTAACGCTTGTTCAGTCCTGTGCTTGTATGCAAACTGTGATAACTGCTTATATCCAATTGGTTTTCTCAGTCGTGGCCTGTTCTAATTGCGTGAATTTATGCAAATCAAGTTCAACTCAAGTTCAGCCAACCTCTCGGTTCAACAGCGATACTCGTTGAATACACAGAGGACGCACAGCTGGTAAGCATATGTAACAGCAGAAACTGAGCATACATTCATTTGTGTGTGAGTATCAGCAAAGGTGCATCATGGGACTGGATGTTAAACGTTATATAGTACACTCCTCAGTTCGATTATGCCTTATTTGTGGCTACTCTTGTTTTATTCTGTTCATAAAAATTATCATTAGTTGCAGCCCAAATCTAAAAGTAATAATTAGTTAGATGTTTTTGGAACACACTTTTTGTGGAAAGATAATCAGCTAACATGGTTTTGTAACTAGGAAGCATCCCAGGACATAAACTTGACCAACTGTCACACAAGAACTTGCCACACTGCCAGCACTCTTTCTGCCTGTGATTTATTTTGGTCGGTCATGGTCAGACAGAGCAAGTGAAATGCACGCAGCTATAACTCCTTCCCTTCTGACTCTCTCTGCTCTCCTGCAACACTCCTTCACTCAATTATCCTTGAGGATAGCGAGGAGGTTGCAGAGAGGGAGCAGCAGTATATAAATCAAACACTTGCATGCCTTCGAGATATTCATTCACGCAGGGTCTTCAGGGTGGGACTATACTCTGGCAAGGAGGGTTTTTAATCAGTTCAGCTTTGCTTACTACTATATTTACAGATACATTCAGACTGTTTACTCATGCACACATGAGAGCTGAGCGAAATCAGTCACTTATGGAGTGTGTTTAGGATTCACCTTTGGGGAATACCCAGATGTTAATTGTATATATTTGCTCAGCCTCTATGCCTGAGCAGAGCTGAGGTCTGTGGAGAAATGAATATAATCAGCTACCTCTTTTGAATTTTTGCAAATTTTCTAGGGGATACACCAAAGTTAGGAAGTTGCCCTTTTTTGTATCATCCCCTCAGTTGTTTTTACAATGGATAGTTGACAGTGAAGGGAAAGCTCAAGTTATTACATTTTGTACACTGTCGTGCTGCACAAATCACTGAAAATGTCCCGTGGTGCTCCGCAGTGTTTTCGTTACAGCCCAGAGGAATATTTCTTTCCATTTTAAAGCTACATCATGCCCCAATGTCTCAACACTTGTCATATTGATGAGCATACTACCCTGCAGCATGGAGCCTGAGGCTAAGGTTACCAGTGTCTACACTGCCACATTAGGATTTACAGCAATAGCTGCCAGTTAGTGACAGCACTTAAAAAAATTGGAATCAGCACTCTCAAGTTTGAGGCTGTGGTACTATGCAAAAGAACGATGGATCCAATATTGGTTATAAAAGGTGTTTTGGTTCAAGTATCTCAGTCACGCCTACAAGTAAAGACAAGTAAAGATGTTTTTGGTGTCATACAAAGTTGCCAATTAGTGTTTGTGCATTTCACTGGTAATGCATTTACTTTCTGCATTATTTTGCTTTTGTTCAAGCATGAAAAATATGGTAAATGTAAAATGTTTTTTTTTTACCTAGTGAGAGTGAGGCTGTATGTTTTCTGCACATCCCCACTAGCATTTGTGGAGAATTATCATCTCATTGAAACTTAATCTCGGTGTCCTTTTGTGTGCACGGAGCAACAACAACTTACAAAAAAGTGCACCTCAGTCCCCAAAATCAAAGTCCTGCACTTTGTCCATCTGCCATCCACCAAGTCACTTCCTAGCGACTAGTGCACAGTACAAAAAATGTAGCACTTCATTATGAAGGTAGATTTGTGTCTTTATTACGCAAACCCCAAAAATGTTTTGAGAGCAAATGTCGTATTTGTAAGTAAATTATTTCTTAGTTTTGATTATGAAACTAGATTTTTTTTTTTTTTTTACTGCAAAAAAAAAATTATTCGCTCTCAAAACCAAAAGCTACGAGTTGAGTTTTGGAAGTAGTGGGCGGGACATACGCTGCTAAATGAGCCAGGAGTTTCTATTGGTGGGTTTGACTTGGCACTCTTGGCACACACTAACGGGAGATTACGAGAGGAGGACATGGAGGTAAGTTACATTAAATTGCTCTGTTTTGTCAAAATTATTTTAAATGTAGCAGCACTATGTGCTAACGTTACATGCACACAGAAAGTGGGGTTGCATGTCAACACAGCAGCCCTCCATGTCGTTCTTTAAAAAAAGAGACTCCACGACACTAACAAGATGAAAACAAAGTGAAGTGCTGATTCATTTAAAATAATTTTGACAAAACAGACCAATATAATGTCAACTTACCTCCATGTCCTCCTCACGTAACCTCCCGTTAGCGTGCCAAGAGCCAAGTCGAGCCCACCAATAGAAACTCCTGGCTCATTCAGCAGCGTATGCCCCACCCGCTAAATCTCGTAGCTTTTTGTTTTGAGAGCGAAGGGTTTCTTTTTGAGAGCAAAAGTTTTATAAAATATTTTTGATTTGCAGCCAAACATTCTAGTTTCATAAGCAAAACTAACAAATAACATATGGGAAATTTGCTCTAAACAAAACTTTGGTTTTTGTTTGCGTAATAAAGACACATATCTACCTTCATACTTCATACACTGAAATAAATCTGTGCAGCAAGTGCGTTCCCTCCAAAAATGTATTCGGCGAAACAATTAAAAAGCATAAGGCTTAGTCATTCATGCTCTGAGCTATGGTAGCATACACTCTCCCATTTATAAGTGAAATCTGATTTACTTTTAATGTCACATTTTTGCCATTTTAATGTGATAAAAAGTTTGATTTGATTTGAAAATTGTTCACCAGCTATCTTGATATGAGTTACCTGACTGAATACAAATCAGCTGAGCTTTTAAAACATATGGAGATCTGATGCATTAATATTTGTATTTCATGAGATGAAACTTAATCCATGACTAGATTGGGCACACACCCCTTGACATTCTCTGTCTACAGCAGCTGATACCTGAAGTATTGAAATGCAGCATCCAGCAGTGATTAGAGGATGAAATTGGTGACAGACAATCTATTCCTCCAGTCACTTATGCCACCTAGCCTGGGCACCTCAATCATGTTTTCTCATTAGGCATCGGGACTTCAGCGGAATATTCAAGTATAAATTGAATATAATCGTGCTTGGGAAATAAATGGGACAATTGGGAGAAGGATTTGCATATCTTTCCGCTCAGATGTTAACCCATATCAAGTCAGAAAATAACATGAATAATTCCAACTATTGGACACTTCGACCCAAAAGACATTGAGCACCGCAGTATACGTGACCCTTCTTTGCATTTTGACATGTGTGCTCTATCCGCTGTTGCTGCTATTGGAGTGTCATAAACGCTAAACATGCTGTTATTTAAATATTGTTCTGCCCCATCTTTTAATGAAGGCTTACAATGATTGTGATCACAGCTGCTCTGAGTAGCACTGATTATAAGTCGCTTTACATAAGAGCCCCTGCCAAACTAAGATGTGAATTAATGTCAGTGCTAAGGATGTAGACAAGAGGGCCAAAGCTACCAAGAGTGCTTCTCTCTGGAAATTGAACTGACATGTTCATTTCGAAAACATTTTACTGAATATCCATTTTGGCACCTGAGGTTCAATGTTGAGTATTTCTCTAAGAAGCAGGAAACGCCCTGTATTTAGTTTTCTGTCTCTCGGAAGCACAGTCATTTGTTGTAATCTTGTGCTCTGTATCTTGTCACTTTTTCATGTAAAGTAGAGGATGCCTCATTTTATAACTAAACTTTTCACCTACTCAGTGCTGTGTACAGAATAATATTTGTCATAATGTGAAGTGTATGAAGTGGGTTAAGTTGACCGCTCACACTCTCTTCATCAACCCACATCGAGTGTCTGACTCCCACACCTCCTGTCATCACAGTATCAACAATACAAATGGCTTTTCATTAGCTTTATTCACCTGGAGAGGGTTAGCTGACAAATGCACACTCTGTGTCAGTTAAACCCTTGTGTGGTGTTCATATTTTTTGTTGGGTTCATATACAGTATTTGTAAATCTGACTGAGAGAGTAAGGGCCTCGCCAGCCACGAACCTCACCGCACGCCACCGCCTCAACCTATAACTAAATCTTTACCATAGTGGTATCAGATCTGTTTTTATTTTTGCATAAGATACTGTATTTGCAACAGCTCTGGAAGAAAATAAATAATCATGTGGTTCTGCAGATAAGGTCAGATCAGAAAACATTCTTCTGAAGAGCAATTAAACATCTTATGTTGTGGTTTTGTTTGGATCAGTTGTTCTCAGGCCACTTTTGGCCCATTAATCCACTTCTGCAGCGTTTACCTGTATGTTAAATATATTCCAAACAACTCTTGCTCTGTCAATAAGTTACCAAATGCACAATTCCCAGTGGAGCTTTGAGGAGGCAAAAACTGGGTGGCAAGAAAGTAAACTGAGTGTAAGGATTTTGCCCAGGGTTTGTTTGGCCAAGCAATGGTTCTGCAGAGTCTTTAAAAGTGATGCATAACATCTATGACATGTCTTTGTTATACAGGAGGCATTCTGTAATACACCAGGACTGAATGAGAAACATCAGTAACCCATCAACCTTAAGAGCAAACCTCCTGTTATTTTGTTCCTTCCAAGATGTAAAGACAATGTTTTACAGACAATGTACTGCATTTAAAAATCCAGAACAGTACTTTCACTTAGTTTATCATTTTAAGCATAATTGCAAATGTAATTGCATTCAAACTCAGTCCCTTTACTTGGCCATTTTCTAACCTTCAGGAAGAGCCATTTGCTGCCATTCACTACGCTCACTCTCCGTTGTAAGTGCAATTGCTTTCCCTGCTGATGACGTTCTCATCTGCCTCGAGATTCTTTGTGTAATTTCAATGTGCAGAAGTGTTGGACCGCAAAGGGAGCAACATTTTCATGCATATACCAGAATGAAAACTGTGAGCTTTCAAATCTCGCAACAGCAAAGTGTGAAAACTGAAGGTGTCAAACAGAGAGGTGTTATTTGTTCATGCAATTGTATGATTCATCCTCTTTCGCATATCAGAGGAAGCAGGATCAGTCAGTTGGTAGTGGGAGATCAAGGTTTGTAGCACCTTTTCTTAAAAGTGATAATATGCAAGTTCAGTTTCTATTAATACGTGTCAGTTTGCTACTCGATTTAACCAACTGGTATCATTCAATAGTATTTACATTTATTGGCAAAATGGCTCGCTCTTTATCTCAACCTCATTACCAAGCCATAATGTAAAGACTGGTCAACTCAGCAAAACTCCCAAATGAAGTTCAATGGCAAAAAAAATGCAAATCCTCGCTTTCTACAATATCTGCACATGGCAGTTAAGATAAGATACAATAAGATAATCCTTTATTAGTCCCACAGTTGGGAAATTGCAGGATTACAGCAGCAGTGTGGTTAAGGTTACGGAAAGATTGTGGTTTGGCAAATAACCTACATATAATCAATAATTGGTGAGCTTAAGTTAACATACATAGCATAACAACTGGTTGTGGTTCGGGTTAAATCTAATGTGTTTCACACTTATCCTCCACCTAGACATCCTCACTATTACTTCCATCCTTCGAGAATACTTGGCTGGTTTATCCTCAGTAAAACCTTAGCAAAGCCCTATTGTAATCGCTTATCATTTCACGCATGTAATCACATGTTCTTGTTCTCAAAAACTTGAGGCAAGCTTATTAGAACTGGTGAATTTTTTTTTATTTTATGGGTCCCATGCTCGGCTATGAGAAAATGTCTCACTGGCGCCCCCTTGAAGTTTGACAGGCCACGCCCCTTTCCCTGTATGTCCGATTGACTTGAAATTATACAGCTGATAGAGCTCTCTACGAAAAAGCAGTTTGGACCATTAAAATGCACCTATTTAGATTTTCCGGCATTTTTAATTTTGTGAAAACAACCTTTTTTGTATTCCTCCTAATGCTTGGTCTGATTGCTACCATATTTGATGTGGATCATCATTGGATTAATCTCATCAAAATCGTTCTCTCTCTCAGGCTTTCAGAGACCCAGAACCAGCTGAGCAGCAAAGGAGCTCTACTCCAAAAGAGTGAAGAAACTTGGCAGAAGAAGTTGGTCAAGGCACAGAACTTGGAGATGCTGCAGAGTGAATACAAGAAGAAGGTTGACCAGGTGGAGGATCAAATCCACCAGAGGGAGACTGAAATCCTGGATCCCTGCAAGGAGAAAGAGGGTCTCTCTCAGATGCTCACAAAGACCAAAAACCAGCTCATCAGCAAAGGAGCTGAACTCCTCCAGAGCATTGAGGCCTGGCAGGAAAAATACAACTCTCTGGAGAAGAAGCTCACTGAAGACCAGGACCTGAAAGAACAGAGCTTGAAGACGCTTCAGGTTGAGCACCAGAGGAAGGTGAACCAGTACACTGAAATCCTGGATCTCAGCAAGACCAAGGAAAGTCTCTCTGAGAAGCTCACATAGACAAAAACAAAACAGCTAAGCAGCAAAGAAGCTGAACTCCACAGTGAAGAAGCCTGGCAGGAAAAATATGACCCTCTGGAGGAAAAGCTCACAAAGGATCTGGACCAGAAAGAACAGAGCGCAGAGTCCAGAATAAATGCTTTGCAGTCAAACCATAAAGCTTTGGATAGAAAGTTAAAGGAGATGGCCAAGAACGAATAGTTGGAGGCAAAATTAAAACAGGTGGAGAATGAGAAGAAGGACCTGGCTGAGACACAACAGAGCTGGGAGACCGAAATCCAACAGGTAAAGGACGAAAACAAGGTCCTGGAGGACGTCTGTCTTAAAATGAAGAAGAAGAAGAAGAAGAAGAAGAAGAAGAAGAAGAAGAGAGGCTTTTTTGGTAGGAAGATGGAGGACAGCCAGACCGAGTTGGAGAAAATGAAAAGAAAACTGCACAAGAAGGCAATTAAAAAGAAAGAAAACCAGGAGAAGGAAGAAAAAGAAAAGGAGGAGAAGACAGAGACTGGTTTTACTGAAATATAAAACTTGGGAGTGATACACTTTGTTAATCTGTGATCTGTCTTCACTCCGTTATGAAACTGAAGTAATATTGAGATCTATCAGATCAGTCCAATCAGCTGCAGCGTCCAATCAAATAACTGATATCCAACAAGGGGGCATGTCTGCTCTTATGTTTCCTCAATCCTGTCTCCTTGGAGATCCCGCCTGGCTCCTCACAGCAGAGATAATATTTGAGCTAATGAAACCCAGTAACAACTAGAAGAGTGAAGTCAGTAGAGAGCAGATTTCCTCCCGTTGTATCTCCCTCTCATCTCCCAAACAAAGACTGTGTTGAGTTTGCATGTTCTCCCTGTGGCAGTGTGGGTTCCCTCCGGGTTCTCCAGCTTCCTCCCACAGTCCAAAGACATGCAGCTCCGGTTAATTGGAGACTTTGAAATGCCCGTAGGTGTGAATGTGAGCGTGAATGGTTGTCTGTCTCTATATGTGCCACGCGATAAACTGGCGACCTGTCCAGGGTGAACCCAGCCTTTGCCCAATGTCAGCTGGGATCGGCTCAGTGCCCCGCGACCCTAAATAGGATAACTATAAAAAACAAATAGGATAAATTACAGAACCAGAATTAAGAGAATGACTCACTGCAGCTGGAGTCAACAAAAAAACGATTTCTATGAATTGTCCTCTGGTCCTGGTTAAGATCAATAAAGAGCACACAGGAAACACAACCGACCTATTGAATGAACAACCAAAGTGACAGAAGTCTGGTGACTACATTTCTCAAAGCGTGCAGGAAATGAACGGCAGCGTTCATTTACATTTAAAATAGTATTCAGAGAGACACCCGAAGCATTCCTGCTAAATGACCTGACGACGCCAAGTCGAGGGTACAGCATTGTTTATGTGTTGGAGGCTGGTGAAGGATGATATCTCGGCCACTTCACTACTTAATGCAACTGTTGGTTGTTGATTTTTAGTGCCACTCCATGTAACACAGTTTCACAAGTATGGTCCACTGAAATTCACTTCAAGTCAATTGGCCCTGTCTATCATGCTCGTGAGCACAGCTATGTCAATTACACTAAATAATCGAAGTTTGACGCCTCGGGAAAACCTAACGATAAAATATCTGCAGTTATCACAATGCAATAAAAGGCTTCGTTACAGTGCAAGTCCATTCTCATCATACAGACTACAAAATGTATCCATCTTGCTGAAACAGACTTGACTCTGTGCATCTCTTCATGATGTAACCCAAACATGTCCAAACATTTAAGCTCTGTTGTGTCATTCCATCAAGAGATGAGTATCTCTTAACTGAGCTGCTGTTCTTGTTTTATTGCTGCCCTTTAGTCAAGTGTCTCTGTGGAGAATGAAAAAGCAAATACCATGAAAGTACTGACGCACATGTTGAATCATGCATGCTTAATCATGCATTTACAGTATTCATAATGTTTAGTCTGATTATTGGAGGGTCTGTGCATAAGTAATTGGAGTTCACTCTGGCTCTGTACACATTTGATTCAAAATGTTTTCTCATGCATGTAAAGTGCACTGGTAGCCCACTTGGTATTTTCCCTGTTGATGCTCTGCCAGGCCTGCGTTAAATATATCTTCAGTTCTTTTTTAGTTCAGGGACTATTAGGCTTCAGTCTGGTCTGCAGCATGTGAAACACCTGCCCAGTTGGACTGAGGTCATGTGAATGACTGGCCCAGTCAAGAAGAACATACTATTGTTCGGTTAAAAAAAAAATGGATCCCATTGTCAATAATTGTAAATGTTATCATCTGGCCGAGTGAGTGGACTACCGTTGAGAGGCTTTTTCTCAACTTCAAGATAATGAGCAATCTGCATTCAGATAAAAAGTGACATGAATGTATGCCTCCCTTTGCTACTGTATGTGGAGTGTTTGCTCTTTCAGTCTGACCATTGGCCACAATCAATCAATAAACAAGCTTCTTTACTGACGCCTGCTGTGACAACAGTGTCTGACTGACTACAAAACTTACCAGGAACTCTGTAGTCTCTTATCACTCTCTACTTTACAGACTTAAAATATTTGCTTAAGCATTCTAAAATAAATGTCACAGCATACAGTAGTGCATTGGATGCAGAAACATGAGGTAATCTAAATGGAAAATTGTTTATTTATCTGTTTATCTATTTGTTCTAGGGTATCATTTTGTACGAAAAGTTAAGGACTCAACAAAACAACTCTATTTGATTGAAAAAAGAGCACACAGACTAGTCCAGATGTTGCATCCGTTCCATGATGTGCAGCTGCAGCATCAGCTGTACTGTTGCAGTTCTGAAATAATCAAGATTACTGGGGCTGGGACTTCTCTTTATTTCAGGGCCTGGAGACTTTTCTTAATTCTTAATTTCACTTGGATAGGCACATATAGTGTGCTCATAGAAATCAGGAAGATTTTGCAATCTAAAAGCCCAGCAGAGGCTTTCAGGATCCCTTGTGGTCTGGGACCCTGAGGCATTACTTGACATATTGTCACATATATTACACCACTAGTGCAGCCCTGGTAGGAGGAGGACTTCACAATAGATCCGAGAGCCAAATGAGGTGGAGGAGGGCCAAGAGCACTCAGTTTATCACTTGGGCTGATCAGGCATCGGTGATTGAAATGTCATCTGAGCTGGCGAGCCAATCCCTTAGTTGTTCAGTGCCACTGCTATTTGACATAGAGGAACTCAGTCTCTCAAACCCTCTGAATCTGACCTCTGGTCAGGTCTGAGCACACACAGCTGGCCTCTGAGATTGTTTGGGAGAGAAATATAATAAGGATACCCAACTACTGCCATCACCGTTATAATTTATAAGTGACCACATCAAATGTGTGTTTTTAGACATTAGAAACTGGTTGTCATAGTAACAGTGCAGACAAGTACTCAATGGCACACATCATGAGCTCTGTCCAACACCTGTGGATGCAGAAACAAGCCAGGAATGTGAAAGTCTGGGTGTTGGTGTGAATAGATCCTTGCTCTGGACTGTGTGAGGCAGAATGTCTTTTCCATAAGTGAAGTAGTGAAGTAAAACTGTAATCAAATGTAGATCTACTGTACCAGTCCAGAGACCAAACCTAAAGGATTGTACTATATATTCTATTATAATTTTCTGAGTTTGGCTGATTATATTATTTCCGTTGAGTACTGAGGCAAACAGAAATCATTGGCTGTCTGCAAAGTAGAAATTAGAATATCATTACCAATGTTGATTATACACAGTTAGTCACAGGCCTTAAAGTAGAAACCACTATACATCAAGGTATAGTGGCTTGTATTGATAGACAACTGATCTAGAAGATTGTATAGAAATGCAATGCCTGTTGAAAGACAGGGACACTATGTAAGTAATCTCTCTAAAAACGTCATCAAGCTACTCTGTCAAATATGTGCTTATGTATCAAGTATTTTTTTGCAAGTATATTATTGACATATTGCTTAATTATAAGTACCACCAACCCAAGGAGATGGGACTTTGGGACCAGTACTATCATCTTTAGTACAGAAGCTCATCGTAATAAAACATGTTTTGTAAGAGAAAGAACAAATGAATCTCTTACATCAAATACAAGTGATGGATAGTGGTATCCATGGTATCTGTGTTTAAGTCCTCCCTCATAACAACTTGCACATCAGCTGATTTTAGGCCGCTGATGTCTATCGCATATATATCTATTATGCACAAGTCAGCTGACCAATTCATACAGCGCTGTGTTGTCCTTTGGAGGGTGAGTAATTCAAGCGGAGTTATCAGCAGAGAAAAATCTCAACTACTAAATCTGCTCTCCCGCCCGTGCCTCTTGCTTGCAGGGGTCACAAATGGAGGCAACTCCAACCTAAATAAATCCTGATTGTGAAACGCACGATGCGTGGCTCGTTCAGGCTTTCTGACTTACTAGTGCGACCAATAACCTTGACCAAAATCAGTGTCTCAACCGCTGACCGAGCCAGGAAGCCCTCACTTCTGATGATATCACAGTTAATGGATGTGGACAATTCCACCTCACACTTGCCTGGTTTGGGAAAATGGAAAGGAAGCGGAACATCACTGAATGAATAGACTGCGAGTCATTCGCCCGGGTGGACATGATTCATTAGCAAGGAGTGTTGGAACATTTGTTTGTGCACCACCATCCTAACATACGCATTGTATTGGTATTAGGTTTGTGTATAGGTAAATAAAATGCAGCAATATACAGTAATAGTGTGCATGTACACCTTGTAACCCTGTAATAGGCAAGCTCTATTGATTTAGAGAAAAACTAGGCTTTCTGTGTAAAGAACGCTGTCACCTTGCATGCTATGTGGTGCAGTTATTTTATAAAAAAATTAAGAATAAATATAACTTTAGGAAATCAGTGTTACATGAGCCTTTTATTTCTATGATGGCTCCTCCATGCTTTCCAATGAATAATCATAGCCAGCTGATTTATGTGAGATGTCACATGAAGGCTGAAGCCAGGAGGACTAGCGTCTTGTGTCAGTGAGCATTGATCTCTAAAGATGGAAGCGGTACCCAACGTTGTCCTTTGAAGCTGGTCTCCTGAAGGTCATTCGGACTGCATGAGTTGTGTTCAGCCTCTGAAAGGCACCACTGCCCACACAAAGGTCATAAAAGCTAGACGAATATCACAAAGCCAGTGTGTCATCGTCAGTATCTCAGCATGGAGTTTGGGCAAATGGCAATGTCTATGGATGGATCTATTTTCTTTGTCTCTTTACATGTGGTGGCTGGGAGCCTGGTCTCTTAAATGTTGGGAACGTCATTTTATAGGTTGGCCCTGCTCAGGTTAAATATCCATTTATTCAGGCAACGTCATCTTTAGTCAGTCCACCACTTCAGTCCAGACTTAAATATCTTTATGGATTATGATATTTAGTACATTTATGATTCCTCCGAGAATCCTAATGAGTTTGTTAATCTCACGACGAGATATTAGCATGTTTACATTGTCATTGGGCACATGCTGACATTCACATTTAGCTCAAAGCACCCCTGTGCAGCTGTTCAGCTTGTCTACACAGGCTGCATAACGGCATGTATTTTGAGGTTATTAAGTGCAAACTTACAGTAACTGTGTGTATTGGCTTCTGAATGCTGCCAAAACACCTATGGCCTACACTCAGTACTGTGCCTAATGATCACATTGTGTGTAGACTCTTACGAAGGACTGAAGCTGCTGCTCTGCTAACATGCTTTCTCTACGCAGTCAGTGGAGACATTGTGTTAGTGCAGCCTCACAGAGACAATAGCGTGACTTTGCAGCAAACCAGGAGCTTTAAATTGTATCACTTCCTTTCACATCAATTCTGGGTGTTTAAAACTGCTGATATACAGAAGCATCCATAAAAACACACAATACTCCATTCACGATTCAGATTTAGGTAGAAATACAGAGAAACAGACCAAGTTGAAAATGTATGGGATTATTTATTCAAGCTTCAATTTGACTGGCCGACACAACCAGCGATTTGATGAAGTGAAAGACCTTTGAGAAAGACCTTCAGCTTGTCTCGTTCTTGCTCCTTGTTATCACTAACAGCAACCTGACTGAGCATGGGACAGTGCACTGTGGGAGTCGACAGGAGCTAACAGAACTGAGATTTGAGAGTCAGACAAGGTGTCAGGATGAGAAATCCGTGCACTGGCTCGGTCCCACAGATCAGCAACAATGTGCAGTGACAAGAGGCAGGTGCAGATTGACTGCTGCTGTAACTGGTTCAGACAGCGCAGGAACACCTGAGTGTACTTGAGTCTACACTCACAGACCAACTGCTGTCAGTCCTCACTTGACACTGCTGCAGCGCCAGAGCCTTAACAAACTGACATAGGCAAGCTGTGCAATTTAGTTTCCATCTCAGCCACACTTAATAACTTCACTCAAGTCTCAGGCTGCCTTCACACATACACACACACACACACACACACACACACACACACACACACACACACACACACGTAAAGAGTACAACTTTTGTGCAGTTAGTGGCAGGTCCCAGGTTAAAATATTGCTCTATTGCTGAACAGTACACCTGTTGATTATAAAGTCAGTTAAAGATTTCCAGTGGAGTGTATCAGTCAGCATTGACGTTGAGCCATAAAGAAATATGATGAGTGTCCTGGTTAGATGTGATACAAGGGTTTACATATTGTGGGTCAGTGCACAGTATACTGTAGCTTTAGCATATCAGGAAAAGCATTATGCAAAGGAAGGTTAAAAGTCGCTCGATGTTCGGCTACACAGTAATCATAATGGAAATGAAGTTAAAGCTGCAAATGTTGCTGATAATCTTATTGAACAGGAAATTAGTTATTTTAAAACCCAGCAAGCTAAAACTGTGTCCAGTGCAGTGAACAACTATGGGTATAAAAGTGTAAATAATTCCCATTGTCCTCCTTTGTGAAGTTGTCTGCTACAGCTTTAAATAAACTATTATACTCTAAATTTAGAACACTTGTTGTCAAGTTAAGTGAATTTAAAAAAAGTTTGAAATTGCCAACAATCTCATTATATTTCTACACAGAGTGGCTTTAATACAACTAATGTTTTGTACATTGTTAATTCTGCATAACATCCTGCTACCTAATGTCCCTCAGCACTGAGTCTAGCTGACAATTACAGACAAATAATGAAATCATGACAAATAATGTTCTTTTCTCAACAGACTGCTGTTCTTTTTCTTGAACCTAGTCTCAAAAGACAGAGAAAAGGCAATCACCTGAGTTGAGCAGGTAAGAAGAAGCTGACCTGCATTGCTGACAATGTGTGAGGCAAATAAATGATGGACAACTAGTGTACTGCACACAAGGTTGAACGGGATACCACCAATTTTACGCTTGGAATTCAGCTTACTTGATATGAGGACAACTATTCAGCCTGTGAAAACAGTTGTGTTATGTTGTCTGGGGTTTGGAGGCAGCTTTCCAAAGTCTAGAAAAACGCAATTGTGCTGCATTGTGGGAATTGAAGGATCAAACTAGACTTTATAGATGTGTAATACGTAATTGCTTGAGTATGCCTTTAAGTAAAAACTATAGAGTTTTGCAAGTTTGATAAAAATCCTCAGAAAATATTATTTTGAAAAAAGAAATTCTTGACAAATCATCCTGAAATAATGGCTGATCATATCTGTAAATTTAAATGAAGTGGTTATTTTACATTAAATACTATATAAGAGGTAATGATTTACATATTAAATACATAGTATCTAATGTAGATCTTTGGTATTTAAATGTTTGTGGACATAGTAATATGTGGCAGATTATATTCAAACCAACCATCCCAATGTTTTGAGCCAGGCGGTTGCATCAAGTGGGAGTTATAATTTCTGTAAAATCTAACAGCGGGAGCTTATTAAAGGTCTGTCTGAAATATTTTGTCAACAAGATGCCTTACATTCCTCATTTCTTTGCTGCCGCATCATTTTTAAGGGCATGAGATATGCTTCTTTAAGGTGTCTAGTTCATGAATAAATCAGATTGTATGTAATTTAATGAAAATGTGAATAAGCAGAGCTGTGACAGTAACTTAAAACATTGATGTCCATTGGTGGTTTTAATTCATGCACAATAAGCTCCATGAAAACATGATGAATTTAAGTGCAACTAATTTGATATACTAAACATATTGAGTGAATATGGAGACAGCAGTATGAGAACATATGGGTAGCTTTCTACTGCTCTCTCTCTCTCACTCTCACACACACACACACACACACACACACACACACATACCTACACGCGCACATTACAGATCTGTATCACAGATGCAGTGCAACACAATGAACAGACTCATCTCATACTCGCTGTGTAGGAGGACTGTGATTCTTGGCAGTCTGCATTGTGAACATGTGTGAAAATACAAGGCAATGAGTCAACACTCAGATACTCCACAGCTTGAGTAAAACACGACATACATGGCAATAAAATCAATAAAATGTAGGCAGGCAGAGATCTACTGTATTCACTTTGTAGTGTACATGGGTGGGTGCCCTCATGTACAGTTCCTTTGATGCTGGCAACCTTAAAAGCATGCATTTACCTTCTAGCAGTATGACAGAACCGAATTACAGGAAGCTGCCTCCAGAAAATAAAATGAGGGGAAAGAAAGTATTTTTGCTGTCACTATGACACTTTGTAGACAACTTCCAGGCCTATCCCCGCAGGAAGTGGCATAGACTAATAGCAGACTCTTGAGCTGTGATTGGCCGCTGGTGGTGGCCGTGGGAGGAAGTTGATATTTCAGGAGGCACCACATAAATCGGATTAAAACATAATTGACATGTTTACTGTGGTATTTATAGCTATCATTTGATTAGAAAGTAGGGAACAAGGCAAAATTCACGGGCCAATTACATTTGAGGATATAACTGATGGGTATACATGTGCTCACACTACCTTACAAATCTGATTTACATCGCTCTTTGCTTGAAATTAATTGACGGTGACCTTGATAAGGTGTAGGTAATTGGAATATTTCTTGCAGCCGCTTTTAAATGAATGACAGATTGCATGTTTAATGTAAAAAATAGGAAAATATATTTAAAATAGTGTCATATAAATGATGTAAATATACAAGCATCTTATATTTGAAGTGACATGCTGCAAAAGAAGAGCGTTTAATGCAGGCACTGTGCGTGGGTCCTTATATGCCTTCACTACATTTTGTGTGTCAGTTCTAACAAATCAAGATTTAACAGTAAAATACAAATAAAAAAAAAGAATCAGCTGTCGACCAGTCTTTGTCATCTCTTTAGTATGATGTGTCATAGACCAGCCTCATGGTTAATTAGAGTTTAACTGTCATCACCTTATATGATGTCTATATTCAAAAGTGTCCAGAAACAGCTACCACTGCCATTTGGAGCCAGCAGATGTCCCAGTTTTTGGGCAAATGTTTTTTTAATATTGTTTTGAATATATTTGTTCCTCCTCCCTGTAATCATCTCATGGTCCACTAGATTTATCTCATGACACCCAGATTGAAGATCACTGCTGTATGCTACAGAAGGAACATATTGTAAATGTTAATGCATACATGCTCTTTCATACAGATTTCATATGTGTTCAGACTTCAACTGAATAATATGTTTTGTATATGATAGCTGAACATTCCATGTTTCATCTTTTTTTACACCTAACATATGAGATGTCATAAATATAAAACATGTACTCTATATGTGTTGTATCTCGTGTGTACACAGTCTAACTGCTGCAAGACCCATCAAACGAAGACTCTTTCCTCATCGCAGTGTTTACATATGGGGTTTAACACTTTGCAAGATAGTTAAATTGTAGCGCTTTAGATCTCTTTCTCCATGCTTGATCAAAGCTTCCCCATGTAATTACTGGGGCAGATTAAAAATAGCAAAGCAAAGGGTGTATCTCCCCCCCATCAGCCTCCACAGCCTGTCAGAGCTGGCAACTGAGCCTGTGGGCAGCAAATGCGTAAGACTCATCTGCTACTATCCTCACCCCGCCCTTTTGATGAATATACTACATCACAAGTATACATTTTGCACACTACTTCTGTTCAGTGATAGTGATGACACGCATCAGGAACACATCAGTGATAGTGATGACACCCATCAGGAACCAATGCAGGAGGCGAGCCACGCTGACTGACCTCTCAGGCGAAATGGTGCTCATTTCCCCCGAGAGTAACGCCTGTTGACATGGCTGCTGGGAGACAGGACGTCTTAGGAGAGATGCACAAGGGTCCACAAGGGCTGCCTGCTATTTCATGTGCTAAAAAAAAAAAAAACTCAACATTCATGCTCTTTACTAATTTACTTTCAGAAGTTTCAAACATTTGTATTCCCCAAATATACACACAAAGTCCTGTTGAAACAAATGTTTTCCCTGGGACTCTGATATGGCTTTTTATAGGATGAATAAGTGCTGAATTATGTGACAATGTTCAGTGGACTTGGGGAGATACTCATGGTGACAATGACAATTATAATTAGAACAGTACTTATGCTCTAATTGGGAACAGTCCCAACAACATGCAAGTATTGGCCAAATACTGCCAACCCAAACCAGTAGATGATTTTTGGATGTTATGAAGGTGACGAATATTTAATACAGTTTCAGAAATTTGACCCTGATTTACCAAGCTAATGCAAGTAGCAGCTACAAACAAGTACAGAAATGTCCCTTTTTTTGTTGACATTATAGTTACCCAAGTGTTTAATATTACACCATCAGATTACATCTATTCAACAATAAAATGCCTGACATGTTTCTTCTGAATTACAATAAAATTAACCTAGAACATCTGACCTTCCATGTTTTGAGGTATGCTCCCAAGATCAGCATGTTAGTCGCTTTAATCAATATTTTTATGAAAACAATGGATCAACTGAATGTGTTTTGTGAAAGGGATCCCTTGTAGGGATTAATCCACAAATAAGTATCACTCAACTCAGTTCTCAGCACTGGTGCCAGAATAGTGGCGATAACAAAGCTTTTTGTCCACCCACTTTCAGGTGTTATGATTATAAAGTGGTTACGTTCACATCCCTAGTGGGACCTTTAGAGCTGGCTGACCCTCGCTAGGCTCCTTTTCTCCGGTGCACCAGAACCGGATCTAGGTCGGCTGCTTAGTCACTCTTATTCCTCACTGGCTGGAATGGAGTATTTGACCTACACACATTCTGACCGCGACACATCGCCCACATCAGACTCTACCTCGTCCATGTGTCTTTACAGGGCAACTTCCATCATGAAAGCAAGCAGATGTCGCCCAGAAGGTGAATAAAATATTTAGCTCGAAGCAAGACAGAGAATAAAGGCATCTTTTTGGAGTCACCGTCCTCATACAAGTCTCCAGAGTCCTTCAGTGGCATGACAGAGCTTGCTGCAAATTATTGTTTCAAAGGCATCTAGCAAGCCTTAAGGTGTGTCTTTATTTTTCATGATAGACCAATCAGTGTCGTCAGCAGGGATAATTCATTTTGTATGACAAACTGTGGCTTTTGATGAAGATAAGCTCTGTGGGGCTAGAAAGCAAGGAGACCTGTATGGATTGTCTCCTGTTTAAAAATTAAATAAAAAAGATCTTTTTGATTCACTGAACCAGTTACATGTGCTAATGTATATGGTCTTGCCAACGTAAACCACAGTGAGATTTGAACGAAGTGTTACTTTATTATTTACAAAGTGAAGACATGTTTTGCCACTTCCCAGCTTGTTTCTGAAATGACAAAGCGGTCGAATAGAGCGATCACAGCACAGTTGTAGACAGATTGATCGTACACAATATAAAATAGCAATTCATTACAAAATGATGCAAGACAGCGGTACATCTGTTTGGAGGAAATGTACAGAAAATCTCCAAAATCGAGGTAGAAAAAGCACGCACTGCTCGACTGATGACATTAGACACAGGTGCATACCTATAAGTCACCAGAGTTGAAATGAGAGAGATCACATCCTGATTCAAAATTTTGATAGAAACACCGTTGAAAAGCAGTGGGGCAAGGGTGTCTCAAGAACATGTAAATTGTAAATTGTGAAACTGCAGAGTTAAACAGGTTTGGTTTAGATGTTGTTAAACCAATAATGTCAGCTGCTAAATGTGCAATGAAACTGATCGAGGTAAACATAACAAGAGTGAGGATGTCCACAGTATCATGGTTTCTGACATATGCAGTATTGAGTTCAGTTTGAATTCAAGTGTGCGATCAAACTTAATTCACTTCAGAATCTCTTAAGATTTATGTTTACAGTGGCATATAAGACACATATGTTTCATGCAGACATTAAGCAAACTACTTTCAGTTCATTTATTTAGCAACAAACACTGAGATATCATGAATGGAAATGTTCCCTTCATGTTTCATTTTAGCACAATTTTCCACCCACCTTCATTCCCTTGTCATCATCACATCTTTAACATTTGTGAAAGATTTAAGGTGCTCCTGTTAAATTTTGTGAGAGGACCAAATTGAAAAGTATGACTGGAGATGAAGTGATATAAATAATATAAAATCCTGGCACAAAGCACAATGAACCTCAAAGTGCTCACTCTCCGTTTGAAATTAATCTGGGATGTGCTCAAATGCGTGTTTAGATGAAGATGTTCAAAAGACACTGAGCCACATAACAAATGTTTTTCCCCAATCAAACATACATTTTGTAAATTTACAAAAATCTGTTTACTTTCTGTTCCCTCTGAAAGCCCTAAGATGATTGATGTCATTTTCTTTGTCACTACATTATCCTTACATGAATCCAGAGCCAGGACGGAATTGTGGCATATGCACAAAAGCAGTGTCGACTTGAATAGCCCATCAAGTACGCTCTATGATTTTCTTTCCCAAAATAGAATGACTGAGTCACACACAAAATGAAGTGATCGAGCTGTCTCTCTGCCTTTGCGGAGGGGCCGGAGTGCCACCATCAGTGACTCCCTTTCTGCCAGTCTTTATCTTATCTACAGGCCTGCTGTGGAGGTTACATGTCGCCTTGTAAGCACCAAGTGCTCAAGCACAGGACCGCCGTACACCACTCTTTGAGAGTCGATATGTGCTGCTGAAGTACCCTGTTTTAAACCTTCAGAGCTTCATGCACGCCCACAGCAGACAGTCTGCGGTTGATGTTGCGATAACGACAGCGGAGAAGGTCACGATAAGTGGAGCGCAGGTCTCGGTTGAAGAAGGCGTAGATGAAGGGGTTCATTAAGGAGTTGGCGTAGCCTAACCAGAGCAGCGTGCGCTCCAGCCAGATGGGCACACAACTACACTCCACTCCACAGATAAAGGGTCTGGCAGTGGACAGGATGAAAAACGGCAGCCAGCACACAGCGAAGACCCCCACGATGACCCCCAATGTTGTTGCAGCTTTCTGCTCCCGCTTGAAGATGGAGATGTTCCTGCGCTCACGGTTCAGCAGACGGGACAAGGCCACGCATTCCTCCACCACACCGGTTGGCTTCAGGCCCTGCATTCGGAGTGCCTCATTACTTACTGTTTCGAGGCGATCGCGGCGCGAAAGGTCGGTAAAGCGGTGCTTGGCGCCACTTTTGCGAGCTGCCCTGAAGATCTTGTAGTACATGACCAGCATGACCAGCATAGGAATGTAGAAGGCTACAGCTGTGGAATAGATGGTGTAGCCAAAGTCTTGGCTAATGAGGCACACACCGGCTGTGTGGACGTTTTTGGCCCAGCCACAGAAAGGTGGCAGGGTGATGGATGCTGAGGCCAGCCACACTCCCAGGATCATCTTCGCCATTAGCTGACCGTTCTGCCGGGCTGGGTAGGTGAGAGGCCGTGTGATCCCCAGATATCTGTGAGGAAAGGACACAGAAGAATCATCAGTACTAACCTCCAGGCAGATTGTTGTCATATAAGACAAAAGCAGTTGAAGCTACATTGATGTTTTCTCTAAAACCGTTTAATACCTTGTCCAGCACAGTATCGTTATCATTGCGGAAATAACAACTCTGACATAACAATGCAGCCAGACACTGCTGAAGTACAGACATCTGCTGATTGTCTTCACTGAGATGAAACAGCAGTGTAGTAGCATCACATACATTGACATTTCTTTCTTTTTTTTCTTGGAGGGGGGCGTAGGTTGGGGGCTTTGGAGGACCTTAGCTGGTGGAGAGGGAGCTATCAATCAAAGGGCAGCTCAGTAGTTTCAAATAGCAGCTGGAGTTGTCAGAAAAATAAAGATAAAGTGAGGTGTGAAAGGCTTGAATTTGTACAAAACTGGGAAAATAGCCACTATTCTCACAAAATGATCAATCTGTGGGTACATCTCAATGTGTTGTGGCTTTAAGCCCACAGCTTCTATCAGCATCAAATGCGTCATTGATGATAGCTGTATATTTGACACTCCAGGCTGTTTTTCTGTTTTCCGTCTCTATTGTTAATCTCAAGATAAAAAGCTTTATAGAGCACTGGCCAATTCGTCTCGTTGCCCATCAGTGATACAATGCTATCAGCATTGTGGACATCAAATTCAGCTCAGTTTTCTCCGAATTTTTCACTTTTAGATGTTTAGTTTATACAACTCGAGGTCCGTTCTGATAGTTTACACATTTATAAAGCACAGTATTGTGCTTGTGACAAATGCCATGTGACGTTGTACAATTTGTACTTATTATTCTGTTACATTCAGATTAAAGGACAGGCATTAATTAAACAACTGTGTCTGTGTCAAACATAAATTCCAGTGCTTTTTAAAACATTGCTCATAGACAGTACACAGCAACCCAAAATAATTTGCTCATCCAAAATAGTACTAGTCCTTAGAAAATAGTGTACTGCTGCAAACTGTAGATTGTTAACACATTTCAACACACAGTGCAAGTGGTATTGATCTAGATCATAATCAATTGGAACGGACAATAAGGCTACAATTGCACTGCAGCTAAGAGCATTCTATTATTATATTCCTGCTGCACCACCCCCGACCCCCTCACACATCTGACACAGATCTGATGTTTTCTAATCAGCTTAAAAAGCTTTTCATTTCCTATGTGGACCACATGTATAATTCGATGGTCACTTACGGCATGTGACCTACATGCTATCATATCAGAATTTGTCAGTGTTGCAATGACAACAAGTGAAACGTCCATTATTTGTTTTGGTGTCATTATTTTGTAGCCCGTAGCAGCTTGAGTGGACGAGTGGTGGCACAGATGACCATGACTCATTTCAATAAAAAATGTATTTACAATGTTTTAACGCATTGCTGTTCGTTAAATTTGGTATTGGATATAAGTGACATTACATATCGGACGCCTTGACAGTAACTTTGTGGTCCCCATGTAAACCATTATAAACATTATTACTGAGTCCTTCTTACATATCCCTTGGCTCAGATTAGTTGGGCTCACTGAATATTACGTAACAACTACTGTTTATTCAACCCCCAATCCCTCCACTACTCTGACTAGTTAACACCCCTCACTTAAAATGTACTTATAAGCTTTGCGGGAGGGCTGAACACATCCAAGCGAGCTAAGCCAAGTAGATGGAAGGCAGATCTTGAGATGGGTACACTCCATGCTGTGGGAATTCTTAGGAATACATAATGGAAACCCAGTAATGCAACACTCCTCTCAGTAATGCATTATTCAATAATGAGGAAGGTGCTTGTGGTGCTTATTTGGGGTGATCGCTGTGTGTCTGTGGGGGGCAGCTCTCCACAATCCTATGACTCATCTTCAGCCCTTTAGAAAGCAGATCTGTTTTCAGACGCACTCTTGTTGAAGAAAAAAATCCTCTCACCATCCTTTGGAGACAAACAACTGCCAGGTTGGATAAGACAGCACGCATTTTAACACTTCATTACACAGCTCCCTGCTTGTTGTTTGCAGGAGGAATTGATGCAAACATCTATGGGGCATCCGGTTGGTATTATCTTGTTCGTTTTGACATAAAGGGACTAAACTCTCTTGACCTCAGAGAGCCAGTGACAGGATACAGCATGAATATACTAAGGAACCAGGCAAAATAAGGTTTATAAAACTACTAATACTAAGTAAAGACATGAAAATATGCACAATATTTGAAAAAATATATATATATAATTGAATGCAACTCTAATGTGCAAAATAAATCAGTGAAGAATTATTAAAACTTTATTATTTAATTATTATTAAAATAATTGTATTGCTTTATAGCCATTTGCGGGCAACCAAGAGAGAAAAATAATCATTTGTTTGGAGTCTTGTAAATATCAAACAGTCTAATATTCACTTTCTCTGTTTCAAACTACCACCTCCTGAGTGAAATATCTGTCTTTTCAGCTTTTAAATGCTCCATTATGTAGCTAGCTGCTAACCTGTCTGTTTGCTGTTTGAAGATGGGTATGTAGTGTACAGTGAGTTTTTAGAGTCGTTTGTGTCTGAAAACACTAATGAAAGAGTGACTCAAAACAGTAAAATAAACCCCCAAAAATTAGCTTAGATTCTAAAAAGCTCAGTCGAGCTAAAACAGAACTACAAAATCAGGTGTTAATTCTTTAGTTTCTCCACGACAAGCAATCCCTCGCACATTTTAATCCCTTGTTAACGGAAATATTTACTATAGCTGTTTAAAATACATTACTTTAAAACTTACTTTTTCAGCATATAATCTGCAATATGCAACTGGAGCCAAATGCAAAAATAAATATGAAATTGTAGCATATTTTACTAAATGCACAACGTGGGATACCTCACACCTCAGAGGAAGCACATAATCTTGCAAAAAAAAAACTGTGACAACAGATTATAATCACCTCCCAGAACACACCATGCACTAAACAGTAACAGTGACACACATGGAGAGTTTAGAGTGTGTTTTTTCATATCTCTGGAGGATTTGGGACATATCCACAGTCCCAGCAGCCCGAGGGGATTAGCCTGCCACTGACAAACAGTGTGCCCGAGCTAATGCAGAATTCCATTACTTCCGCTAGGCTACAAGCTAGGGCACAGTAAAGTGAACTATTTTCTACGCTGAAACACTGCAAGCGGCCCTGGTGTGCAACAGTCGTCAGTCATCTCCAGGAGCAGCAATCAAACATTTTATGTCTGAGAGGGGATACTCAGTGAAATATTTACTAAGCTGCAGTTGTTTGGGCAGAGGAGTGGTATATTTAGAACAGGATCTCCGCAAAAGAAAGTAACAGGCCGGGAAGAAAGTCTGTCAAATTACTTTTTTTCCCACAGAAACTCTGGAGAATCCTTGGTCATTCATCTCACTAAGGCATTTAGAATGCCTGTCATATACTTGAGGGGAATCCATAATTGGTCTGTGAAAAAGTGTTGCCCATTTTAGGCAGAATGTAATTTTTTAGATACAGTCTATCTGTGTGAGTGAATTGGGCACAGAGATGCAGACATCGCTTGTAATCAAAACATTTTGTTGAAGAACTGCCTCTTCAAGAACTGAGTGCAGCTTGGCTGCTTTATTACCCAGCAGTCAGTAGTGTGTATACTGCGTTCAAGTTTGGTGTGTTTTACATAAAGTGAATGATAGTGCTGAAAAAAGTGCACACTGTTCTAGTAATACCAACCTGAATAACCCTGAAGTTTAAAACAATAAGGTATCTCTTTGGGTAAAAAATTATTACAACAAATATTATATTTCAAAAAGAATATAACCACACAGGATTTATTCTGAGATGACCTAGACTGAAGAGGATCAAATCTGTCTAGAGAGAGTTCTGGGATTTCTCCGACATCAGACAACAATGTCAGTCCTCCAGGAATGCTTCAGCGCTCCAATTCTATTTGAGGAACTTCCATACGACAGAAATTGAGCCGCTTCTCTCACAGAGCACACTGTGGAGCTGTAATTTCCTCCTCAACCAGGAAGCAAAGGAGTAATCCCATCTGTTACAGACTCGACACAGAACTCTGCCGTACTCCTTTTAGAACAAACAAACCTGCACCGGTTTAGGTCAGGTTCTGTTTTGTTCTCTGACTTCTGCTCTCTTTAAGGTTGAATGAGGGAGTAAAATTGCAGCCGTAGTTAAAAAAAAACATCTCTAATAGACTCTTACATAAGCCAAACTGAGTCATCCCACAGACGTACTTCATCCCTCACATTTGTCTGTTACCACAAGCCACAGGACTGCCAGCTTAGGTCAGACTGGTGTCAAATAGTCTGTGAACAGTGTTGGCAATTATTTTAGCTGACGTATAAGAAGATGCTTGGGAACTGATGCAGCAAAGGAAGTGTTTATCAGAAAGCGAGTAGGTCAAAATTACGATGACTCAGAACTTATTCCATGCTCAATAAATATTTTTGTTGAAATAATACTTTGAGGACGTGACTACATAATTCTAAGTGTTGGGCTTGCCTGAGTCAACTATGATATTAAGCCAAAAATGTCAGTTCACCATCATCACAAAAACACATTTTCCGACTTATCTTTATGTCCCAACTTACCCCAAATGATATCTAGCCATGAAAATAACTGTTAATCACAAAATTACTCTTCGAATTTCTCCTGCATTACTTCAGTTGCAGGGTGATAAGGAGACATAATGCTGTATGAGCTGTTATACGCATGGTTACGGTTTCATTCATTTCTGGTTTTAGTGAAACTAAAGCACTCCACCTATTTCTAGCCAGGACAGCTGTGTGGGATAGGGATAACATTGTCAGATGCTCAGACAGTCTGTTGGTCCAACACTTTGATTCACACTTAAATGTCTCCACAGCTATTGAACATATTTCTATGAAACACAGACTCTGTTTAATTTGTTAAAGTTAAAGTTTTTGATCATCTAAAAATGTCTTATTTAGACTTTGATTGTAGTTAGCTCCACCCTCTTGGTTCACTTCTGATCTACATACTATATTTAATTGCAAGATATCAATGGTGGATTTTGATGGTTGCTGCATTTTTTTTTAAGGACAATAACACGTCCGGACAATAACAACAACTACCGGTACTTTGAGGGGCATGTCTGACACAACATTATCTTTAATCCTGAGCATGATTTACCTGTGGGCTCCCTATATAATTCTAGTTTTCGATCGCCCACAGATGGCATCCCTGACAACCATTTAAATACTATTACACTTCCTAATTATGTTGGGAGTCGTAAGTTCTTAATAAAGGTGAGCTATTTACAGATTGCGGTTACTTGAAAGGCACACCGAGAAACAATGCTTCCACTCATCTGACTTACAGTCCTGACACCTTTATAATGTCTGTTTTACTTCCTCCTAATTGTTGTAAAGCAGTACTGTGGGTATTTTATGGCCTCTGCGCAGCACACCACCTGTCCCTGTCGGGTGTTTACTGGCTCTCACAGCAATAGAGATGATGGGCAGCTATTAGTGCCACCGTGATGAATGGATTCCCCTTCAAAAAGCCAGCGTGTCTATCCCTGTCAGAGCAGGTTGTCCTTGGATAACAAAGCAAATACACTATATAGCCTCTACACAATAGATTATTGAGAATAGGGCCTTCAAATAGAAGATAATGGCAACTAAAAAGCTACACATAAACGCAGCTACAATATAAGGTAGTTCATTTAAGCCACAGATGAGTAGTTGCAATCACAACTTTTTTGAGCAGATCAACCCTCCACAAAATAGCACAGCAAGGGGACTTAACAGTGGGGTATCCTAAAAATAAACTGGTTAAATGAACATGTCGTCCTACCACAACAGAAGGTTAAGAGCTCTGACCTGCCCCACTAGAAGGAGGTTTGAAACGCCTGACAGGATAGTGAGGGCTGAGACACAATAATCATAAATGAGAAGGACAAAATAATATGTGGGAGGCATTCATAGTGTGGCACTTGTTTGTGCGTAAGATAATAGATTACCGTCTCACTTCCACACACCTGAACAATCTCTGCCTGAAGTGGGCGTGTGTGTGTGTGTGTGTGTGTGTGTGTGTGTGTGTGTGTGTGTGTGTGTGTGTGTGTGTGTGTGTGTGTGTGTGTGTTGCAAAGCTGAATAAGTATGTTCATCTTAAGTTTAAAGGGGAAACAAAACATAATTCCCATCACACACATTATTTAACGTTTTTCTCTCTTTTTGGCTCACTCTTCGGACTCCCTTTCCCAGCGGACTCTGACAGCATCATCTGGCCCTGATCTTTCACGAGTGTTTTTTTCAACCTCTTCATTCTGATAATGGCAGCCTCGGAGAGCTTGCGCTTCCAGTCCTCAAGATACTTCAAAAGCACTCACACTCTTTCTCTTAAACTGTGATCCATGGCTTGAACAAACTGAGTTGAACAGAATCATCCAACTATATTTTTCTGGAGGACACAGTACGTCATGACGAGAATATTTGTGACTAAAGATTACGGTTATGCAGTTAAATTAGAAAAATCTAGGGCTAGGCTTTGGTTTCATCATGGTTGAAAGAAAACAAGATGAGCTAAAAATCCTTTTTTTTTCAAGTCTTTTGCTTTTTTTGTCAACTGCCAAGATACATTTTTATTCAGTCAAATATATTTTCCTTAGGTGGTCTGAAATCACTTTTACTACACACTGTGTGATGATTATTGTATCATCATCTTTAAGTCATCAAATATTTGTTGGTCTCTTTGGACAAACCTGTCTACTAGAAATTATATATTAGTAGTGAAGAAATTAGTGAAGAAATCGGTACATTTTGACTCCAGAGACCGGGGATGCGTCCCGAGTCCTGTTTGTGGTTAGGTTTAGGCAACAAACTGTGTTATGAGTTCTTCTGTATTAAACGAAGATTACGATCACTCTTTCTCATGTCTTACGTGTTCTTGGAGTAAATATTCTGGAGCAGGAGCAAATTGGTCACACTTTAATTGTCATGGCACTGACTATAAATAGTTAGGTTAACACCAAATTTATATTTGCATAGACAAGAAATATGCTTACGTTTTTCGACCAGCACTGTTAGGAAACTCATCATTAAAAAATATATTTGTTTTTGTCGTTTACCTTGTGTCTGGTCTTTTAGACAGTGGTCTTTCATAAATGTATTTTAGTATGCGACAAGTAAAGAAAGGTTTTCCGTGTCTGCCACGTCATACCATTTACTTCTACTTTCTGAATTAATTCTTGCCTACCCGTTGTGCATTTAGCCTTTTGCTTCCTGTCAATTCTTTAATGCACTTCCATTGTCGTGGCAGCCATGGTGACCATATTTGTGGTGCAGCCTCAATAGACCTCTACTTCTACCAGGACAATGTAATGTGTGCTTCTACATCCATCCCACTGCCTCAGTGGTATATTCTCAAGAATAATCTTTAATTTGCAGGTAACATGGTATGTGGAGTGCTATTATTGTCCACCAAAATGTTCATTTACTGCAGTGGTCAGCATCCCTCCAGCAGCCCCAACTCTGCAAACTCATTTAGTGAGATCCCAAAACGCTCACTCAAATATTGAGTGTGCTAACTCTCTCTTCATTATTATACAATGACTTAGGTCTGTTCGTGGAAGGTGAATAAATATGTGCCAGTGAGTCCATCTTCTTCTCTTTTTCCTGTCAAGATGATGTGAGAGAGCCAATGTGAAGAGCCCCTCCATCTTAGTCACCTTCCCTTTGGTTCTGTCACCGAGGGCACTCGTTCTCTCAAAGGACATCTTGAAAATTAAAAAAAGCTTATAGTCTCAGATGTGGGGGAGGGATCTAATTCCCCGCTTCCTCCGATTTTACTTCTGACCTTTCAGAAGAAAAAAAAGTTGAACAATTTTAGTTACCAAGGATACCACAGGCAGCTCCTTTCTGAGCCGACTTTCTTTCTTCCAATTTGGCATCTAGCCAGCAGTTAGAGTAGCTGAAGTAGCTGTGCGGTCGATTATATGTCATCATTTTGTGGCTCTGAAAATGGAAAAGGACAGTGAGTAGGGGTTGTATCTACTTGTTCCTGAGTCACTAGACGCTACCATGTAACATGAAGGCAAATGTTGAAGACTGCGTTTTCTCCTCCTTGTATTTTCTTACTGACCTTTTATTTTCAGGACATGAAAATATCAAAGATATTTAAAAACTCAGCTAAGGCAAGATAATGCGACAGATACCGGTATTCTTGATGAATTGTATTATTATGAATGCTTTATGAACACATAGTACATTTTGAGTATCCGTTATGTAGTTCTGACGCGTTACAATTCAAGGTTTAAATGTGTTTTATACAACATAAACCATGATTTACAAGTGCCAATTTCCCATATATAACAACAATCATGTACAAACAATCCCAAAACCCATCAAACCTGTACAATTCATAGATAGTAAGTTCCACTCATAAATTCACACTTCATCCAACCATCAACTACAATTAACCTCTTCGATCTTTAAAAATGTTTTCAGGGTCATTATTCCTGATTGCAGTGAGTTTAATAGACAATCACCAAAATGATTGGCATTCAATGAATTCACTCCAGGAAACCAAAAAGTAAGCTTTCCCCTAAAATAAAAAGATAACAAATTATATCAATAGTAATTATATCAATGTTTGTATGTATTTATGTCTTTTGTAAAGGACTTTGAATTCTTTCTTTTTTTTAAGAAAAAATAAAAACAACTCATTAATTATTGACATAATGTAGATTCCTGCATTTGTGTGTTATCTGGTTCTCAACCTAAACTGGAGATTTGAGGCCTTCTGATCTTCTAAAAAATCTCCAGTATGCCTTCAGTCTTCAGCCAGATATTGGGTTTGTCATTTTATTGCAAACATGCAACCTAGAAATCAAACAAGTAATATTCTATAGATTTAGATAAAAACAAATGAGAAAAGCACACAAAGAGAATACTGTATAATTCAAGATAAAATAGATAATAGCTGCTTTACTGCTTACATCAGCAGGACTAATATTAATGTTTTCCAGGAGAAGAAAGTGAATTGAAAATAATTTGATTCAGCACCAGGTGATATGGATCCGAACATAAGATATGGAGGTTGAATCTATGTTCCTTTCTGAGCACAGTGTTGACTACCCAGACACAACTCTGGCTGATTACAGGAATATTCATTACAAGAGCAATTTCACTGCTGTTCATCTCGGCTGAGCAGTGAGAGCGAGAACATAACTCAGTTATTAACTCTCTTTTTACTGGCAAAGCACATTTACAGTAGATGTATCATGTTTGTACATTTCCAGGATTCATCTCATTTAAAAGATGGACAAACAAAATACCATTATGGGTGAGCAAGCACAGCTGTGACAACCCGATAATAATACTGATAATACTGATCTGGTGAATTAAAGGTCACTGCCAAAGCAGTGCACATAATAATTAAACATTCAATCTTGTCAAACTGCTCAACCACGCAATGAGCTTAATGTAGACAAAATAAATGAAGGTTTATAATTCTTAAGAGCTACAGTAGAGCTGAAGAAAAGTACCTGAGGTTCTTTTATGGAGGTGTCTCAAATTTACACAGCAAAGTAAATATAGTACACCTTCTTCGTCTCACTGGGGCTAATCCTCTGTGTACTCACAGACACTGGCACGCCCACAAAATTGACCAAAACTGGCAAATGGTTCTAAGCTAGCAAGCTACTCCGGACTAAAATATCACAACAACTGTTGGACGGATTGCTGTGACATTTTGTACAGACATTCATGGTCCCCAGAGGCTGAATCCTACAGACTTGAGTGATCCCCTGCCTTCTTATCTAGCGTCACCAACAGGTTGAAGTTCTCACTTATCCAGGGAAATGCAGCACATACTTAGATAGATTGGTGAAAAATGTCAAAGTCCCGAGACAATGTTTCCCAATTACTTTATTGACTCCTTGATATTTCTCATGACATTCCCATCCACTTCAGCTTTATGGAATTATATTTAGTACTGATTAGTACATGTTAGCATGTTAACAGGCTAAACTATGCTGGCGATGGAGAACATGTTGAACATCAGTATGTTAGTAGCATCATCATCATCATCATCATCATCGCCATTCTGAGAATGTTAGCAGGCTGATCTTAGCAAAGCACCACTGGGGGTAAGTACAGCCTCACATAGCTGCTGGCATGGCTGTGGAATCTTAGTCTTTGTCTTGTTTTGTTTTATCAGATCACATGAAGTTTAATGTGGAATTTGTGCCCTCCGCTGGGTAGCCTACCTTTTTTCCTTGAGTACCTTGAGTCCTTGAGTCCTACCTTGAGTTTATAATTAACTGACAGTAGCTGGTTGATACACAGCAGTGAACATATATGAAGAGTGATGTGTCAGTGAGAGAAATATGGAGCTGTTGCCTTTGGCAGCATTGCAGTATCTACTTAAATAGAAGCACTTATAGTTATGCTCCCTCTAAACATACATACACATGGATGCAAAAGGTTGGTCACTGGTTTAAGTTAAAGTGATAGTTTGGATGTCTTCACCTGGTGTTGTATGAGGTACTTTTCCATAGTCAGTGTATTACCTGTGTGTACTATATTTATAATATTTTAGCAGATATACCTTGCCATGAGCCAGCTATACAGTATGTTTTGACAAGGAACTGAAGACGTTACACATGCTCTCTTCAAAGCCACAATACTCCATTGAATTTCATTTTAATTTGACCTTGCACAACACAGGAGTCGCTGGTCTATCGCTGTCTCCATCGGTTAGTTTCTTTGTGTTTCAAGAGCATAGATGGATACCATGACTTCAGTTCTTCCTCAGAAATAGCTTTCTCACAACAAGGTAAACCAGCTAAAATATTCTAAATAGCATAAATTTAAACTGAATATTTTTCAGGTGGGCCTTTCTTTTAGGTGACTGAAATAGGTTTTGCTGCTGCACCCAACAACAGCAGCACATTACTGTGCTTCCATGAAGAAATTTCTGTCTGCTTCTCCAAACTGGGGGCATGCCAATCATCTACTGTAGGTACACTGACCATGGATAAGTACCTCATACAACCCCACTTCAAAACATCGGAACTATCCCTTTAACTACTCAGTTATTGTGTACAGGAGCATTTATGCCGGATTTGATGGACCGTGTAAATATTCAGTTCATGTTCACAGTTGAACTAAATGCCAAAACTTGAGTTGCATTGTTCTGCAACGGCAGCAATATGCTTAACGTTCAAAACGTATTATCTGCAATCCACAGCATGGTGTGTTTTCAGCCTCTCAGCTCCATCAACAGGAAACTCATTATCTCACTGCTTGGTTAATGCTCGTTGGCCCTTTGTTCAATCATGATGAATAATGGGCCCCACCTTTGTTTTGCCAAACACAAAGCTTGATTTATGCCATACCAAAGTCACTCAGCACTTTGCCCTTTTCTTCTTCCTGTCCCCAGATATTACTGGGTAAATAGGGTGACAAACTGGGAATAGCAAAATAAAAACCAGATCTCTATCTGTGGACCTGTTAGTAATCCATCATCTGCTAATTGCAAAGGAAAGTGCAACGTACCAATACTGCTGCTGACGTATGAAAGTTTGATCACCCCCAGGGTTTCTAACAGTTTTCATCAAACCTGGTTAAAAAAACCTCCTCAAAACATCAATAACTGTGTATAATGTTAGTTCAAGGAAGGAAAACAGAAACATTAAATTGGGGTCAGATGTTTTTTACCAAATAAAAGGAACTTGCAAATCATTCTGGTATGACAGCCCAAAACAACCCTCTTCATAACCTAATTTGAATTTGTGAAACACTTTGACTGAATATTCTAATTTCAGTCTTTGATCCATCAATACTACTATTCAAATATGATGCATAGCTGGATCTGGTTCAAGAGCTCACTGATTAGTTGTGTAGGCAAGTCTGATTTAAGTGGCTCCTGACAGAGACAACTAATAAATCAGCACAATAAATCTAATCACAGACCTTGTGTCAGTGAAACATGAATCTGTGCGCCGTTTAAACATTAATCGTAACATTTCATGATAATGCAAATGTTAGCATGTTAAAAAGTAAAACCAGCCATTCTCAAAGTGTGTGGCTTTAGCAATGGTGTTCATTTGGGGGTTGGGGTGACAGAAAAAGTTTTAGAATTTAAATGAATTTGTAACATTACACCTGCTAAAAAATTGGCACGTTAGCATCGTCATTCTCAGCATGTTAGCAGGCTGATGCTAGCGTTGAGCTCAAAGTCCAGCCTCACAGAGGTCTTGATCTCTTCCTCTATGTCTTGTTTTGTTTATTAGATCACATTCAGTTTAATGTTGCATTTCTGCCCTTCGCTGAGTAACCTACCATTTTTCTTTTTTTTGCAAATTAGGAGGATCTCTTCAAAGAGTACAGCATGAGAATGCAACTGAAGAGGAAGCAAAAAGTCAGGACATGCTTTTCTTTCGACAAATCAAGATTGTGATAAAGAATGTAATTTAAATTCCTCATGAATGTTGACCATGTTCTCTATAATCAGGGTTTAGTTAGCTCGAATTATTAACTTGAGCTTTAATGAACCACTCATTGATTCTTGCTTTTAGAGGTATGAGAATCATTGTCCTAAACACTTGAGTGCATAAACATAGTGTATATGTATATGTTGTTGTGTTTTTCTCTTCATTACAAGTTTCATCAGGAGGTAAACAGAACACAAGCATCTTATCCATTGTGATATACTACTTCTTATTTCAACAAGAAACTTGAAATCTGAACACGTTGAAATCTGCTAAATATGGTAACTTCCATAAGGCGTGATTGCAGCATTCCACGATGGACCTATCCAGTACCTGGCTATATTTGTTTTAATAATGAACAAACGACAAGCCTTTCAAATAATGGTTGCTTACGCCATACAAGATAAATTGCAAGATACGTTGTTGCAAGTGTCAATAAAAAAGTAAAGACTAACCAAAAGGTCAAAAGACAAACAACAAGCCACTGCCATCATTCTGCTCTCCTCTCTTTTAGTCATCTCAACCCCCTTCGGCTCCATTCCCACACATACCACCCTATTTGACTACATGATCGGTGGACAACTTTCCTCTCACTTCATGTGCTTCAGTATGAGAAGTCAAACAGACAGTCAAACAGGACGGAAAGTGAGCTGTGGTTGACAGTACAAGCAGTACTTATCAATGATTAACTTATCAAATGCCTTCTCCTAGCATTTTTATTTAATGCTGGTCTGAAATGTTTTCATTGACGGCAGTTTTTAAATGCTTTTTCCTCTTTAAAGATGAGAGTGGTTTGTCTTTTCTGTATGAAACGGCTGTAATGGCTTGAAACATTAAATGTGTCTCTTGTGGTTTCTAAACCCTCTAAAATGTAGCGCTCTCGGTTGTGATCTTAAGATTAAAGAATGCAGTGTAACATCCTATTTAGTACCAAAGCACACTTTCTGTCCCGATTTAGCGTTCCTTAACAAGCATGAACTGTCTTTGATCTGATCGCACTGGCCGAGGAGGAGATGTCCAATCCTTCGCATTTCGCAGAGGTGGCCCGACAAGTGGGAAGTGAATAGTGCCTGAGGGAGTGGAGCTTAGGCGTCACATCACATTACCTGAGGATGCATCCGCTGGGTGAAGTCATCTGTGTCTGCTGCTGCGGGTTGATGTTCCCCAGTTGCACTAACCAAGCACTGCCTCTCCTGGGAGGAACTTACTCGCCGACCTCACAAATATATTGTTAGATGTGGCAAGAGGGTCAATATGGGAGCTGTGTGTGTCCTCGGCTCATCATTGACACACCAGTTGGCAGAAAGCATGTGAAGGCTGTGGCTAATTCTGCTGCCATCTACGTGTCCCAGCTAGCATGATTTCCTCCCTCAAATCCTTTGCAGAAGCTTACGGGTGTGATCACACCTGTGTTTTCTGTAGTCTGAACCCTGGTGGTTTACATTACTGCAGTTATGTGATATTTCTTCTTGGCCTACATCCACACCATCTTCCACAAGTTCACTGATAGTTAAGCCAGGTTTGATTTTCAAATGTAACTACTGTATGTCTCGTGCTTTACCAAGCTCCTCCATTCCTTTAGCGCTGGCTCTTCATAGACGTGTGAGAAACTACAGAAAAGGACTATCCTCTCTTCCCACTGTTGTGAATAAATCATTCATATTTGACTTTTGAATTATTGAACATACAGCGTATTACTCTCAGTGAAGGTAAAAACTGAGTGTAGCCAAAAGAGATCCTAACTTTTTAGGGATGTGGGCACAAAAGTGGCTAAGCCTTAGCCGAAAATGCATACTGGGATATCTTGTGAAAGAGCAGACCTACATTCATATGTAGATCCTCTTTTATTCACTTCCCAACACTCAGACTGGACTCTTCTGCTGTGACTGAGTCTGTGCTGTGTTAGGTTCAATTTGCAGTGTTGAATCTCTACTTAAAGAGTCTGGAGGTGCTGAATGGGTACTCATCCATAAGCATGGTTTTCACAGACATAAATCCGTATTTGCACATACAGTATAAAATCAATACAACTGAAGAGTATTCTGCAGTTAATATGACGTGACCCAAGCCACAGATGGGTAGTCTTTTCTCACGTCTGTCAATACCGTGCTTTTATTGGGTGAAAATGGTTACTAAACTCAGATTTATAAAGGGGAATTATTGCTACAGTAGATGATTTTTCTAGCATATTGCTGGGGGGAACGAGAAAATCGGCTCAACATTCAGCTTTTGACTAATGTAAGATTATTTTGTTTATTATCTAAGTGAAATAGTATTTAAAAAGTTGAAAGGTAATTTCACCTCCATTAGAATTGTACTACATATGAAATAGAGTTGGGTGTGAAGTCAATATAGACCATATTAATGTATCACACCGTTTTGGGGTGCATTAGTTTATTGTGTGAGTTATTGCAAATCAATGAGAAGGACTGTTCACGTGTTGTTGTTGTTTTTCATGAATGTGATGAAGTACTTTAATTTGCTTACTTGAGATTAAAACATTCACACATGTTCCTTTTTGGTTATTTAATCCATTCACAATTTATCAGGTTATTTACCAGAAAATGTACTGTATTATATCATGATATTCCTGAGAAAGGAAATACGTCTTTTCTTACTGAACTGCTGTCACTACACGGACTGCTCAGAGAGTATAAATAGTCTTTTAAAGTCTTTCAACATTTGTTTAAATATTTGGAATATCTTTGAAAGGCACCATTAAACCACACAATGATTGCATGTGCAAATTGAGTCACAGTACAGTGAGACTGTAGAATTAGACCAAAGCTGGATTACCAACTGGGCAAAGTGCACAACTACTCCAGGGTCCCAGACCTATGTTTATGATTTGTGGTAATTTGATTAATTCCTGCATTGTTAAAGCGGCCCTTTATGGATTTTGCACATAATTGTTCAGTTTACGCGTCACAGTGAGTAAGTCTGTGAAAAGGGTATTATTTGGCTTTAAATGGAACTTTCTAAAGGTGTGAATTTTGAAAGACATGAGCATTTACCAGGCAGAGGTGCTCCAACAAAAATATACTGTTGACTTGCAAGATGGGAAATGTAGGATTCAGTGTTTTGCTTAACATTTAAAGATAGCTCATGCGATGCCGCATCCATTTTAATCATTCCTTAAATAGATCTCTTGTCCTCCAACTTTACGGAAGTGCAATACCGCATCCCTTTAACTAATCTTGAGGCCCTGACTTGTAAAGTATAAGTGTCATGTGTCAAAACTAGGGGTAAATCTTCATTATTTCAGTTTATATTGTGGTAGCCTCCCACTAATTTTTACCCCAGAAGGCCACACGTATTCATCTGGCACTGATTACTCCTGCGTTAAAGTGGATGGTGAATGTCAGAGATTCTGTACTCCACCAGAATGACAGCAGTTTATCTGAGAGTATCTATTGAAGCCTGTCAAGGTCCTGCAAGATCATAAATTAATTGGCCCCATAAACTAGGGACCACTACTCTAGCACCATGTTGTTCATACTGGCATATAAATGTATGCATCATCTCCCCTGTAAACCTAAAGGAGCTCCGAGAGACAATAAACATCCCTCTGCAGCAGAACACTTAGCGTTCAGGAACTGTATAACCCTCACAAACAAACCTGTTCAATACTGAGCCTCATTTGAAGCTCTCCCTACTGTTCTGCCTAATTTTACAATGCATGTCCTTGGGAATCCTAAATGACAGTGAGTGAGCCCTAATTACAGCTAATCATGTGTCTAATTGGCAATTACCATTCTAATTAATTATCTTTCGGATTCCCATTGTGAATCATATACCGAACACACTCTGCTTTGTTTAATTAAAACAAGCCTGTTTTCATGGAGACCAGCACAAACAGTTTACAGTCTGTGCAGCTTGTGTGCCAAAATAATCCCAAACTGACTTCATAATTATTTGAAATGCTCAGTTAGTTTTGAGGGCCACAAGAAGCAGGAATTCATGGAAAAGATCCTCTAGAATGATGTGGTTTGGGGGTTGTGCACACACACTTACACAGTTTTGTACGAGATTGAATCACCTACCTTATCTTTTCATCAGCCCAAAACACATTCATAGCTCTGCCAATCACACTGTAACACAGATTGATATCTGTGATCCAGTTCCTCCCATAATATCATTAGCTCCTCAGGCGTACCTAAGTCCCTTGCTCAGCGTATCCACAAGCAGGAAACTTCCATAATTCTGGGTATAATGCATGAGGTAATAATGCCTGATTGGCAAGCAGGAGGAATAATCAGATCATCAATACAACAGCAAGCCTCTGTCTTTGTTATGTTTACTGAGGCAGAACCATGACACCATTAATTTGACTTAATTTCATTGTGGCTTAGTGGGAGCAGTGGATATGTCTCTTCTGTCACAAGTCTTCAGACTGAGCTCTGCATTTTGAGCTGGAGTATACATGAGATGCAGAGTGGGTCTTGGTGGGTGGGGATGAGTGCTTACTTTCCCCATTTCTTATGTGGAACTACTGTGGAGCATTTGGGAACTAACTTGAATTAATATTTTAGAATACCAGAATGGCAAAACTCATATTGTTGTATGTTGCAAAACAGAAAGACAGCAATGAGTTATGAGTTATGTTTTCTCTGAAGTGAACTTTGCCTGAAGCCACTTTAATTTGATTGTTATGGGCGTAAGAGCAGGTGTAATGTATCCTCAACCGAAATGTAGGAGGATGTAAATTACGCATCAAAGTCATTAGCTGTGAGGTCGATGGGCGCTGATCCTTAATGCGTGACTACAGAAAACACTGATCATGGTCAGGTTAAGCAAATTAATTAAGCGTATCAATCAATCACAGTCTGCATATTGCTTTTTTGTTTTTGTTTCAAACGCACATGAACGGTTGATCTTGAATGAGGCATTTTAAATGTAAGTAAGTAAGTAAGTGTGTCAAGTTTATTTATATTCCACTTATCACAGACAAAGGTCACAAAGTGCTGTACAGGAGTCGAGAAAAATATAAATTAAACCAAATTGACCATAACGGGGGTCAAAACATTACAACAGCCTAATAAAATACACATTAAAGATGGTGCAATGAAAAAAAAACAACATGTAATTCTCTGGCACAAAACAAATTCATTAGGCTACTTCATTTGGCACTTGAACTGTTCTTGCCCTCGTTGGTTTAGAGCAGCTTATACGGTCATGTATTTGTCTTCTCCGTGTCATTTTATACGCAGGGTGCACTGCACGCGTAATGTTGGTATCATTGCAAATTGACAGGCTTCATTATCAAAGCAGCTTCAGTTGTTAACTTTTGCAACTTACCTATCGACGCTGATCACACACAGGGTCATGATGGAGGCAGTGCAACACATTACATCCATGCCGATGAAGATGTTACAGAACACCTCTCCAAAAAGCCACTTGCCCCCAGTCAGGTCGGTCACTATTACAAAAGGCATCACAACTATGGCCACTGACAGGTCCGCCACTGCTAGAGATACCAGAAGGTAGTTTGAAGGTTGTCTCAGTTTCTTCACCACGCACACAGCGATCACCACCAGCGTGTTCCCCATGACAGTGACCGCCGTGATGATCGCCAGCATCACCCCGATAATGATCTTCTCCGGGTGCCCGAAATCCTGCAGCTGCTCCCCGCACGACTCGTTCCACATGGCTGTGGGACTAATGGTGACGAGGACGTTGTAGAGAAGCTGCAGAGTGCCATTGATAACTTCGGAAATATCCTCCCTCTTATTAAAAGTGAGCTCAATTTCCGAAGTATTGTACATCACGACAACGTTATCTCGGAAGGGGTGCAAGGGACGCCTCGCCAATGCACTCCAATTACGCGCATATTTCGATATGTGTAACCTGCTCTCGGCTCCTGTCCAGCGGTTTTAGATCGAGGCTGCTGCAGCAGCACCGCATCACAGCTGCCAACAACTCGCTCGGGTTCTCGACTGGTTTCTCTTTACCAATGATCCGTGTCGAGTGATTTAAGTACGTGCTCCATCCCTACAAGGAAAAACAACTTGTACTCCCAAACTATGCAATGTAAAAACAAACAAAAAAAAGTTACAGAATGCAAACGCTGCTCCCGGAGTGCCTGTTTCTCGGTCCACTAACCAGACAAATATGGACTATTGGGGGAGTTGCGTTGCGCAAACCGCACGTATCAATGTGACGCATCACGCGCGCACAGACTGAATACGAGAGATACGGCAGCGATTTCAAAGTAATTTCAAGGAGCTCTAAGTGTGCAAAACCATGAGTTTATTGTTATTTGTGCTTTTTTGCTCTTAACGTTTCCTCTCCAAACTGCAGTCTACTCCCCTTGTTAGTGTTTTCTACTAATCAGAGAAAAGATTCTGGGTTTCCTTGAGTGTCGTTTCAATCTAACGTTTGTCTATTTTATATCTGGCTGTGAGTTAATGTCACAAAACTCCCACATAATTTCACACATAATATCTCCTCTTCAGTACACGTCTATATGTATTATTATAATAGTCCGAATGAGCTGTTTGGAAACCCCTGAGACATATTTGTTTTGAAGCCCTTAACACAGCCACACATTTATTGAGGGGGAATGTTAATGTTTGCTTTAAAATCCCTGCTTTTCCCACATGCCTCTTGAAGAGACAGTAAATGAACCCCATGGCATTTTGCCAATGCCTCAAACAAGCAAAAATCAACTGGTTATAAATAGAACATCTCACTCAAACTTAACTCTCTTGTAGTGCACATATGCGTTTCTGCAGTGATGATGCCTTTATTGGTTGCCTTGGCTCTTCAAATGTAAGCACTTAAGACCAATTTTTTATCCAAAGTCCAGCTCTGCTAATCATCCTGGAAGAAAGTGAGGACATATGGGAAAGCTTCCCAGGATTTTGGTTGCTTGCATCATTGTCCAGGCAGCAACCGCTGTGGTGTGTTTGTCCCTCTGGCTCTGGAGGGCAGCGCTGTCTCCCAATTCCCTTACAGGCATCACTGCTCTTCCCCACATCTCAGATGCAATCCACCACATAGCATTGGCCTTTTAGTCACTATTACCTACCACTCTGTCTGACAGACAGGTCAATAATGATTGTCACATCAGATTAATGCCACTGACCATTGGCAACTTCCGCTGGGCCGTCTGCTGTCAAGGAAATTTGGTCCCTTAAATTAAACTATTAAGATATTATGCGTGGAAGTCAGAGGAGACAGGTCATGTTTCCAGGGAGGAAAGCCTCTAAGGCAAGTTCTCAGGGCTTATGTAAATCCACCTGTCAACATGTTAGTGTCTCTTTGAGCTCCTCTGAGGGTTTTGTAATGTGGAAGGGTTAAATAGGTATGAATTACACCTGTTTTAAAAAGCAAACAGGGGAGATGGTTCGAAGAAAGCAGAAATTCAAATTAAACCACTGCAAATTGTTAACAGACTAATGGTCATGTTTTCATCTATTTGTGGCTGCTTTGCATGTCTGTTTGCTGTCTTCATGGTTTTTGTTTTTGTTGTCTTTGTAATCGTTTGACTGTTCAACAAGAAACCGTCACTTCAAACAGAATTTCTGGCCCAGAGCCGCCCTTCCATTGTGAGATTAGGTACATCTCGGGCTTTGATGCAACCAGGTTACCACGCTGAGACAGCTAAAAACGCAGATCTGTGTGCTCCTCTGTTAAAACGTGGTGTGCTCTGTCAAAACTGAAAGCGTCATTTGAACCAATTAGAGGAAATTACCTCAAAATGCAAAACTTGTTTTGATCCCTCTTGCAGCCAAAAATCCCCGTGGACCTGTTTGAATGCTGGGTTACTAAGACTCTGCCCAATAAACAAGTCACATGTACATCCATGTGACTTTTGCTCACAAGCCCTGGAACCCCTCTAATTGGGCAGTAAGAACCTTAATGAAACCAACATTACATTTTTTTCTTTACATTTTGACCTACAGTATACTTACACCAGCATGTCGGACATTTTCAAAAGTATCCCTCCAGGTCTAATCTAAACGTGCTGCATTAGACATGGGTAATGGGTAATGTTGACTTCTGCCCATCTGTGGCCCTGACATGAACTGGCATAACGTTATCAGTCAGTTAGTTGAAGTCAAATGTCTGCTCTTTAGATGTATATTACAGCTGAAGGCAGACAGGGGGAGATTGTCCCTCTTCGCAGGCCAGGGGGGAGATAAACATTGTTTATCTCATTTTCTTGGCAGCAAATTGAGGATTTGCGAACATGACCTTAATAAGGTGACACAATCAGGCACAGAGCAGTAGCTGGGCAACACACAGCTAATTTCATCATCAGAACAAATTGTAAGAGAGAAGCAGAAAAGAAAAACACATTTGTTTTCAGAAGTATCCTCACCACAGAAATGACCAGTGAACCACACACAAAGGGAAGATCACTTCCAAAGGAAATAATATTAAAGAGCCAGTGTTTTCTTGCAAGCATCAGTATAAGCCATATTCATATAATGGGTTTTATTTTGCTTCCTATAAAATCAAGCTTACTACAGAAGCCAAGCGGTGGCTCATACTGTCTTATCTCAACAACATATAATTCAATGCATTATCAGCTTATGTGTATTCAGTCACAGGTGAATATTAGGAGAATTAATCACATCCTAATAAGGTAAAGTAATTGGTTTGGCCATAAATGTTTCTGATTAGGTCAAACTTTGAAATCAAGCTAATCTACATCAGTGTTGAACCCAATTGATTGAAAGTGTGTTTCTGAGAGTGATGTCTAAAACAGTAATAAGTATCACAGCTTGCACATGATTTGTTTTCCCAGTACAGAAAAACAAATTCTAAAAAAGGATTTGATAGAAAGTAGGAATAAATATTCAGAACACATATCACAGTGTATGAAAGAAAGAGGCCATGTGACTTTGAAAAAAAAGAAAAAAAGATCCTAATAGATCCATTAGCAATAATATTAGGTAAAACATATTCATGTGGACAAACAAAAGTGAAAAGCTACATCATATCATAGCAAAAAAAAGGTCTGTAGGCTTTGTGTCAAGAAATGTTACTTGGCTTTTCTTCTGTAAACATCTTTATATTCTTAGTTTATAGCTTCCATTGTGATTAAATTCCAAAAACTATAGTTGAAAGAGAATTACAGCAAGGGTCGTGCTATGAGTGTCATTCTTAGTCAAAGCCAGTTACACTTTAGCATAACTGCCAATGTATGAGTCCACTTGACAGCAGATGAACAAACTTAAATGAAATGGCTTTATCTATACCTCATGGTGTAGCCTCTATTTATACATGGAACAAGTGGCATAGCTCTTTAGCTCACTATAATATCTAGGTTGTTGTTTCATCTTGGCCCTTGAGGTATCTGCCATCCATCCATTCATCCATGCACCACAGATAAGATATGGTTAAAATGTTAAATGCATATACACTGCTGTTCAAAAGTGTGGGGTCACTTCGAAATTTCCTTATTTTTCATAGAAATGCACTGTTTTTTTCAATGAAGATAACATTAAATGAATCAGAAATACACTATACATTGTTAATGTGGTAAATGACTATTATAGGTGGAAACGTTTTTAATGAAATATCTACATAGGTGTATAGAGGCCCATTTCCAGCAACTATCACTCCAGTGTTCTAATGGTACATTGTGTTTGCTAATCGCATAGAAGACTAATGGATGATTAGAAAACCCTAGTAGACCCCTGTGCAATTATGTTAGCACAGCTTAAAACAGTTATGCTGGTTAGAGAAGCTATAAAACTGGCCTTCCTTTGAGCTATTTGAGTATCTGGAGCATCACATTTGTGGGTTCCATTATACTCTCAAAATGGCCAGAAAAAGAGAACTTTCATGTGAAATTCGCCAGTCTGTTCTTGTTCTTAGAAATGAAGGCTATTCCATGCAGGAAACTGCGAAGGAACTGGAAATTTGTTTGGGTGACCCCAAACTTTTGAACAGTAGTGTATATATATACATATGCAACCATAAGCATTCATAACGGTTTAACATCCTCTTAGATTGTTTAATTGCTAGTTGTTGTTTTTAACAGGTTGGGTATTGTTAGTAGCATCTGTGAGTCGCTGTAACGTAAGTGGTAGAGACATTTATATATATATATATTAAGTAGTAACATAATGGACATTAGAGATACCGAACATGAGAGTTTGATCATTTCAGTGATGTGAGAGTTGGGTTTGCTGAGTCAGCATGTTGAACCTGGTACACATCACACCTACAAACTCCATCCATCCATCCATTATCAGTCGCTTATCCGGGGTCGGGTCGCAGTGGCAGCAGGTTCAGCAGGCCGACCCAGACTTCCCTCTCACCCGCAACACTTTCCAGCTCATTCTGGGGGATCCCGAGGCGTTCCAAGGCCAGCCGGGAGATATAATCCCTCCAGCGTGTCCTCGGTCTTCCCCGGGGTCTCCTACCAGTTGGACGTGCCTGGAAAACCTCTAATGGGAGGCGTCCAGGAGGCATCCTGACTAGATGCCCGAACCACCTCAGCTGACTCCTTTCGACACGAAGGAGCAGCGACTCGACTCCAAGCTCCCCCCTGATGTCCGAGCTCCTTACCCTATCTCTAAGGCTGAGCCCGGCCACCCTACGGAGGAAGCTCATTTCGGCCGCTTGTATCCGAGACCTCGTTCTTTCGGTCACGACCCAGAGTTCGTGACCATAGGTGAGGGTTGGAACGTAGACCGACCAGTAAATGGAGAGCTTCGCCTTCCGGCTCAGCTCCCTCTTCACCAAGACGGACCGGTACAGCGCCTGTTTTACTGCTGCAGCCGCACCGATCCGCCTGTCGATCTCCCGCTCCACTTTACCCTCACTCGTGAACAAGACCCCGAGATACTTGAACTCCTTCGCTTGGGGTAGGCAGTTTGTCCCCACCTGGAACACACCTACAAACTGCCACATATTTCTACAAAGCATCTGCAATGAAAACACTAAGAGTGAGGACATCACTGATAGCTTTTGAGACGAAAAAAAACCTTCCCTACTCTCATTGATATATGATTGTTTGCCCTGCAGGGAGTCTAAATATGAGGTCACAAACACCTCAAACTCCCCTGGGTTCATTCTCAATAGGTAAACAAATTCTGATTGCTGATTACCACAAATTTGAAACAAGGCTTGTTCTAACTATTAGAATTAAATTAAACATTCCAACTGACAAACTGTTGGCTACAGTGTATTACATTGACATGTTTCTGAGCCACTTATTCAAAGCCACATACATTTAGTAGTGAGTCAGTATACAAGATATTGATTAATATATATTGACACATTACATGTACTGTAACATAACACATAATATCGAGACAGATTTGGATGTTGGAAGTGTTTAAAGGATAATTTGATTCTCATATTGGGCCAGTTACCTCAATATTTCAATAGATGGCAATACAACCCTTATAAATAAAATATATATGATGTTGTCCTTCAAGGACCAAGGATGAAATGGAGTCCGTTGAAGACTGAATTTATAAAAATAGAAAAAAAGCCATGTTCATCATAATGTTAATAACTGTTTTCCCTTTAGCTCTTAAAGGTCAACTCCAGCATGAGTTTATCTCAAACGCTCTATCCCGTCTAGTAACTCACCTCAAAAGACAGTAGTTAATATTAAAGGACCAAAGGAATGGTTACTTTCTGGAACGGTGATTCATTTATTCTTAAAGAGACCTGGTGCGAGCACAAAGTCATCACCTCAATACCTCTGGGAGCCTTTTTGTGATTATTTCGAAAGAGTCTCAGGCTAATTGCCAATATGTATGGCCGGTGACCTGAAAACCAAAGCTCTGTGGGTTTTGGACTTTTGGACTTTTGGAAAGAATGTCAGTCCACCTCCTTCAGCGTTCTTCTGCAGAAAAAAAACGTTTTCAAATGACAAGGACACACAATCAATGTAGGTGCATGTCAGCAGCTGGCCTTGAGTGTGCGAACATCTTTCCATAATGATTATCTTTTTAGTTGTGCCTTTTTGTGTCTAAAAATAAATGTTTATTGTTATGAAGTGAGACTATTGGTGAAAGCCAAGATTCATAAGACTGGCCATTTATTATTAATTTATCTTGAATGCTATATATATATATATATATATATATATATATATATATATATATATATATATATATATATATGAATGGTACCGCTGTGGTACACACTGCAAACTGCAAGCTGTGGTACACACTGCAAATACAGAATGTGGGTAATTGCCCAGAAGACAACCGAGACCGCCTGTTTAATCATACAGTAATGTTTACCTTTGGCTCAAGCATTTTGAATATGGACAGTGTTCATGATGTGTCGGTCAGAGTCACAAGCCTTGTTGAAGAAGAGGCCACAGCTTCTAGCAATCACTTTTTCTGTGTAATTGTTGCTTACAAAAGTCAGTGTGTTTAGCTTAATGTATGATTATAGATGATTTGTCAAAACAAATATTAGTAAATTAGATGTATTGCCACCATGGTTACGCCTGTCAAATATAATATCCACCATCACCAAGCTGCACAAAGATACTTTTGCCCCAGTGACCTAAGTGGGCTGCAACAGCAGATAGTTATGTATCTCCCAGGTTCAAATGTATATGAACTGTGTGAATATGAAACATGCCAAATGCTGAATCATAGCCCAGACAAACTTGTTTAAAAACTACAACCAGGCCAAATGCAATTTTAATGTTGGAAATGAGTTTTAGAATCTGTCAGCTGGTTTTGCACATTACTTCACCCCGACTTTCACTGAACTTATACCTCATGAGTTTCCATTAAAAGTCTATTACAGGACATGCAGGTCCCTGACATGAATAGACAGATAATATTGTCATGAAGTGACCCAGATTTTCCATTATCGCACACATTATTCACCTTTGCAACACTCAGCGGTGGAAGAATGATACCACAGTAAATATACTTATTTTACAACGTCTATGAGATATATTTGGTTACAAGCAAAAATGGTTATTTAAGTAAAAATGCAAAAGTAATTAGCATCAATACAAGTAACAGTAGTCCTTATGGCTCATTTCATAATTGTTTCTAACCTGTGCTTAACTGTTTTAAATGGTAAAGGTAGAGATAAGTGTAATTACTTTATATATTGCTAGGTTGCTTAACCTATTATAATACATCATAATGTTTTAGTTCATCTACTCTTTGTATGATACATATACAGCCCTTTGTGACCTCTTTTGTCTGTGAAATGTGCTTTATAAATACAATTATTATTATTATTATTATTATTATTATTATTATTATTATTATTATTATATAGTCATATAAGTCATATAAATGTGGACCAAAAAGTAGGCTACGATACTTACCTCTGAGATGTAGTGGAGTAGAAGTATATAGTAGCATGAAATGGAAATACTCCAGTAAAATACAAGTACTGCAAAACTGTACTTAAGCACAGTACTTGAGTAAATGTACTTAGTTGCATTTCCACCACCTGCACCAATGCCTGAGGTGCCAGGTAGTAACCGCCAGAGGGCGACAAAACTGTCTTCCTCAATGTCACGTAAATGAATAATAAAAGATTGACAGTTCTGTAAACCAATGCCTCGCGTCAGAATTAATCTGAGTATCCAATAAGGATGTGGGGGGGAAGATACTATCTATGCATCCGTTGAATCCTCAAGTGGATTAATTTAGTGCGGAATTGTCACCTTGTTCCAGGTGAGAGACATAGCCTCTTAATATGTTAGTGTATTGTTTGTATATATCGCGCACTCGAACAGTGTTTTCTTGTTTGCTTAAAACGTTGAGTGTTCTGGGGGTATTTCTTTTTCATTTAATGTCTCGTGGTTGTCACGTTCTCTGTGTAATGTCCTTAAACACGTGTTGTCAGTTAGCTAACGTTAGCTCCTGTTTTAGCTAGTTAGCTAACGTGGGGTCACGTTAACAACGCGATCGCTTAGTTAGTTAAATCCAGTGTTTCATAGCTAAGTTAGCTCACGGCAGTTAACGAATGTATAAATATAAGTCATTTTTATCGCGAGTGTCCACAATTTGAGCCAGTTCCTACTGAAAATAAGGCGCCTCTGAGTCTCGATAGCTCATTGACATTAGTGTTATTTTTTAAGCCGGGCATCTCGATAATATAGCCAGAGCCGACATTAACTTTCCGTTATTTCTCAAAAGCTGTTAGCTAACCTTATTTCTCGTAATCAATGTCTTAACAAATAAATGTAAATATGTCATGCTATCAGTCAATGAATCTTTTATTTATTTGTACACAAATGAAACTTAAGCAATATTTGATCAATGTGATAATAATAATAATGCGTCTTATTTATATAGAATTTACAAAAAGCATCACATTTAAGACGGCAGATGCTAAAATGCTAAACGATTAAAACATTTCCTGTCATAACATTTTTGTGTGCATTATTTCTTTTTGTAGAATGCCACTAATTAGACATACTGCTAACTTTATCCTATCAGTGTATTCCTGCAGTCAACCCATTGTTGTGTTGACTGGTTATATCAGTTAAACAAATGGATCCAAATAAGCCTCCCTCACTGACGGGTGTCCCTTCGCTGGGACGCGGAGTGGGACTACAGCCTCAGGAGCCGGCTGTAGGACGTAGCAGAGGGCTGCTGCTCTCTGCTGAAGGGCCCGGGTTAGGACGAGCCAGAGGTTTCCCCACTTTTGGCGATACACCACAAGGACGAGGAGTAACTCTACCAACTACTGACCCTGTGGTTGGCCGAGCCAGAGAGCTGCTTTTCCAAGCAGGTGATTCAAAGGTAAGTAAGGTTGACCTTTGATAGTAGGTCCTCAGTTTGGATAGAAACAGAGCAATGCACTACTGTGGTCGGGGGCAGCAACACAACTTATTTTAGCCATCTAAAAGAGAAGCTCACTTATAAAAGGCAATATCAATTAATATACGATATATTTAGAATATTTTCACGGCTCTATCTTGCCATCAGACAGCCCTTTCTGACAGAGAACTGAACTTCAAGTGAAACTTATCTGTGCTCAAGTATAGATATGTTCCAGTTCTCTGTTGGAAAATATATAACGTACACTAGACATGGGACGATATGCGAAATTCATGGAGCCTGGCCAAATGTAATTAAAAATGTTATCCCAATAATCATCAAAATATGCTTCAAACTCTTAAAATTACACTTAAAAATACAGAAAGCATTTTGTAAAGAAACACTTTTTTTGTAGTCAACATTCTTTTTTTGTGTGGAAAAAAAAATCTGAAATAAGGTATGTAGTTCTCAATGATAAATAAAGGGTACATTTAACAATGGTGTTCTTTCTTGCATGATCATTTCTGTATTTTATACTATGCAGCATTTACCTAAAAAATAAACTCCAAAAATAATCCCTCTCACATTTCTGGGCAGTGTGTGTGAATCCCCCAGCCAATAAGAGTACACAGGTGAGGTTGGGTCTTTTATAGAAACAAAGCAACCAAGTCACATCGTCGTCTCCGTCTCTCTCCTCTGCTCTCCGTCTGTTTCATGGTAGTATAAAGAACCGCATGTCTGCGTGTTTGTTTGTTTGACCCAGAGGGGGGAAGAGACACACACACACACACACAAGCAGAGGCAGCAACACAGCGGAGTCGAGGCAACAGGATGAAATGTTTGCTTCAGCGACATTCATTCGAAATCTGTTCATACGGAACCTTTGAGCAGGGTTGTGGGGAGGTGTGGGTTGTATTTATGTGTGCTTTAAAATGTAACCGCAATGAAACAATCGGCAATACCGCTTGCTCGACCACCACTCTCTGTCCCTTGTTGAGCCACAAAGCTCTATAAATACCCTTTTTAAATTTTATGTTAATCAAGCTCTATTTTTCACTTGTGACAATATTTAGGATTATCATGATAATGGAAATTTACCACAATCAATTTTTGCTTTTATTGCAATTTATGATATAATCCTATACCGTCCCATTCCTGGCGCGCAATTAAACTGGTTTTACGTAGGTGGGCCTTTTAGGAAAATTTTGCTGCTGCCCTCGACAGCAATATATTGCTTTGCTTCTGTTTCTCCTGATTGGGAGTGTGCCAACCACCATCTACTGTATGTAATACACAGACTACGGCTAGGTACCTCATACAACCCCACTTCAAAACACCTAAATTATCAATTTTTAAGAGCTGCTAAGGTTTTTGTCTGCCTACAGGTTACCCTTGGTCCAAGATCAGCACTGGTCTCAATGTTTCGAGGAATAGGCATTGAGTCCTCAATGACCTCATGGGGAAGAGGAACGACACCACTGGGTCAGTATTAAAAAAACTATTTTGACCTAAGAGGGGTAATTAGCTCACCCCTCATTAGACTGACAGGCTTCTAGGGACATGTGACTAGTGATGCTAATTTAGAAGTTTCAGAAGAATTAGCAGCCACTGTGTTGTGTGCCTTGTCGTGGACCCCTGCTGCCACTTTCCCAGTCTTCACCGCATCAATTAATTTAGCTGCAAGGTTGTCAGCTGTGTCTACCTGGCATCAAGGTTTCCTCTAGTGTATTGCCAGCCGGCGCCTGCCATGTGTGTTACGAGTATGAAGTTAGCAGTAATAGTATAGCTGTAGCAGTGCATTGTGTACAGTTTAGGCTACATGTCTGTCAATTAAGTGCTACAACTAGACCTTGCTTACTACCTGCTGATTAAAGTGAAGGGCTTAGCCTCGAAGTTAACAACTTCGGCTCAAGCAGACTTGATTGATTTTACTCATTTTTAAGTTACAATTTATTCAAGTCAATTAAGCAGAAATACATATTTTAAAACAAACTGAATACCTACCCAACAAACGATAACCAAATATTTGGGTACAGCCCTGGTTTGATTGTAGATCCTAGTAGTACATTGATGTCTAATAACAATGCTACAGCTAATTGGAATAATAATTAATTAATTATTTGTCCATCAATGCAATTAACTTCTCTAGATGGGAATAGTATTAGTTATAATGCATAAATCTTTGGAAATCCTTCCAGGGCACACTGAGAAACTGCATGCTGTGGCAGGAACTTGATACACTTCATTTCAAATGATTTGTTTGGGCTTGTCCATATGTGCACACTTTGTTTTCTCTCTTTCTTATTCTGTTAGCGGAGTTGCTTAAAAGTCATTTAAACATTCATATTTTTAAATTAAGTCTTTCTCAAATAGAGACACCAGTTTAAGGCATGGAGTGAGTTCAGCCAAGACTCGAGCACAATGGGATGACACGATGATCCATTCAGATCAACTGCCGGTTCAGGTTTAACCCATAACATGTCCATGTGTACTGAGTTGTTACATGTTGTTGTAGGAAGAGGAGGAGCTGGAGATTTTGCTCATGTGGAGCTGCAAAGTGCCCCAGTAGGACTCACCAGCAGCCCAGCAAGCCAACCTAAAGAGGTGATGGGCAGAGGCAGCAGGTAGGTAGAAGTGTATTTACAGACATGCACTAAATACTAGAAACACCTGTTTGTATAATACAATACAATAGCACAAACTATAATCTCCACCAAAAAAAAGCAGTTTAAAAAAATACTTAACATTATAGTCTTTATGAAGGTAGGATTTGAAACAGATATGTGTGCCTAACTAGGATCTGGGTGTAGGAAGGGTTTTTCTTTTCTTTCAGTTAGCTTTTTTATGTTTATTTGACTAAATGGACTCAACTCGAATGTATTATGCTGCTATTTACATCTGAGCCAACCTTTTTGTATCGGTTGTCGTATGGTTTTAAGCATGAGACTACATATATTGTGTGTTGAGCCTTGAGGTGCTGCTTTTGCTTTGCAGCGTTTGTAAGCCAGATGTTAGTGTAACTGAAGTGGTGCGGTTGTTTTGGGGTCATTTTTGTTCCTGTAGATGTAAGGGTGGCTTTTGACTCAAGTGTACAAATGCATTATCATAATAGTCTCAAGTTTGTCTGTAACTTCATGGGTTTTTCACCATCATAGGCTTCTTGGCCACAAAAATATTTGCAATAAAACGTGACCAGTCTTAATATATACTGTGTGTGTGTGTGTGTGTGTGTGTATGTATATGTATATGTATGTGTATATATATATATATATATATATATATGTGTATGTATGTATGTATGTATATATATATACATATATATATATATATAATTGTTTTTTCATAATTAAGACACATTAATTGTTTTATAACTTTTATAAAACAGATGCAACTCTACTAACAGTGTAATTTGACCTGTTCCAGTTTCCATGGCCGAGGTGTGTCCCCCCAGACAATGGTGGGGCTTGGAAGAGCAGCAGTGCCTCACCTTGGAGTTGGAAGAGGACGCGCTCTTCCTACTTTTCTTCAAAGTCGTGTTGAGTCTGCTTCTCCAGCCTCTGAGCAACAAGCAGTACAACAAACTCAAAATTCACACACAGGTTGGGAAACTTTAAAAATTGATTCAGAGAATACATGAAACGATGCCAAAGATAAAGTTATGATATTTAGTTAATGAGTGACAAGGACTTTTGAAAAGGGACAATATTTTAAAATGCAAATAATGTGAAGGGACCACACCCCCGAGGCCCACCACTCAAGAGGTACTGGCTCCTGCTGTTGCACCGGCAAAGATTGAGCTGAAAATGGAGAAAGTCTGGTAAGTCTTGTTTTTTATATTTACATATTGGGGCCTTGACAGACCAAGCTTACGTCCAGCTGCCATTATGTGTCAATAGCCAATATCGCCTGTTAGGGTTGTGCGATTGTTTAAGATATTTGAAATCAATTAAAAGATTTCAAATAGCTTGATTTAGGTGATCTATCATCAGAAAAAACATAGTTATGTTTTTATTACTATATAATCTATCAAATCTACTTAACCCTTAGAGCAGTGGTTCTCAACTGGTCTGGCTCCGGGACCCACCATCACCCCTGAATGACAAGCCGCGACCCAAATCGAGGAACATTCTCAACTTCTCCAATGTATTGAATGAAAACATGGTGCAATTTGAACCTGAGATAGTACATATTCTGTATGCTAACACAAAAACAAGTTTAATGATAAACCAAAACGAGCAGCTGGTGGCGATGCTAGAGAGGGAACTATTCCCTTTTACACTCAATTAGCTGTATTTTAATTAAAAACCAAAATGTGCATCTTCAGGACACGAGGTATTACAACATAACAATTCAGAATCTTCAGCCATTTTTAAACAGATTCAACAGCTTTCATGCACAAACAAAAAAGTCCAACAACTAAGAAGTAGTTTCAAAAAGACTCAAATGACCTAACTTTAACTGAGAATACACACTCACTGAATCTTTGACGAAACACTTCACTATGGAACAAGTCACTGTCTTGAGGAGCAGCTTTTCCACAAATTCAAAATAAATTCAACAAAATGTGCAATTCAAAAGGATTCATCTATACAAAATTAACTTTTCTTGTGATTACCTCATCAGTAAATACTGAAAAACATTGTGCTTTACAGAAAATTAAGCAGCACTCAATTCTCCTCCCAACCCCAGAGTTTTTTCCTGCCATGCAGGCAGCGCCATCAGTTGTGAATGTTATATTCAGTAGGCTGTTTAATTATCCTAAAAACCCTGAGTCTCCCCCATATCAGGATGGTTTGACCCAACCTGGCACACGCTGCTGAAAACATGGAGGGACAAGTGCAAAACCAGTTGAAACCAGAGCCAAAGTCCCTTCAAAATAAAACCACAGGATGAAAAAAAAAAAATAAGTCAAATTCTTTTTTTGTGCTTTTTTTTTTATTTATTTTTTTAAGCAAATGCCTGCGACCCACTGAAAACGGGTCGGGTCACGACCCACCATTTGAGAATCCCTGCCTTAGAGAACACTCAGGAAATCCCTAAGGACCTACCCACCTTTACACTGCAAAAAAACTGCTGTTTTCAGTCAGATCAGATTAGCTGTTCAGTTTTACTCTTAAACGCAACACACGACCATGCGCTGGTAAAGAGTACATAGTACATACATACAGAGTACATCTTTTGTTATAAAAACTGTTCTTGAAAAACTGAAACATGCACATTGTGTAAACATAGTAAATAGTTTGTTTTTATATATAGTACATATTTTGGCTCAAATATATAGTAAATGTTTTGTGTGTTTGTGTAGTGCATAACATATTCACCTATTCTTCCATACATACCATGAACTGAGGATGCCAGTGCAAAACTAAGCAAATGTTATATTAACAAATTGTTTTGTAATTATATAATGCAACCCTTTTATTGATTAGAAATAAAGCTGCATAGAGAATACAGTGTGCATTTTGGCTGTCAGCAGGCCTTTGACTCGGTTCTGTGTGGGGTTTTTTTTTTTAAAGTGCAACATTTTCCAGATGAGAGGTGAAATATGATTCATTTGATTTGTCAGCCTTTATCAATGCTTGTATTTTGAGATGAGGTTATTGTACATGGGCCACTTTTCAATCAAGCTTTACAGACAGACAAAATAACACTCACTCTCACAAAGTAGCTGACTGTGTCTTGTGCTGAAATGATCTTTTTGTCCATTTATATTCTCATCTGGCCAGTGAGCCACCTAATAACAAGGCCGGAACAAAAGGAACGCCTATAACTATTGGCTCAAACCACATCCCGATTCGATGTAGGAATGAAGCAGTTTATCAGTACCATGTAACATTCACGTAAGTATCTTGTTTCATACATTTATGTTCCATTATTCGGCAACCACCACAATTACAAAAAATAAATGTGTAAAGTTTAAGCCACCTTTTCCCGTTAAATAATGACTTTATATGTTAGGTTATTATTAAAAATGTAACTACGCTATGAACCATAAATGGACATAGCCAACCAATGCTGAAATGACATAAAATCCCATCGGAGACATGCTCTGCGCATGGCTATTTCAAAGCAATTGTTTGTTGAATCAATGTCAGTTTATATTTGTACTTGGAAAAGTGCTTTATGTGTTCTTGGAAGTCATGACTATTTTCAATACCTTTCAGTCCAAATGTTGAGTCGATGGGAATGCGTTTTGGGATGATGAAAGATCACCGCTCGGTCACAGGAGAAGTGGTAGCTTTTGATGGCTCCATACTCTTCCTGCCTGTTAAACTGAATGAAGTAGGTATCAGTTACTGTATGGTGTGGCTAATTGAATACGGTGTTTTAACCGTTAAAGTGAAGAAAGTTTAACATTTTGAATTGATTTTAATTGTATGTAGATGACTGACATTCTCACATTGCTGAACAGAACACTGGATTACTTTTTGTTTGCTTTTTTGCATAATATTTTGATGACATGCAGGTGGTTCTTAAGAGTGTGAGACGAACCGATAATGAGGAAATACAAATAAAAATCCAGATGACCAAGATTTTGCCACCCAACTCGGATCTATGCATTCCATTCTACAATGTGGTGCTCAGGAGGTATTTAACAAAACGTCTCTTGCACTGTTTTATCAGAGATTGATCACAAGCCTACTAATTTGCATACCGGGAGCTGCGTTTTGTCTAAAGTTTTTGAAAGGTAGTAGGAGAGGCAGTACTGTTCATCAATAATGTACAGTTCAAGGGTGTTAGGCCAGATGCGTAACGTTATAAAAAATATTTAAAGTTTGTTATTTTTTTTGTCTCAATGTAGCCACTAAGTTGCCTTAAGATATGTTATTTCTTATCTGTTTGACACAACCATGTTGCTTTAGAAAATTTAAAAATCTTCCTTATTACTATTAGGATGGTCAAAGTGATGGTCAGTGTTGTTTTTGTTTTTTCAAGGGTAATGAAAATCATCGGGCTGAAATTGGTCGGTCGAAATCACTACGATCCAGAAAGCGCAGTCATTCTTGGAAAACATCGGTTAGTACTGAATTGCAGCTTAACATCAGGGGGCATATGCCATCTTATATTATGATCTAGTCCATTCATTATCCTGTTTGTCTGTTTTTGTAGGCTGCAAGTGTGGCCGGGTTATTCAACTGGTATCAAGCGCACAGATGGAGGCCTGTACCTGAATGTGGATGTGTCTCACAAAGTCCTGCGAAATGACTCGGTGCTGAATGTCATGTGAGTTCACACACCAAATCAACATACAAACAGTGGCAAGTTTGCAGATAAATTCATATAAGTCATACATTTTAATTGTAATATAGTTAGGACACAAATAATTACGTAATCAGCTGTGAATGCTCCAGGGTAGTACTCAATTTTCTTTATAAAATACAGAATGCATCTTTTATTCCATTTTTGTCTGTCCTCAGTAGACATGTTCATACAAGTTTAAACATGGAATATGGCATGACCTAGCCACTCAGAGCTATATGAATGTCATATTCTGTGATATAGTCATGCATATTTGAATACCAGGTTGTAAGATAAGATTCTTAGTGCATCTGTCCTGAGACAGAACTATAAATACCCTCAACCACTATAACCATTCCCTCTGGGAATGGGGTTGTATTTTGAGGGCAGTGGCAAATGCAACAGGCGTATTATTGCATCTCTAGATTATTTATAAAAATCTATTTCCACTGAAAATGGAAAAGCTGTGACCTTGTGGCCTTTGCTGTCTGTCTGCTAGGAACACGTTGTACCAACAAAGCAAAGAGAACTTCCAAGACGAATGCACCAAAGAGCTCATCGGCAACATCATCATCACCCGCTACAACAACTGCACCTACCGCATTGATGCCATTAAATGGGACAAATCGCCCAAAGACACCTTCACTTTGATGGATGGCACAAAAACCACCTTTGTGGAATACTACAGGTGAGGCTGCTCAGTCCATGACCTCTTTAAAACTGAGGAGGAAAATATAGCAGGTGTATTTGTGATTTGAAATGGTGGCAGATTAATTCAGAGCAGCAATAAAAGTCGTAACTATTTTAAATGCTTATTTATTGCCATTGCGTGCACATTTTAACAGCAAGAACTACGGGATCGCAATCAAAGAGATGGACCAACCTTTGCTCATGCATCGGCCAAAGGAGAGGTCCAAGCCAGGGGGGAAGGTAAAAATCTCTTCGGCATCAGTTATTTTAACATAATAAATGCACACAAGACACAAGTGTAGTTTTTTTTAAGCTCGACCGTAGACTACTCAGCTGTCATGACCTAAATTCTTGTATCAGAATGCCACCTTGTGGCTACAGTAAGTCTAACAATGAGAATATTTTTACTTCAAATAAACGATTGCTTTACAAAAACGGAATAACATTTGTTATATCAAGTTTTCCCATGTGAGAGGCTTATGCTTGAACAACCTACCCAGGCCTCAGTAATACTTGTTACATACTACATAATAACAGTCCATGATACTGTAGTTTGCTTATATGTCCATCAGATGCATTATAATACAAAAAGTAAATTATATAACAAAAATATATGAGCAGTAAACACAGTGTAGATAATGGCATCATTTTGAATTGTTGCAGCAAATCATTACTGGAGAGATCCTTCTAGTACCGGAGCTTTCTTTTATGACGGGAATCCCAGAAAAAATGAGGAAGGACTTCAGATCTATGAAGGTAAATCGGTCAACACAATGTTCTTCTTCTCCACAGGCCTTTACACACCCAAAGTCATTTCATGCCATAAATTCACACAACTTTAGTTTTTGCCACCAGCACAGAGCAGGAATATTACGTTAAAGTCTAATTACTCCTTTCAACCTTTACATAGGCAGCACATACCAGATCCACCCCTACTGTTCTTATCTTTCACAATAAGTCAGAAAACCAGGTTAGCCCTTATTAGCAATAACAATTGATAACGGCACATTATGGTGGTATTTTGCGCATACAAGCACTTAAGCAACATGTCTAATTCGGTTCTGTATATATGACTGACTTAATGAGGAAAGTAAGATGGGTGCTAATAAATATCCTATTACTACAGCTTTATTACTGTTGATGCAGAGCAGCCATCTTGCATTTTGAGGTTGGGGTTAGTGGGGTTCCTACAACCGAACGGATTCGACTTCCAGTTGAAATGGAATGCAGCTATATATGTTCAAACCCCAAGAGCAACACAAACATTCAACATCTATACTTTCTTCTTATAATATTAAAGACAATATGTAATGCTTGCTTAATGTAATTGCTGCCATGTGTAATTGTTAGCAATGTTGTCTTAACAAGTTTAACCTCTTCCACTCCCTCCCCTATTTTGGAGCAAAAACACCTAAAATGACATACCCAAATTAAAATTGCTGTAGCTTCTGAACCACTCTGACTATACACATCAATGAGGTCTTGCCAGAAAGCCTTTGAAGTCAGTACAAATTAAGATTTTTATCACTGTAGAAGGTGAGAAATATCATCTCCAGCAGACACTATCATCCCCACTTCTCAAACCCTAAGACCGATGAAATGTTGAGATACAGATCTGAAAATATTGTTAATAAAAGAACTTGTGGAAAAAAGACTCAGTTAAAATGTTTGTTTGTTTTTTATGTGTTGTATGTAGGACCTGAACATGCACATCAATGTGAACGGTGAGCAGTATACCCACTCATTAAAACAGCTTCTAAAGAACATCAGCACCAATCCTGAGAGTAGGAAGGAGCTCAGTCAATGGGGACTGGACATTGACTCAGAAATCATGAAGGTGAGGCTCTGGTGTAAAGTTTATTTCAACTTTCAATTCAACTTAATTATAATGTCAACTTGATTATAATGTCAAGAGAAATGCTTATGAAGTCCACATATTGCAAACAATGCAACTCAATTTTCAGACAGTGATACAGAGTACAGGTTTTTGAAATGCCCTTTTATTCTAACAATAGTCAAAGTTGACTACATGTAAGCTACACTGCACTCTTTTTGTCAGCCTACAGGAAAAAAATACAAGATGTAAAAGAGTCTGGCCCTGAGGAACAGGTTTTAAAAACATAAAATATGACTATCTGTGCAATATTTAAATGCAGCTTGACTGTCTGATAGGTAGGTAGGAAGTCCTGGAAGTTATTTTTTTACATTACGCTTCCTTTTTATACTTGTATTCCTTGGCCATTCTTTTCATCCCTTTGTTTTGACAGTATATTGTTTATTGGTTTCCTCTCTTGCAGACTAAAGGTAGAGTTCTTCCACTTGAAACCATCTGTCTGCAGTCTTCATCCTCTACCCCCGGTGCTGATGTGTCCTGGTCCAGAGAGGTTGTTAGGGATGCTTCAATCAGCTCTGTGAGTGTTGGAGACAAATCTGGAGAGAACTTAGCTTTAATACAACCTACTTCCCAGTAGACCAAAAAAAATAACTTTATTGACTTTAATCAGTGCAATATAAATAAATGTATTCTGTCTGTATATCTCATATTGTTATTGTGGATTCTTACTGTTTTTTGTATTACTGTTTATATTACTTTTTCTTTTTACTATACGTCTTGTGTGCACTTTACCTGTCTGCTGCTGTAATCTTGCAAATTTCCCCACTGCAAGACTAATAAAGGAATATCTTATCTTACGACTTAACTGGAAAGTTGAGGAAGCAAGGCTGCAACATTGTCCACCCTGTGCCCTTTTTTTCTGCAGTTCATGATCTAGTGATCCGTGTAGGCTTAATTCTCAGATATCAGTGTGTATTTTGGCTTGCTGTATTACTTTTTTTCTTCAACTGAATTATCTCCCTCTTAGGTCCCATTGAACATCTGGGCCATTTTCTACCCTCGCCGCTGTGCAGAGCAGGCTGACGAGCTGGTTTCCACCTTTAACAAGGTGGCTGGGCCTATTGGCATGCGTCTGGAGCGACCCATTCGTGTGGAACTGAGGGATGATCGCACTGAGACATACGTCAAGAGCATCCACTCTCAGCTCACCAATGAGGTATGATATAAAAAGATTTAGACAAGTAGCTTAATAACAGGGTACCCGCGAGGTCTTAAAAACTTGAAAAAGTCTTAAATTTAGTATTCATAATTTAAGGCCTTAAAAAGGTATTACATTTTGTCAACAGGTCTTAAATTTCGTTCATCAAGTCTTAATTTTTACCCCCTTCCTTATTTGATACGGCGCCACAACATTTGTTTATTGTTCGTTGTTACAACGAATCTTAGTACACCCAAACGTCGCATCCAAAATATCAGGCAACCTGTATATGGCTCTGAACTGGCTGAGACGCTGTAGAGTTTAACAGCTGATCGCTAACTAGCGCGCTCGCAGGTTTGCATCGAGCTATGCGAACCTGCTTTCCCGTTTCCATCGCGTGTCTCACAAGCAGGGTCTGATGCACTTGCCAGTAGTGTTACAGAGTCCACAGTCCTCCAGCTAAAGATTTTTCTTCTCTGTAAATTAAAGGGTTCTTCCCCAGGTAGCCAAAATGACCTTGTCCGGATCCGGCTTATTAAGCTAGACACGCCGGAAGAAACATGTCCGGCCCGGGTCCCGTTGCCGATTCTGCTGAGACTCGGCATGAATGACGCCCCAGAATCGGACCGAATACACTGGCCCCATTCCGGCTGCCGTCACTCGGCCGTAATTGAAACTAACCTGGGGCCAGCACTGGCCTGAAGCCGGCACTACAGAAAACACGTCGCCAGGGTCCGGTTGCCGACTCAGCGAAGTCTCAGAATGACGCCCCAGAATCGAGTTGAATATATTCATCATGACACAAAAACAATACTTTACTTACTAAATTAAGCCTATCAAGATCCCATTGTTTGGTAACACAAGCAGTCCAACAAATGCCAAATAAGATAAAATGTTATATATAATAATATATGATAAGAAAATATTGTTCATTATTATATAACAATACAATAAAATAAGACACGTAGACCAAAACGTACACCCCTCACAGTTATTGTTTTAAATGGTTCTGTCTTATGATTAAAGTTATTTGATTGATTGATTTCCTATTTTTTTTCATTCATACGCATATCAGGAAAGGTGCGATGTTGGTCTTAAATTTCATTTAAAGTGGTCTTGAAAAGGTCTTAAAAAGTCTTAAATTTGAGATGAAAAATCCTGGGGGTACCCTGAATAAGTAAGTTATTCTCGCTGTGTGTGTGTGATAGCCTTTCCTGCTGCCTGCCTGATCAAGGGATCCATCTTTCTTTGTCATTACTATTGAATGTTGTGATGTTAGCACAGAAATGCATTTAAACAGCTGCACATGTTTTTTTAATTTTTTGACCATGTTTAAATGATGACTGTCTGGTCCCAGTGAACTCCTTCCTGTGTAACTTACCATTGCTTATCTGTTTACAGCCCAATATGCAGCTCGTAGTGTCCATCATGGTCGGCAACAGAGACGATCTCTACAGTGCCATCAAGAAGCTTTGCTGTGTCAAAAGTCCCATCCCATCCCAGGTTTTTAATGCTTGTCCGTGTGGTTGAGTATGGGTGGTCTAGAATTAAGAGGAAAAGAAAGGCGGTCTTCTGAAAATATTTTCTACCCGTTAAAAGTACGATTTTTGTCACAGGCCATCAATATCCGGACAATTTCTCAGCCACTGAAGCTGAAGAGTATCGCCCAAAAGATACTCCTGCAGATGAACTGCAAGTTAGGAGGAGAACTGTGGACTGTCAATGTCCCTCTGGTGAGTATCACATCTTAAAGAGCCGTAAGAGTGCCTTATCTTAATTGTGATTTTTATGGTAGGTAATAATTATAAACATACTACTGTGATTGAAATTGTGAATATTTACCACAGTACTACTTAAACTGCATTATTCAAATGTGCTTAATCTGAAAAAGATGAGAGGTTATAACATTAGTGCAGTTAATATGGGGAAATAATTAACCTCTATTTCACTTTATTAGAAACACTTGATGGTGGTGGGAGTTGATGTCCATCATGACACCAGCAAGGCGCGCCAATCAGTCATGGGCTTTGTCGCGAGTGTGAACAGGTAAAACTTTATTTTTTATTTATTTGTTACTACCTAGAGTTTTATTTTTTCCCAGATTCACTTATATTTCTTCCCAAATTTCCTTTTATCATATTATATGAGATAAATATAATCAGAAAAAACTAATCGTGTGATGGATAATTCAAATTTCAACAGTTCATAATATTCAGTTCAAAATATTCCAAATGTAATGATTATCAATGCATTTGATGTAAATAACATTCCACTATTTTTGATAATTTTTTTTTAATCAAAGAAAGTGATTCAATACAGTCAGTCTTCATCTGTCATTGGCTGTAGCTCCACGACAGGTCAGATATTTAGCCTGCTAGGTGATGCATCGGCGAGCCTCTCAGCTCGCGTCCTTACACACAGATCCTTTGAGACACGTCTTGCATGAGAATGGCAGATTCTACGGTTGTTATGCAGAAAGTCTTTAAGAACGTCCCCAAACTAAACTCATTATATCTACAGATTTGAGCTATAGAAAATTGGTGTTTCACCTTTTCTCTTGCAACATTCACTTGCGCTAATAGTTGTAATATCTTTTTTTTTTTTTGTCCAGCTCACTGACTCGCTGGTACTCCAGAGTAACTTTCCAGACACCAACTGAGGAACTGATCTATGGCTTCAGAGTTTGCTTCCTGGCTGCACTGCAGAAGTACTACGAGGTAAGTACTGGAAACATGCATTACATAAATGTCTTTTATGCATGTATACAGATTGTAAATCCCTCTGAGGCAAATTTAGGATTTTGGGCCTTGATTTTTTATTTTTTTTTGCCCTTGTATACCGCGTGATGGTAGAATTGTGTCCATCCAGGAGATATTTGGCAATACCGTTTCCACCACAGTATCTATTGTCTCATGATTTTGGGACATTGCGTGATCTCACAACCTCGCAAATCCAGCTTCCTCACAAGGTAATGTGAGTTGAGCCGACATGGGGTACATCCCAAGTCTCTTAATTGCATCCCCTTTTCCCTCACTTGCGTCTTTTCCTTGGGTCTTAGTCCCTCCCACCAGGGATGCTTGGAGAGACGCAAGGACACCAAACGAGGAGATATGTTGAAAGAGAAATGAGACGTTCTTTCCTCTAAAGCGTCACATGAAGGCTTTAACAGCTGAAGATACTTTTGATCACTGTACTTATACTAATAAAGACAGTTATCATCACTGTCAGAGTGGAGATGTTTTCTCTCTGTAGCCGGTTTGTTACTTGTGTAACAAACTGCATTGAGTATTTATAGACATTGTATGGTATTTATACTGTGTTCTGTGTCCTGCTTATGCGTTTGTCTTGTTTATTAATTATTTGTATCTGTATGTTTTGAAATTCTAATTGTGACGTTATTATTAAATAACCCAGAATATGATTATGGTTTCTCTTGAAAACTGGAATATATTTATTCGGCTCAATGTTTAGGGGGGAATTTAAGTGACATAACTCATCAAACCCAACACTCGGTAATCAGCCTCACGTGACTGAATGCAAATTATGATGAATTATGTAAAAAGTGTTTCTGCTAACACTCTTACCCTCTCTGACTTTAATTGAATCCATAATTAAAGTTATTGAGGGAATAAACTGTTCATGAAAATTTTATAAATGAAGACAGTTGTAAATTTCAGTCTATTTTTCTTTTGGTATACTCTAAATACAAAATCTATATGATTTTTATATTGTACTGACTGAAATCATGCTAGTATATATTTGCACCTGTTGAAATTATTGTTCTAAGGAACCATAAAACTTTCATTTTTAAATTAGTTTTACTGTTTGGAGTCTTCTGTTGTAAACTCAAGAGTTTTCTCATGTGGGACAGTTCCAAATGACAATAGTACGCTATGGTTATTTTAAACAACTAAATCATTTCATTTGATCACCCACACCTGACGCATCGCGTGTTAATTTCTTCAGGTGAACCACAATCTACCAGAGAAGATTGTGGTGTATCGGGATGGAGTGTCAGATGGTCAGCTGAAGATGGTGGAGCAGTACGAGATCCCACAGTTACTCAAATGCTTTGAGACTTTCCCCAGCTATGAGCCCAAGCTGGTCTTCATTGTGGTCCAAAAGCGCATCAACACCACCTTCTACGCCTGGACTGCAAACCGTATCGGTACACCGCCACCTGGAACAGTTCTGGATCACACCCTCACTCAGACAGACTGGTCAGTCAGCAAAATGACCCTGTGTTTGTTTGTTCGTTCACAAAACCCTTTTGCAAATTAGTGGTACCTGTTAAAATTGGTGAGAAGTTTGCCTCGACGGATGGGGAGAGCGTTCCAGAGTGCAGGAGCTGAACAAAGCACCGGACCCTGTCACCCCTGGTCCGGCGCTTGGTCCTGATGATCTGGAGTGTACCAGCGGACCTGAGGCAACGGGGCGTGGGGGGGAGGAGGTCTGAAAGATAGGGAGGGTCCAGGTTGTTTAGGGCTTTGTAAGTAATGAGTAATAATTTGAAGTCTATCCTGTACTTGACCGGAAGCCAGTGGAGGTTGTGTAGGACCGGGGTGATATTTTTCGTAGCGGCGGGTGCAGGTGAGCAGTCCGGCGGCAGAGTTTTGGACATATTGAAGTTTATTGAGGATTTTGTTGGGTGAGCCGTAGAGGATGCTGTTGCAGTAGTCGAGTCTGGATGTTATGAGAGCATGGATAAGCATTTCGGTGGTGTCAGAGGACAGGGAGGGCCGGAGGCGTGCAATGTTCCTGAGGTGAAAGAAGGCCATTTTGGTGATGTGGTTGGCGTGGGGGAGGAAAGAGAGGGTGGGGTCGAGGATGATGCCGAGGTTGCGAACCTGGGTGGAGGGGGTGACGATGGAGCCACCAATGTTCAGAGAGAAGGTCTGGGCTGAGCGGGTGAGGGAGTTAGGGCCGATAATGAGTGTTTGAGAAAGTTCTGTTGCATTCATGATTTTATTTCAGTGAGACAGGTGGTGAGAGTGGAGTGGGTGACGGAGGTGATGGTCTTGGAAGAGAGGTAGAGTTAGTCTAACTGTGTGCAGTCTGAATGTAATTCAGGAAGAGAAATAATGTGAGTAAATCATGAAAAATGTCTTGTTGCATGAAGAACGTTGTAGAGATGAAGTGTTGTATTATCAGTAGTGCTGTCAAACGATTAAAATATTTAATCGCATTTATGTCATAGTTAACTCGCGATTAATCGCAATTTTTCTTTTTTCATTTTAATGCTCTTATCAACATGAAAAAGTGGACTGGCTTGCTTTATGCAAATGTTTTATTTTATTGAAAAACGAAAAAAGACGTTGCTTCTTATCGTTTTGTACCTGACAGCAACAGCAGTAAATATGTGCACATTTGTCTGCCGTTGGTCATTTACATTTGCCAATGCTTAAGTTTTTTGTTGTTGTTTTTCAGGGTGGACTTCTTTCTGTTGGCCCATCACAGTCGTCAGGGCTGTGGACTTCCTACACACTACATCGCTCTGTACAACACGGCAAATCTCACACCAGACCATTTGCAAAGGTATTCATAGTAGGGAGTACAAGTACTTGCATTTGAGTACTTGCCGATACCTGGTACCGATATAAGCACTTAATAATACCATTACAGTGAAAACATTTTTTATTTTCATCGAATGTTCCTCACTTTTTTGACTAACAAATGAACTCTGCCGTTGTCTTGGGGTCAAAATGACCCGTGTGTTGATGGGTCATTTTGACCCCAAGACAACGGGAGAGTTAAATATACCACATGACATTTTAACATTCAACATTGTGTTTTCCCGATACAAACTGAGCATAGTTCTCTGCAGTTGGGATGTTGGTAATTAACCATTTTACCATGTTATCAGTGAAACCGTTAAAATTAATATTAAAAAAACGTGTCACAAAGAAGAATAGCGCTGGTCCACCTCAAAGGTCAGCCCACCTGAAGTGACCCGGAGCCTGAGGAGTCGGAGCTGTTGCTAACTTAATATTTTGAATATTGCATGTAAATGTCAGTGAGTTACTGAGTGAGTCAGTTGTTGATATTTATAAGATTCAGATTATATCAAAGGAGGCTAAGAAGGCTAGAAGACTAGAGATGTATGCAGGTATTAAAACACACACTAGATAAAAGCATGTACAATAGTACATGTTTTTATTGTACAGAATTAAAGCAGAACCAAGGACATTTTGAATTAAGTGGGAAAAGCATGCTTGTCAAATACCAAATTTAAGTATGAACACACCAAATTATTAACCCAGGACAATATAACCCTTATAAATGTAGAATTATTGCAGGGCTGTTGGATTAGACTTCATTAGTTTGAGCTAGGTGTACCTTTTTTATAAATTGTATGACCACTAAAAAAAAATTCTTTGTTCCTACACCAGGCTGACTTACAAGATGTGCCATTTGTACTGGAACTGGCCGGGCACCATTCGTGTTCCAGGACCATGCAAGTATGCCCACAAACTGGCCTACCTGGCTGGCCAGTATCTGAACTCAGAGCCAGCCATCCAGCTATCAGACAAGCTCTTCTTCCTTTGAGCTTCACCAGTTACTACCACAAGTAAACTGCTCCGGTTTTATGAGGGATTCATAATTGACGTGTCACTTAAGACTTAAAAGTACACAGTAGATATTGACCATGCCTTCATTACTAATGTTTCTGAGAAGGCTGCTTCGCCTCTCATACCATAATAAAAGAGCTAATTCTTTTTGTAAAGGTAACACCATATTTCATAACTGGAATAATGGTGTGGCATATTAATACAAGTGTATTTTTGTTTCAAGTGAAAAAAGGTAATTGCTTTTAAGTTTGAAGTGAGACATGGCCCAGACAAGTTCTGTATGTTTTAGCCACCGTTATTGTGGCATAATTATTAGTCTGTTTTGTTAATGTGCAGACCCTTCCACTGTCAGATTTTTGTTTACAATTCTGTACTGGTTTATACAGGTTTACAAGTTGGATCCCAGAATGTATCATTATACAACTTTCAATTTAGCATGTCCATAATACTGCATAATAGTGCATGGTATAAATAAAGCTTAAATTACTGGGAAACTCTTTCTCTCTAACCCTGACACTCCAACATCATAATCACTCCATCGTGTCTCTAATCCTTTGTCCAAAGAGTGCAATCATTTTTAAAATTCAAGATGTTTGCAGTCCTCCACGCATGTCAGAAAAAGATACACTTTATATGTTCATTTCAGCTTTGATTGAATGTGTTGTCATTTTAAAATGCAAAGCTTTTAAAACCATGGCGACTTGCTTGCCATTAAGTTGAATATTTTTACGTGAAATAAGGTCGTATCATCAAAACATGGCAACTTTTTACACGTTTTTGTATGTGGACACTCGCATAACACCCATATGTGACTGTTGAACATCTCACCTCAAAAGCTGGGGATTAACAGCCTCCTCAGTCAGTTTTTATTTTTTTTGCATTTCCTCAATATTTTGGAATTTGACTGCAAATTTCCAAATTGTGGTCCAACGCTGACGTCTGTTGCCTCTGCCTCCTCTTCGCTCCTGGGGTGACTGTGCTACTGCTGGCCCTGCTAGATGACTGTGCTAGCACCAGCGTTCAAGTTAAATGCAACGGGTGCTACACCAACTCTGGTGGGGGTGCACAGGGTACCGGCATCATGCCACTGAGGACCAAGTTGACTTTGCATCACAGCCCTAATCCACTAAATGGAAGTTTGAATTCATTTTTTGGGGACAAAACTATTTTATAATATAAATTTGTTATACTTTTTTAATCATACGTTAAAATAGTTATTGTTGAAGGAAAGCAGAGAACCATCTCTACAAGAGTTGATAACTAACTTTTCAACGGCAGTGTATTAACATAGAATTGAAGAGTGTTAGTATTCCCATCTTTTACAAAGTGTTATTTTGATAAATGTTTGAATGGATGATTGTAACATTTTGATTCTAGACATTCCTGCCAGCAATGTGTGAATTCCTGTTCAGTCCTCTGTTCGCCACCATGTAACGTGCAGCGTCAAACTGTTCCTCCCTGTTCTGACCTCACACGAGATGGCACACCGTAGACACTCACAGCTTCCAGAAAGCTTCTTAGGACTGTTGCTCAATTGTTGGTGGCGGACCTCAAGTACACGATTAAACGACTAAAGCCGTCGATACCACTATGCACAACGATACGCCATCTGAAAAAGATAGGTATATCTTTTCGATGCTGGCACAGGACGTAAAACTGATGTTTATGTACGAGAACTTTAATGGATGTGCTCCATCTGTCATGAATAAATCAAAGGCTGGCTTGCAGGGATGCTTATGGGTTAATTCAAATTGTAGATGAGTCTATCTTTGTAACCGTTCTAGATATACATTATACTTGGTAGTAAGTATCTTAAAGTAGTACAATCTAAAGGGAAGTGAATGTTTGAGCAATGCTTGAGATGGTTTATGTTTTTTTAATTCCTCATCCGTTTATGATTTATGTTTGGTGCTGGTACAGAGTACATTCTGTGCCTTCTTGGGTCCAGCGGAAGGGTGTGGATCAAAACCCCACCAGGATCCACACATTGCATGTATTCCTGGACACGCTGTCCTATAATGTGCAAAACAATGCACAGATGGGGTGCACTGAAAGAAAACAAGTAAAGCATCCCCCAATCTGGCACTACATTCTAAAGTAGCACAAAATCCAGACTGGCATGAAGTAAAGCTGTCTTTTACCACATTGTGAGGAAATCAGCAAGTAGACCAAATCCCAGCATACACGGTAGGTAAATAACCACCAAACAAAATATAATGACTACTGTCCATTTGTATATATGCCTTGTGCATTCAAGTGCCCAACCATCATTTTGTATCCCTTGTTGGGATGTTGCTGCAGAATTTGGTTCACCATTTCATCCAAATTGTTGTCCTCTAATGGAGTCAATAGATCGTGGACTCTGACCATCAAAAATAACAAGACAAAGGTCAAAATAAATGTACCATAACTCACAGTACAAACAACACATTGATCATCTGGAACAAAATCACCTGCTCTGCTTTAGTTTCTGTATTTAATCTAAACTCAGCTAGAGGTCCTCATATCTGATGTTTAACTGTTGACCTGCTGCCCAAGGACAGGTCATATCACTTCTTTTTTTAAATTTAAATATAAAATATTTAACTTGGTGAGTAAGTAAGCGCTGTCACATCAGCAGCGAAGAGGAGGCCCAGGCCAGTATAAGTGTATGTAAACCATACATTTAGTTATATTTACCGATGTCTTTACCGATAAGTATCTAGTGTCTTTTTCCTTTTAAAGAGAGACGCAAAGCAGGGCAGGTGACCGGAAGTACGAGTCTGTCAAAATAAAAGCCACGGCAATAGAAGGATTGTAGGCAATACATTCTTATTCACAGTCTATGATGCAAACACATACCAAGGTAACAGAGGAAAATAAATGAATCAATATAAATAAATAAACCTGGGCCGATGGGAGCATGTTTGCAAAAGTAGTTAATATTCATGTACACAACAATAATCAAGTTTCAATTAATCGTTGCATTATTTAATGCAACACAGTTCGTAATATAATTTAATCAAAGTTATGCTTGTGTGCAGAGTTGTAAGCACTCATATTTACCAATTTCTTGAGACCGCAGAGCCTGTGGGAGACGCAAAGTAAAGGTGTTTCCCCTTTCTACCAGTAGATGGCAGTGTTTAAAAACAGATTGTTATATTTACCTGTGTATTTTGATAATGATCTAGGTTATTGATACAGATGTATTTAATGCTGTTTATTTTCTCTGATATTTGATGTTTATGGTTAATTTGCAACCTAGTTGTATACATCATGTATTTACATGTTATATTTGAACCATTTTAGAGCCAAACATTCCTACATGGAAGAGTCAGCATGTGTTGATCCCTCTCCCCTCCCCCTGAACACCCCCACCCTGCTCCCATCACCTCCATTTCCCCTCTTGCGCAACGATGACAACTTCCTCTCCTCACCCCCGCCCGGGCAGTTGACGTTTGCGGTTTGCGTAGATCCCAACTTCAGCCACGTGAGGGCGCTGTGGTCCCTAAATCCACAGGAGTAGCTCCAGCGGAGTTGCCCTGATTATTATTCTCTCTTTCCTCTCTGTTGTCGCGTCACTGTAAAACCCATTCAAGTTAACGCTTCAGTGGGGCCAAACCAGTGAGCTTCTGAGACGCTGGTTTACAATGTGCAGCCCAGAGTTATAGGAACATGTCAAGTCTCTTGTTGGGGAAAGTCATTTTAGCTACTTGAGTTACATTGAAATAGATGCCTATTGCAATAATCATAGCGAATTAAATTGTATAGTCAACTTTCTGTCAAAAGCAACCATGCCTGTTTTTTTCCATGTGTGTCCGCTGGGAGATGAAGCGACATTACACTGCAACATTGTCAGTGAAGTTGTGTGCCTCTCAGGCTGGACTAGACTTCTGAAACTGCGAGAGACATTTTGATTTCCCCATCGATCTAACACACATCGATATTGATTGAGTCGGTGAGCATTTGCGAGACAAATATAATTATTTCAATTCGCGAGATCTCCGGACAACAAATATAACCGTGCAGAGGGACGAAACCAATCCACATTACAGCGCCGAGCATTTACTTGTGAAGATACGTGCAGGGTTTGCACGGAGGCTCCACCTTTTCACGCGGTTCAGTGACCTCACCAGTGGGCTGGATTGTGAGGGTGGGATTTCCAGGTTTCCAGTGAGTGAGCGCTGTGTATTCCTGCCTCTCTATCTTAGGATCTATGCGGCTTCAACGATAGCAAAGACGTACCTTTAAAAGACACAGAGAGGCCTATATATTGCACACTGGACCTTTTTTTTTTCTCCATACGACTCCAAACGGAATAAATAATTGAGGAATGTGGAAATTACAGAATGCCCAACAGCGCTGGAAAGAGATTTAAACCCACCAAATACATCCCAGTGTCCACTGCTGCCACACTCCTTGTGGGATCGACCACTTTATTTTTCGTATTCACGTAAGTTTGCATCGCTCCTTGTTCTCCTTCGTTGCATGCCGGGGTTTTCCTCCACTGGTCGTGTGCGTGCCCACTAGATTACACAGACAGGAGTGGATGTGCAGCTCGAAGTTTGCATGGGTGGATTCAGTCACTTTGGTAGAATAAGTGTTTTTTGTATAGATATACAACCTTATCTCTCCCAGCGGGGAATATCCTAGCGGTCCTGAAATGGGTTTTGCAAAACGCAGCCTTGCCTTCATGAGCAGCCTCCGACAGACCGTTCAGCATGAATTAGGCTTAATACCTGCTCGGCAAACTTCCATTAAGCCATGCAAGTTTAACGTCGCTATTCTCGTGCAGGAGACCACAGCTTAGGCCGCAGTTACTCACTTTCCATTGAAGAAATGCCGCAGGCAGTTGTTGATACAATTAAAATGGTTGCATTGGCCCAGCAGGCGGTTGTGTGTGTGGTTCATGCTCACTCGGTTGGAATAGATACACACAACCTATCAAGAGGCGTTATAATCATGGTAAGCTCGGGGTTCCCAGAGTGGAGTCCTTCAGGAGTCCTCCTCGGTTTTATTGCATCTGCCCCCATGTGTCACCATATGTGTAGCCTACACAGCCATGTGGGTTTTCCTTTGGAGGAGAGAGGGACTGTGGGCAACCCAAATACACAGGTTCTTACTCTCTCAAACACAGATTATAAATTCACTTTTATTGAATTTCTATGTTCCGACAAGCAGGGGACAGTGGGTCGTCCACACCATCATGTTGGGAGTCCTCTGATCAAGACTGAGGACTATTGGGAAAGATCATCCAACCTTTGGCCTATGCAGTCATGTTGTCTGCCAAAGTATACAACAGCCAAATGTGATAACTCTGTGTTTAAAAGACTTTATGTTGTTTATTTTGGTATTACATTTATTCCATTACACTTGTATCTTTTCACTTCATATGTCTCCAATAATTGCTTTTTTTTTCTGTCTTTTTTTTATCCAACATTGCATGTGTGTGTGTTTTTTGTATAAGTAAATAATTTATTGCTTTTTGACACGGATCTGTGTTGGATGCAAAAGTGTGACACCAAGTGTGTTCTTTACTTGTATGAATGAGAAAATGCAGGGAGACACAGAAAATGCTTAGGCTGCACCCTAAGTGGTTCTGCATTCTCAGTCTCCGGTCAATGGCCGAGACGGAGGGAGACATATGGTGTTTGTTTGTTGCATCGTTAGGTCGGATTTTAGCTTTAAAAGTCCCAGCACTCCTTGGTGTCTAGGGCTTTGCATTAACACATGGCCTGATTTACAAGCCTTGCTGTGGGAAGAGTGTGTTGTGATTTAATAAGAGATCTGCATTTGATTTGAAAATAGCAGATTTATTTTAATTTAGTTGTAGCTGTTCTTTTGCTAGGGTTCTACACATCAAGGTCCATCCCCCCCAGCAGATGGTTCAAGGGTGAGGATTAAGACATTACTCGGTTGCTCCTTCATTTCTCAGTAAAAGGTCTGGAGGATTGAGTCGCACATAATGGAAGCCCCTGGGGAGCAGTGCACATCCAAACTAGGCCATGTCTCCTCATTCTCAAACACACAGAGAGTCGTTCATGTTGAACCCGGTCTAGCCGTGTCGTTGACTGGAGTGCAAAGCTACACGTTTACACTACAAACCATAGAACAGTGGTGTGGTATCTACATTTTAATAACCAGAATAACATACAAGTACAAAAGTAGGAACATTCTACACTTTTTGTTGCCAACTTTGTTTGGCAGCCACAAGCTTAGACATGCAGGGGTTAAATAACTATACTCAGTCCATCATATACATTCATACAGCAGAGTGCCAGGGACACGCATCTTTTTGTATTTCTAGGCCGCAGTGTGTTAAAGGTCCCACTGTTGCCAGCGGGCCACTTGGTGTCATTTGGGCAACGGAAGATGAGACTTGGGGCCAGCACTGGCTCACACACACCAGCACCAGTCCATAGTGTGTTACTGTGTTTGGCTTACTGATGCCTGACAGTTTTTTTTTTTCTTCACAGAGATTGAATTAGAACAAATTAGTACAGAACTATTTATATCTCCACAGCATGACCAAGACTCATCACAAATAATACTGATGATAAATTAAGCTTTTAGTCATGGTTTAGCCATCATAATGTTATCACGGCCTGGGTCTATAACTAGATTCTATTATACAGTAGCTTAGACCTCTCGCTGTGTCTAAATGTGTCCCAGCGTACGTATGTATGGCTGCACTGAAGAAGCTTGCTTTTAAGTAATCCCTCAGGGTGGCTTCATCACTGCCCTTGACCATATGCAAAAGTGAAAACCTGTTTAGGACACTGAACTGCAAGGCAGGCCATTATCATTTGTTGCCAAGCTAATAGTCCAAACTTAAGAGTATGCATGGACTGATGTGTGGAAACTATCGATTGATCGGTTTAGCAGCTTTTTCTGCGTAAAGGTGAATTATGAGCGAGGTAGTCAGTGGTGGAGCCATGATCAGCAGGCTGAGAGCAGAGCTGCACATGAGAATGAGCCCGTCAGGAATCTAATCTTCAGCTTCCACATCTGTTTCCTCCTTTTCACTGTATATCGGTTGAGTCGTACTTCATTCAGAACCTACCCAATGCATTGTTTTGCATTTGTGCTCCACTCTGAGATTCTTATAGAGATTTTTAAAGGTATTTCCGATTTTAGTTGAGTGCAGAGTTGTCGAAACATAGGAAAGAGGGGGATGATACGCTGCTGTTAAAACAAGTGCTCATATATTTAACCCTTTAGGTTATGGTACATATATGGTTAAATATAGAGCCATGTACAGGGTTAATTATACAGATCCCCGGGTATATAGTTACCCCATTTACAAAGTACAGGCACTTTCCACTACACCCTCCGTCCTTCTCTGGCTTAGTGGTGTGGCCAATTGTAGATAGCGTTAGCTTAGTGACTCTTGAAATGAAATATTGTTAATAAAAGCTGAAGGAAGGCTTACTTATGAAGCCGTTTCTACATTAGCTACTATACTATGCTGTTTTTGTGAGCCACCTAATGTATTTACGTTACAGGGAGCTTGACATTTGAAGTTGGGGTCATCCCTATATTCCCAGGGTCCTCATAAGAGATTGGTAAGGGCTATCTTTACAGTTCAAATCGCAAAAGGACAAAGGGAGATGGACGTGTCACATGCAGTTTGAATGGTATCAATGTCTAAAGTCAAGAAAACTGTCTTGCTGGCCAACATGAGGGCATAGGTCATAACATCAGCAGGTTATAAGCTGTAAGTGGGTGATTTCAACATGACTGACCAAGGGAAACAAACACAGAACATTTACTCATGGGGAAAACAAAAAGCATTGCTGAGAACATAAAACCCTGAGAGGATTTGGGGTTTGGAAACGTAGGACCTCTCTTTCAGTTGGCAGTTAACACATTAGTTTGAAGATGAACTAATTAGCTCGCAAATAGTTCCGTTCATGCAACAATCTCATGTTGAAATGCTCACGCTAAAGAAACGGTGCAAGAGAATAGTGTAAAAGAAATGGAGTGGAAACTCTGGGTTACTGCAGAACGCCGATAGGCACAGCAGCATTGTAGCTCTCCTCACCCGTAGCTGCAAAGCCTCTTCTAGTTTCTGTACATATCAAATTTTGAACCTTTTTTGTGTCAAATATTTCCTTTTGAAATATATTTGAATTGCTGAATGTAACTTATTTCACATTCAACAGATGGCCAGAGGTGTTGATAATGTCAAACTCTGTGTTCACCTGTGCCTTCACACTTTGCAGTGTGTAACATCGTGGTTTTCCGTGTCTTATTAATTGAACGTCTAAAAGCATAATTGAATGCTGGTTCATTGATCTTAATCCCCTCCCCGTGTGTGATTATGTATGCGGAGCTGCTGTCGTCTTTTTGTCGAGTGGTTCAGTAAACAAGCTTGTAACCATTAATGCTTCACTGCTTGGTATTAGTGTCCTTGAGAGCCTGTTTGCTTCCTTTTGTATGGCTTTGAGGCGTCCCCGTCTTTCACTGTAGTTAAAGAAATCGTTGGTTTAACCCGGGCTGTTTATGAGCCGGATCGTCTTGGCTGCTTGTGTTAAATATTTCTCAATTGACATTGGAGCTGATTTGGGTTTAGTTTGTTTATTCAAATGTGTGATGAGGATATATTGCCAGGTTTGAGGTGTCACAAGGACAAAGCATTTCTCGGGTAGAGGAAATTACCAATTGACATGATATGAATATTCCCTTGTCGCTTTTTCTGCGTCCAGTATCTATTAAAGCAAGAAACCAGAGAATCTCGGCCTCCCTGATATGATACTCATGTGTAGCATGATGACAAATGAACAGGTTTTTTGTGTCATACTCGCACAACTTTAACCTCCAAGTGAGCTTTATAAAATACATATTCCGTGGCTCCCATGAGAGCAGGACATTTTAGCTCTAAAGGCAAGCTCATCAGAATTCCTCTTTAACTCCCACTCATCTTGCCATAAAAAACATTTGCTTAAATATTACTATTCTGTCCTCACACACCGTCACAGCATTAGGTTTCAGCCACTCAGCTGAGGTGGATAAGGAACTATCCTGTCCTCATGTCACACAGAGGATACAATTTATTATCTTGACAGGGCCAAAAGTAGCCCATAGGCGCCCAAGCTCACCAGGACTAAATATTTCCTCAGCCTATTCATAAAATCCATGTGGAGCAGACTGCTGGTTTGTTGAGATAACGGGATAAAAACAGTACCAGGCCGGTGCGGTGCGGCTAGCTTTGTCAGATTAGATAAAGATGTAATTTCCTCTGTAGGTTCTCATCCATCGGCACCTTGAGTGAGGGTCTAGAGATTAACAGCAGTGCAGGGTTATGTCAATTCTGCTCTCAGAAGGTACTTAAGGGGACAGCCAAGTGGTCTTATTTCTCTTTGAGCTAATGTAGGAGAAAAGGCAACATTTATAAATTGACCTTTTTCATTTATAAAATGACCTTATTGCTTTTGAAAGCATATTTTAGCCTGTGTGTTGGTCAGCCTTTAAGATCACGGATTGTTCACCAATCCTCTGCTCCTGCAGTTTCACAGCCTTAAAGGATAACTCCGGTTTATTTCCCATAAATGTGTTATAACACTGTTTTGATGTGTGTTTGTAATGCAGAACATTACTCCTCAGACACTGTACTATAATTATATTGAATGTAGAGACCGGTGGAATTCCAGAAATAAGTGTTCAGTGTTACAATTCATTTGATCTGGATTATTCTCAGTTAGTGCACTGTATACTGTATGTTTTAGCTCAAGGCATAATTGTACCTAATCATAGCCTTACTGAGCCACTATACATAGACTCGTCTGGTCTTTAGTGGTGGGTCATTATGAGCAGCTTTCACATTTAAAAAATAAGTCATGTAGCTTGCTCCTGTGTCAGAGTTAAACAAAAAGGGAGTGAGTTTGAGAACACATTGTTGTAACACATGCAATGACTTTGATCGATTGTGTAATTTGGGTTTACATGATATAAATAGAGATAATGTTGGAAGGATTCTGTTGGGTGTTTTTAAAATGTCATATATAAAAAACTACAGCAGGAGAACTCATGGTGTTACTCTAGCGGGAGCGAGATATGTCTGAATCTGAACTCCATCGCTCATAATATTTGTAGCTGCTGACTATTTGACAGTGATGTGATCAAATGTGAGTTTTAGACAAATGTCTTGATGTACTGTATCAATGGTCTAACAGAGTGTTTCTGAAGGGTTTTCTGAATGGGACTCATATGGCTTGGAGCTAACCATTTATCAAACAGATAATACATCACACACACATGCTCGCGCACACACACACACCAGTCCTGTCCACCCGGGCAGTGAGCTGTCATATATCTGTCGAGCCATGGTATGTCCAGCTGTTGTGTCTCCTCAGAGTAAATATCTAAAGTAGTGCTTCTCAATGGGATCTGGAGTCCAACAAAGATCCTTTTAAAGACTTCTAGGGGTGCAGCAGAAAAATAACATTTGTATGAGTTGTTATTTCGATACTAGAATTACTTCTGTGTTCACTTTGTGGAGACCATCCCTTGTCCTGCTCGCAGTAGTCAGACCCAACCTGCATTACACTGTGGCCAGTGTGCAAAGGCAAACGTACTCTAAAGAGACAGGTAATCTTGAACTGCCACCTCGTCTTCCCTCCATTGTGGTTCATGTAGGACGGAGCAGCAGGCTGCTAGCAGAGCTTTCATACAGGCAGACTGGCTCTATCGGTATTGATGAGTGAAAGAGGCCCAGAGAATAAAAGGCCATGTCTTCTAATCTCATTCCATCCCAGCCCTCCTGTCACTGCTTGACAACTAGGTTAAGATAATGCTGACAGATCCTCCTCCCTGTCTCTCAACCATGTATCCTAGAGCAGGGCAACTGCCGACGCTACATGCCACACAAACACAAACCAGTGGCAACTTTGAATGACCTCAAGCTCCAGGCCAAGTCAAGTTTACCTTGATTTGGTTCGTCTTTACTCTACAAGATGAACACAGTTATTATGTCGTAAAGCTCAATTTTAATGATCGTGTTTGTACAATAAAGCAGTTTCCTTTTGTTATTGTGTTATTATTATTATTATTATTATTATTATTATTATTATTATTTTTAAAGATTGAGGCTCAAAAAATGCAAAGTACTTTTATATTGCGGTTACTGAAACAAATGCATTGCATAATTCTTCACACTATATACAATGTTCATTGTTTTGTGAAAGGATTTAAAAGGAGTGCTAATTTCAAAGAAAAACCCATCTGCTTAAGACCACATCTCTTTAACGGAGTGAGATCATTGTTTGCAGATTTGCATGATTTATCATAAATGAATAAAAGCACAGACGTCCTAATCTGCTACAGCAGGTGATACAATTATTAAAATTGTAGTGTGTCCTTTGCATGGTTTTCAAGCCAATGTTGAGTTTTAATAGAAATCAGTGCTTTCTAAAATTAGCCTGTCCTCCTTCTACCAAGCTTGACACTTGTTTTTTCTCTTTTGTAGTATGAGAGAATCTGACAAATTGAATATGACTTTAAGAAAGGAGAGGAAAAGTATTGCATTTGTCTGAAAGCAAAAGAGTTGTATGAATATTTAGATTTGTTTTTTTGTCCCACTGCAGTTCGAGACTGTTCCTTTCTCGCTGTCTATTTAAAGTCCTTTTGGTTTCTCTGAAGCAGTGCCTTTATGGAGCCCTGGTGCTTGCCAAAAAAGTAAATTGTGCCTTGTGATGCCATAGTTGCGCTAAATGGATCCATGTGGATTCAGTGCACAAAGCAGTGTGTGGGCGAAAAATGCGGAAAAGTGCAGCGAGGTGCTCTCAGAGTTCGCTGTCCTCCACCAGCCGAGTAAACCGAGGCCGCCTGGAAAGTCTCTTCTTGGGGAACATGTGGGATTAATTTAGACCTCCAGCCTCTCCCTCCAACGGCGTCTCCACCCTGTTCTCCTCATGTTGTTTTGCCAGAGGGAGACCGTGACTGGTAATAAGTAGAAACAGAGGTCTATGTCTTAAGACCCTCAGCCAGAGTGGCTTTCTGAGAGAGCAGGTAGTGTGTTGCAAGTCGAGGCTCCCAGTGTTTACAAGAGTGAAGCGGTGTCCATCTCTGGGACGACAGACTGTGATTATGCGGACAGTTATTCTGTCACTTTTGTGACTTCAGAAGTCATTGGAGATGAGCAGACAAAGCCCCTCCCCATTCATCTGTGTAGTAGAGTTCAACCATTGAGCTATAGGCCAATCCAGATTTTCTTTACTTAAAGCCACGATATGTAGACTTGTTATGCGATTATAGGCACTTTCATATTATTCTAATGAGAATAGTTTTATATATTCTGAAACATAAAATTTCTAGCTGATATTGTTCTTGTATAGCCTGTGATGGGTTTGCGTAAGGTGACTTTCTATAAATATAAGTGGTCGCTCTCGTCTTTGAAGCCACGGATCCAGGGGGCTCCAGCCAGACTCTGTTAGACCTTCTCTTTGTAGTTCACTGTAGAGGCGACCTGATCCTGTCACATCTGTCACATTCTATTATTTCACACCACTCTGGACAGTTTATGAATAGGCATCAGATAAATATTGATATTTATTGGAGCGTAACCTGCCAAATGTCATGTACTCATAGATATGTCCTTACTTGAGATATATATATATATATATATATATATATATATATATATATATATATATATATATATATATACTGTGTGTGTGTGTGTGTGTGTGTGTGTACACACACAGACCTAGGAAGGCCATGGCTGCTACCTTCCATCCAAGCCTTTTTAGCTTTCATCCACTCTCCATCATCAACTCTCATATCTGAAAGTGTAATGGACTCCTCTGGCAACAAAACTCATAAGGCAAATACGGCAACGTCATTTATTGTTGTTTGTTTGTCTATTAAAACCCTGCCAACATGCTAAACTACAGTCAGAATACAGAGACAGAGGGCAAACCCCAGTGAATCAGTTTGGTGGAGAGCCTCCATACTCCAACCAGTTACTGTGTTATCCTTTTGCCAAATGTCTATTTAAAAATAACGGCATCATGCTTGACAGTGAGGATATTTTAGAATGAGGTTAAATTCACAATGTACAAATGTATTCAGCCCTCAGGCCTTCATCATTCTCTGTGGATTCCAGATCCATTTCCACCTAATCTAGCGTGTCTGACTGTCCTATGGAGAGAAATATCTGTCACAGTTTGAATAATGAAGTTAGTTTTGAAAGGTCAGAATGGGGACTCAATTTGAGGTTCCACGTCATCCAGTCTTAATACTTTAAGTGACTTTCATTTTTTGTTCCATGGATGTTTTATTCAGCTATCGTCGCAAACCAATAAAAGACCGTCTCGTACAGCTGAGCTATTCTTATTACCCAATTTGCCAGACGTTAAAAAAATGTGTAGTGAATTAATACCCTTGATGATGGGGAGGGAAGTTGTTGACCACATCTGTGACAGAGGCAGTGCCCTGAACCCTTTGCTGGAGAGCATCACAGCCAGCTCTAAGCGGTGGATTTCCTCTGCTATACTGTTTTCTTTGGACCAGCTGTGTGCAAAATTCTGCAGAAAAGCCTGCGATCTTTGTGTGAATGTTATCCATGTTCAGCAAATCGTAGTTGCTCTATCTTTGACTGAAAAACAAAGAGAGGAGGCTTCACTCCTCACTCGTACTCCTTTTGGAGATAGTGAACACATACATAAAACTACAGTAAGCTGTTCACTGGCTTTATTATTGTATATATGTACAGAGCACTTTTAAAAATTGTATGTGATATGGTTCAGTCAAGCCATTTAATTGAGTGGTCTGGATGTTTTTTATGAGGCAAAGGGCAGTGTGGTTCTGCAGACCTCAATAGGCCTGCCTTATCTCTTCTAGGGCGAGGATGTTTTCTGCTTGTTTTCCCTCTTGTCTTGGGGGAATGAGAACGTGCAAACTGCACACGTGCACAGATTGGAAAGCTTGACACACGTAGCAACTGTAACTAAGATGGGCGGGTCTTGGAGAATAGCCTATGGTGTGTTCTGGACGTAAGGTAGTGTGCCATGTCATTGTGCAGCCTCAAGTTCTTTAAGTCCTCTAACTAACTTAAAGTCCCAGGTAAGGAGCTTCATCCGAGCTTATCGCTTCCAGGCTGAGGAGGGTATTTTCTGTTTGTTTTGCCCCTTGTCTCGGGGGAATTGACTGAAATTATCCATCTTGAGAGATGAGCTGGAACATAGAGCCTGACCTTTTTTAGTAAAACAGTTAATGCAACCTCAGGCCTCACACACTGACGATACTGCACAGGCAAAATTGTGCTCTGGCTGCCAAGTGCAAAATATCAACAGACCTGAAGCCAAATAAGTGATGAACTACAACAGAGCCCTTGGGTGTCTGTGCTCAGAGCACCATGGATTCAGAGACACACCACAGTGCCACTCCAAATTTGGATCTTAGTCGGAGTCTCTTAATCCGACTAGCACACGGCGTTGATCTAATTTAGTGACCTGGCTGCACCCAGTTAGTTCAGCAGGATGTAACCATTTGATCAGAACTGACATCAGCAGCAGACTTTGTTGTTCTCAAAGTCTGTTGCACAGCATCCCTACCGCCGCCATGTGCATTCTCAGCAGTGTGAATAATTGCGAACGTCCTGATTAAACTTCTGGGGAACTATTAGCCACCCTGCCAAATCCAGCTGATCCCTCATTTGTTTTAACAGTATCATCCGGGCCACCCTGCTTACAATCGCCAACTCTACACTGACACCTACTGCCCCTATGTTTGAATGCCCAGGATTTTCTTTATTATTTAATTATCTATCTATCTATCTATCGTATCATAAAGTAGTGACTCCAAATAATAGATGTGACTGGAAAAACTTCACCTCTAGTTTGACAGATTTGTGGTTGAGCAAAAAGTTGCACAACTCAGGGTACCTCACTCTGCCTGCTGCGTGTTATGTGATGCTCAATGTCTGTGAATGTGCAGTTTACCAGACTACTCCAAGTGAAGTTCCAGTCAAATATTTACTTAGCTCAGTATCTCAAGACCCCCCCCCCTTATCTCCAACAGAAACTCTTCTTCAGTTCCACTTCAATCCACTTTAATAATGCAGTTATAATGTACCTCTTTGCATTATTCCCATAAGCATGCTGGCTTTTAGCATCACTGAATATTTGGCAGGATAACCTGTGAGTATCAATTGGATTGCTTTATTGATCTTTATACAAGGCGCTGTTCTCTCTGCCCTCCTTAATTCATTCTACATTCTGATCCTGCACATTTTCCTCTGCAATGCGTTTTGTGACGATGTCGGCTCGTGTCAATTCAAATTTTTCTCCCAGCAAAAGTATATTCCCCTCTCTGGGAGTTTTAATCTGCCATGGGTCTAAATGAAGAGCGGGCAACAGCAGGCAGGTTGGCTTCACAGTGACAAGTGCTGCACAAACACTTGTGAGGACTCAAGTCCCAAAGCACGATGCCATGACCGGGTCTCTGCGGTCAGTTTGTGACATGGAAAGATGTCTGCGTAGATGCATGTTTTCATCTTCTCCCAGGGGCAGGTTAAAGCCTGTGGGTTTAGCCCCGCTTGCACGATGTATCTTGCTCCATGTTAATAAAATCATTCATGGTTGGGCCACTTATCCGCGACAAGCCCCAGCGTTCCTAAGCATATTTCTGCCTCCACTAATGCGCCGGGCAAATTCAGAAGTTCCCCTTGAGAATGTGTGCAGAATGTTATTAGGGAGCTTTAGGTCTTCCTTGGGGACTCTCTGTCACGTTTTAATTTCCAAGTTTTCTTTCATGATTAGAGGAGAATCTCTTGTTTTTCAAAATGTATTTCTTCAAACTATCAAAACAATTTTTCCATCATCACAGTATTTTTTTTCTTTCTTAGGATACTTCAAAAGTCAAAGTAAATGCATTTCTTCATCATGATAAAGCTCAAAGTAATATCCATGCATTAAATAAGATGTATTAACTGCATAAGAGTGAAGCCTACAGTTGGCCTTGCCACAGGAAGTAAACTGTGCAATTTGGTCTTTGCCTTGGTGACAGACAGATGTAATTATTGTTTGGAGAGATTTAACGAAGCCAAGAGCAGGAACTGCTTGAGAGATGACCATCCAGGGAGCGACAACTCCCATGAACAACTGTGTGATTGATTTGATGGAAAGCCCAAATTAATAGTTTCCAAAAGATGGAAGACGTGGCGCAAGAGGTGGAGGAGAAATCACAAAGAAAGTGCTGAGCAGTCAGAAACTACTCCTGGCTCTGGGAAGCACTGACAATGTAAACAATTGTTCAGGATAGTGCAAAAATGCAGCAGTACAGCTGTCTCAACCTCTGAGCTAAGACCTCACGGAGCCCATACGCAACTGTAGCTCACATGCCAAGTTTCAGTCTGAACCCTGAATAAAACATCAGCTCAGCTGTGGCAGTGATGGGCAAGGAGTTAGTGTTGTTGTGTCTGGATAGGCTGAGAAAAGGTCGGTCCCTCAGCGAGGGGTGACAGGGAATGTGACGACAGCTGCCCATGGCGCCTGCTTTCATGCCACATGGGTTGAGGTGTGGTGGCAGTTGGAGAGGAGAGCTCTGGTACAGATATGCAGAGCTGAGGCTAAAGAGAAGAAATCTGAAAAGACCAACATGCCTCCAGGCATCAGCCTCCTGCTTCTACTGTAGATTCCCACAAAATGATATTTTTAGACCATTACTAATATCAATCTGAGCACAATGTCACGAGCCTGTCATGATGTTAAGAGAGGTTGACTTTAACAAATCTGTTAAATCTTAGTTTTAACTAATTTGTTATGGTCTCAACTTTTCAACTTTGAAAATACAGTAGTATACCCTAACCCCTTTTTAATTTTCATGACATACTTTATTGCTAGAGAAGGTACAATATCACATTTTCAACCAGGTGCTGATATCAGCACTGGATTTACTTAGACATTAGAGTAACATTAGCTCAGCCTGCAGCACACTATGTCAATCAGGCCCATTGAGGCCAAATGGCAGCAGAGAAGCAGGTCGAGGCTGCTAATAGACTCTCTGGGTCAAGTCCTCCCATCAGCCTTCTACCTTGGCATAACCTTGCACCTCGTATACATATACAGTACATCTACAATAGCAACAAAACACAGCTGGGTAAAATGTGTTATCGCTTTTATACATTAAAGGTATAATCAGATTTTTTTGTCCCCCAAAGCCTGCAAACTTTCAAGTCTTTTTATTTTTAAATTACTAGGATTAGCAAGGACATTGAGCATGGCTGCAGGAAAAGGACTATATACTGAGACCCTCTGCACCTCGATACGTTTCATTAGTATGATCACTGTATAATCACTTCTCTGTGGCTCGTGGGCTCAAAATGTAATGTGACTTAGCCCGTGGGTCAGCAGGAGCAGCCAGACATGGGATCCCATGTGTCCCTCTGAAAGTTGTGTTTACAGGCATGTGGCTCTCCCCTGAGGGCGGCGTCGACTCGGAGTGAGGCTGCTGGTACAGCCAAAACATTTTTAGAGCCCTGTCGAGGTGATGCCTTGTGGTGTGCTTAATGAAGCACAGGCAGAATGAGCAGGGCTATTGATCTTCCCTCTAATGAGTTATGCATGAAGCAGGAGCTAATTACATTCTGATATAATCTGAGTCTATATAATGGAGAAAGTTCATGAAGGCAGAGGGGTATGTCTGAATCTTTGATACTCTGGGTTCCGGTCAGTAGCATTCACACTTACAGTAAAACTGATGACTGACATTAATTGATATCTTCTTATTCAAGTGAAAAGATCTTATGAGGTAATCAATGAAACATATCAATGAAGGTGCAGTAAGCATTCCTCATAGCGTAGAGGAACCACTTATAAGGCTTTCTGACAGTTTTTAAATGACGTGTACTCTGCTACACGTGTCTCCAATATAAGTTTTAGTATAGAAGTGCAACGAAGATTTTAATTATCGGCCGTAACGTCGGTGCATTTGCAAACCAGTGTAGAGGTCTAACCATACAACTAAGCATCATTTCTTCTCACACTCTTTCAGAACAACAGGACTGCTGTTGTCTTTATCTGCGCAACATACAGACCCTTAATGCATGATACGTGACCTTACTGCTCTATCATGAGCTGTGTGTGTGTGTGTGTGTGTGTGTGTGTGTGTGTGTGTGTGTGTGTGTGTGTGTGTGTGTGTCAGAGCCCAGAGAGCCAGTGTCAATGGCTGTCATTCAAGCACTTCACTGTGCTCATTTACAATCTGCTCTCCACATTGCCAGGCTAAGTGGTGACTGAGTGAGACCTATTTTTACCCCCCCCCCCACCCCCCATAGTGACTCGAGCAAAGCCTCTCATTTAAATGGCTAACAGGGCTAAAAGGCAGTTAGTTGTCAATCAGCAACGAAGGATGCACAGTTGTACTTTTTCCATCTTTTCTACACCGACAAGTGGATCAAAATGTTTTTCATTTTTTTATTTAAAACAACAGTGTGGCTTTTCTGGAACCTGCACTTTACATGAATGTTGCTACTGGGAGCATTTAGAGTTTAACTTGGCTGTGAGACTCAGAAATCCCAGTAGCTCATTGGGCTCACTGAGCGGGCGCCTGCCAGCCCTTATCTTCAAACCATATCCAGAGGAAATTTTTATCACCCTTCCATGTGTGCAGACCCAAGAGCCTGACACGGCCTGGCCAGTTTACTGAGCAAACAGCTCTGATGAACTTTTTTATCTTACTCCACTTGAACATTTCAGCCAAAGACATCATCAGCTATAGGAAAGTGCAAACATTAATACATCTTGCGATTCTTCAGTGTCTAGATGGAGACATTTCCTTCTTGGCAATATCAGTAGCTGATACATTTTATAATCACAGAGTCCTTCCTTGCATAAGTCCTGAGCACCTGGTGATCACGAGTCGACTCGTAATGCCTGTCTGTGGCTGTGACAATGGAACAGATGGGCCTGTGGCTTAAGTGGAGACGGGATTCTGCTGATGACACCTGTGCACCACAAGTGTGCTTCATGCTCTTGGAGCTGTGTGTTCACAGGTACATACACTGATCTCAGATTGTAAACGGCTCAGTCTCAGCCAAATTATACATTGGGGATGTCACTTCTGAATATTTAAGGATAAAGTTGGCAATGTTGATAGCAATTCATTGTTGTATTTGGTGGTTCCATAGGAAACCCTGGACCAATGACCTATTCTTATCCTGTTGTTGTACTGAAATGCTAAAAGAAAGGCAGCAAATGTGCATCCCAGGTGGGTGCTCAACTTAAAAAATACTAATCAGTTCAATAGTATTACAACTATGGCACACCATGAAGGCAAACAGTACCTGCAGAGCTTTGCATTTTGTTGAAATATTGCTGAAGCGTTTCCTCAGATCATAGCGGACGGCCAATGGTGCTCTTCTACTTTTGATCTGAACTATAATGCTGTTTGATAGAAAATGATACCAAATACATGTTCTATGTAGTGATCTTCTACTGATCGATGTGACTGATTTCTGGAAACTGCTTTATAAATACAAGTATATTATTGATTATGGGATGCCCAGGCGGTAGCTCTTCAAATAAAGACATTTCTTTGTTAAGAAACTGTGGAACATCACAGTTTGACTCAATCTGTGTATTCTTTGTGAGCCTTAACCAGTCCTCTTTTTCTTCTCGTAAACCTTCCTCCTGAAAGGAAATAGTGTCTCTTAGCCCCACTCTTTTGCTCCGGTTCTGCCGATCTCCTTGATGCCAGGGCCTAATGAGGCTTGTATTGTGCCACAGCTGACAGAGGCTCAGTACCAACAACCGATAATCACTCAGGAGGTGAAGATCAAGGCTCTGCTGGAGGCTTGTCTCCTTCAAGAAACCACCGTCCAGGCTGTACTGTGTGTACCAACACGCGCACACCTGTTCCGGTTAGTGAATTTATTAGAACTGGGATGGAAATTGGGATATATTAGCATCATCATCACATATTCATAATACAATATCTTTTGTACAAGTTCTGATTCTTTACTGAAACGTTTGTCCAAACAGAGATACATGTTTCTATGTGGTTGGAAGTGCTAGAAAAAGGGGCTTATGTCCAACCTGGGAGACACACACACACACACACACACACACACACACACACACACACACACACACACACACACACACACACACACACACACACACAGAGAGAGACCTGCCCCTAGTCATGATTATACATTTACATAAATAAACACTGTTGGCAGTGGCTGATTATCATGTATAAACTGAGTGTCCTGGAAAAACAGTGGCAGCTGGTGAAACTGGACGCTGCTTTACTAAGCAGGGTTCAACAGTAAAATGCAGCAGGTTGTCCCATTCTTCCCTCCATGAAAAAGATAATGATGCTCTGAAGCCAACACTTCACTCCTTCAAGGTACAAAAGAGTGGTTCAAATCTTTTATTATTGTGTTTAATATAATGACACCATATAAACTGTCACTACAATTACAGTTAATCTTTTCTCGCGTTGAAAATAAAACCTCTCAGCAGGCATTGAGCTGGAATGATGACCTTTGTTGCTGCTACATAATGTATTTATTTTCCAAAGCACCACACTAACCCCATTTAAAGTGATGATATTGGATGGGTTTCAAATCATTTATTGAGTCTTTAGTGAAGCCTGCTAATGTTGCATTGAAATGACTGTTGCTATTGAAACAGCTAATGCATTGCTGCTAGCATCACTCTTTGCTAATTAAAAGACTTTTACACTGCAGGACTAAATTATTTTTAATTGACTGCTTTGCATTAAATAATGTAGAGAGATTGACACTTGCTTTCATGGGTGTGTGTGTGTGTGTGTGTGTGTGTGTGTGTGTGTGTGTGTGTGTGTGTGTGTGTGTGTGTGTGTGTGTGTGTGTGTGTGTGTGTGTCAACTGATTGAACACCGCCTCTTCATATTTGCAATCCCTGGACATTAGCTTAAAAGCCTTTTCTCAATTATTTCGCCAAGTCAACCTTCTCAGCACGAAATTGTCGAACTCATTGTAAAAATGTCAGCAGGCTTGAAAAGGTGACACCCCCCTTGGCGTCGGGTTGTGGGTGTTTTATTAGATTGATGGGGCAGAGGGGAGTTTCGAAGCAAACAGAGAAGCAGAGTCAGCGTTATAAGAACAAATGCAACGCACCATTCGCCTTGTGCTAAACTCCAAATATAGGCATTTAAACACAAAGATGCACTGAAATGTCTCCCACTGTTTGACCTGACAGCCTGAATAGACAGAACAAAACCACCTGTTTGCACACAATGTAGGGGCAAGCTGAGGGCAAGGTGCTTAAGGTTTTTAGCTTGTCATGTTTTTTTGGCAATGCAGCTGTGAGTGTTTGTGTTTGAACTGTGACCTGTCACAGCTTTAAAAAGGTGTGAAGTCATCGCAAGGTGAAAGTAAATACAAGACCTGGTTTTCCCTCACCAATCCCTGCAGGGTGGGTGGCCTGGATCCACAAAATCACAGAACAATTATGTTATTACTGTCCATTGCATCTGCTGCTTTATATAATATTATCTGCTATTTAATGGGCGCTATTATCCGGACTACCCATTCCAAATACGTATGCACTCTCCTGGTGCTGTAATGTACTGCTTTTATCCAAAGTGGCTTCATTAGAGAGCGTACATATTTAGTTTGGGTGGCTTCTGAAATAATGGAAACACTATCTTTGGCAGCATGGAAGCAGTGTAAGATACACCTACCTAAAGTTAGTTTGCAGCATTTCAACTGGAGAGGCATCAGTCCAATGTACCTCGTTGCCAAGCGATCAGGATGTAAGGAGAGCATTGCTCATCAACCTGGCTGCATTGAGCTGCTGCAAATGAAACTTGGTTTAGTTCGAATTTAAATGTTTACTATGGTTAGATTTAAAAGTCTATAGTTCCAAACTAGTTAATACATATTTACACATTGCATAGCTAAAACCATCTTGCTAATATATGAATTTATCAAGTATTAGAGGTAGTCTGGAATATATTCAACATACATGTGTACATTTAGAAGTAAAATAAGTAATGGCTACATTGAAAAAGTACTGGCAATTAAGTTAATATATGCGTCACAAAAGTGACTTTTTGTCCATAGTTTAGATTTTGCTGTGCAACAGGTACTTCCTACCAACCAATGTACACTTACAAACTAAAACATTATTACATTAGTTTCAATTATGCAATCCTATTAAGTACATGAGTATTTGAAACTAGCAATTCATGACTTATCATTGGAACATTACACAGTTTCTTACGCATAGCTAGTGCAACCCAATCTTAAACCCTCGATCCTGTAAATGCTTGCTCCAATCATTGATTGTGGATTGTGGATTATTGCACCGCTATGTGAGTCATGCCACTAACATCGATCAATGTTTCTGCTGTAGGTGCTTTTGAAGGTTGAATGTGAGATCAGACACAAGACCTAATCAAATATGTCAGGACCTGAACCATCTCTGACACAATATGCAACTAAACCCATTCAAAGCATGTTGGAGTATAGGAGTGCAGTCTGAAAGGGTGTCATGGTACACAGGCACCTGAATGTGTGCTGATTACATGTTGTTAAATGGAATGTCAGCAATCTGACTGAAATAGGACAAGTTCCTCTTACATTTTCCAGCTATAAATATTTTACAAGCTTCAATGGAAAACTCTTTTGGTCTTTTGGTCTGCACAATTGCAACACGACCAGGCTCTCCGTTAGATGGGGCAATGGCTGAGATGAAGGACGGTGTATTTCAGAAAGAACAGTTTATAGTCGCACGTTGACAGGTCACTTTAATGTTGGATTGGTAGTAGGAGACAGGCTTTGGATCTCCCACCCTCTGTCATGCTGTTTCCTCCACCATTTCTCAAAAAGTAATTTGCTTTTCTTGGAGAGGACGGATTTAACTGTTGGGGAGATCAGTAGCCGTAGAAGATGAAGCCCAATGAAACTCTTTAAATAGTGTTTGAGGCCGCTTGTTGATGCTGATGCAGTGATTAAGAAAAATGCAGTGTCGTCAGCCAAGCCTGACTGAAATAATCCCATTAGGTTTCAATGAATATGTGATTTACAGGCTAAAAACGGCACATTTGAATTTAACCTGTTGATAACAATTTAGTGTGTGAATATGTCTGCTACCAACATACATCCTAAATACTGACCATTTTCAACCCTGCCCTGTTGGCAACATGGAAAAGCCTTTAAACAGTACTTAGATGATGGGACACTAAACATTCTATTTGTATGAGTAACAAATATTAGTAGTCACAAACAAATCAATCTGACCTACTTTTTTAAAAGTAAAATGTTTGTCCTTTGTGTATTAACTCAGAAATGGTGCTGTCGGTTTTCACTGGGTTGCTGTTTTTGAGGAAAATGTGTCCAATTATTGCCATACTCTTTCAGTCAAAATGTCACAATGCTCTCTGACCAAAGAGTTATTTCAGTGTAGAGGAGTGACACATTTGAGACCAATCCTCCTTGCCTGACAAATTGTCGCTCAGCCTTTGGCCTTCCAGCCCGAGTGTGTAGGTAGGTGGAAAAAGAGGAGAGGGAGGATAGAAGTGGAGACAAGAGACACTGTGTTTTCCTAGAAGCTGCCTGGAATCAGAGCGACCGCTTGTACCAGAGCACTGCATTGCAGCTCTTCATTACCTGCAGCAATTGTCATAAATACTAAGTTAATACCTAATATTGATTCTCTTGGTTGTAACATTACATTCATAATAAAGTGAGAGAAGCACAAACTGGCAGTTTTTCTCTCACCAAGCAATTTGTTCTCATTATTGAGACATTTTAGGGAATATTTGTTCGACAAAAGGTCTGTGTGTTGCAGCCATGACCTTTTAAACTCTTAAAGCAGGCCCTCACTATATGAAGCTTTTGTATGAGGATAAAAAAGCTTCATCAGCAATAGGCATAATTAGTGTGTCTGGTTGGAATGACAATTGGGCTGCTGACGCAACCATCAACAGAAATGTCTAGCCTGTTTTGATAATGTTCAGGACATCCCTGATGAGTTCAAGAGCATGGGAGAAGTAGGGTGCACCGACCTTTTTGAAAACGGGGGGAGTGATAACAGTTATTTTTTTTAAAAATATATTTTAGAATCATGACGATTTATCCAATGAGATTGTAAAAAAAAAAAAAAAAGAAAATAGTGTCATAGTGTGAATGGGGTCGCTCATAGTGAAGAACTTACAGAGAGTTATCAACTGAATATGCAACTCTCACTTTTGCAATTATTTGATTGTCCCCAACAGCACCTGGGCCTTGCCTGATGATGTTTTGTTTGGCAAAGAGGACACAACACATATTTAAGTGGCAATTCTACAGTTTTTGTAATTGTTTTTGCTGCACCGCTGGACTGGTCTCATTCAAATGAGTGGGATGTGTTTTTTCATGGAGGGATGAAGTCGATCTGGATGTGGCTTTATGGATAAAGAGACAGCACCAGAACAAGGCTCCTCTGGTGCAAATGGGGGGGTTCTGACAAAGTTCCCAAGTTGGGCCCTAATATGCACATGTTGCCTGTAGTCAAAGAGCAATCAGTCAATTCAAGACAAAGCTGAGCCTTTGACCTTGGAGTCACTGATAATAACTGTCAGTTAAACATCTACAAAGACATACAAGGGTCTTTGTGTAAAGTGGTATTGGTGGTGGGTCCATCCCAGAAGCCTCTTTCTCCTACCTGCTGCTGGGTCGTCATATTTTCCACTGTGGGTTGAAGCAACAGACCATCCAGGCTCAATAGAGCCTCCATTCATTCATTGAACCGTGAGAGGGAGGTGGAGGCTGCACCCAGTAACGGCTGCTGCTCTCTTCTCGTTGTGAATAGGTGTGGATGTAAAAGGTTCTGAATCATGAACTGTTTGTTTGATGGCTCAGGAGAGACCGGCCCTGGTCATAATCCAGACTCGAGTGGAGTTTTTGTGGAATAAAAAAGAGAGGCAGCATTGTTGCATGGAGAGGGACAGGCTTTGCTCTGTCTGTGGTCGTTTTTAATGAGATCTTGCGTTCACACAAGTGTTTACTGTAAACCCTTCCTGACAGTTAGTCTAAAATACAGTGATGAGCAAGGTGTTGATCTACTGAGGAGCTCAAATAAACCAAAAGAGTGAATATTACTCTGCTGATCCAATATTTACCAGCATGGGAATCAAAATGTCCTTTTCCTGATCAGATTCTTGGAGTTACAAATTGCCTTCATGCATATCTGATTTTGTCCATGCACCCTTTCCCTGCCTCTCACTTTATGATTAATGGTTTAGGGATGAGATGAGGACGTCTGGCTGACAGTGGAACAATTAATACCCCACTCCGCTGCTTTTCTCTGCAGACAGAATGAGACTAAGCCCCCCTGCCCCATTACATTGCTGAACACTACAAAACAGTGCCAGTAAACAAGATAAATAATCTGAATAATTAAATATTTTTCTTCGCTGGAAAGTGGGCATGTTAAGCTATTTTAGGGTTTCTTTAATAATGTAGCCAGGTAGGAGAAAAAGAAAACTTCAGTTTCAAAGGCTTACAATCACATGTCACTTCAAAGCTCTCTTAGCCAATAGAGTAGAGACTTACAGTGTAACTTAGACTAGACACAGTGTTTCTCTTATGGCTGGCCACAAGATTGGTCACAAATTGAAAGAGAATTGAATCTCTTACTCCCTAAAATGGTGCATTACTTCAGCAGATGCAATTTTTTACGTATTTATTTATTTTTGTATTGCTAAAAAAACTATTTTTTTTCTGTATATGTATTCCACATCCTCTACCATCGACTTCTGACATGAAGCCAAAAGCTCACTTTTTTCCGCTTCAAGGAATATCTTTGCTGATTCAATCTCCTTGAAGGAAAATTGATTGCATTCTTGCATGTTGTGCAAGAAGGGAGGTGGTCCAAGACAGATAAACAGTTTGGATTTTACTGTAACATTTAAGGCAGTGAGCTGATACTTTAACCGTGAGGAAACTCCAGTGAATGTTAATAACTCCAATAAAGTCAAGAACGCCAGTCTTAACAACTAAATATATCAGTGGAAGATGAAGAGGAGGGATGTGATTTCACGTGATAGATACCGTCACATAACACGTCCTATTGGTTGCTCTATTCGCTTCACATCAGAGACTCAGCCCGCTCATGTAATGTCATGGGACATACCTGGTGTCCAGCCTGTTATAGTTGTCACAAGGAGTGTGCTGTTCAGTCTGATGCCTGATGGGCAGAGCAGCATGGATGTCTCAAAAGTGCAGTTCTCAAATGTCCTGTCTGCACAACCTGGAGCAGAGCGTCAGATGTTAGAAACTAAGAACAAGACTTGAATTAATGGTTAGCACAGATTCAGAAATTATGGCTAATGTATTCCATATTAGCTCCAGCTCATTTAATCTGTTATTGCCTTGTTCTACTGTTATTACATTTTCACAGAATGTTGACTCAGCAAACTAACACGCTTGGATTTAATTGTCACTTGACTGTCTGAAACTGAGACACATTATCGTACGTGGAATATTAAGCTAAATGTATTTTGCTGCCTGACTTGTGTGGCAGTTGCACCTCAGAAGCACTGAGTGTGAAGTAGGCTCTATCAATGGGTCACTCCGTGAATCCACAGTTACACTCTCGGGTGAGAGAAGTCTCATCACAGCTGCTGATACCCAATGACAATATGTCCACTCTTTCATATCCCACCTTAGAGCACCACGCCACCTGTTTCCTCTCCGCCTGGCTTTCTCTCTCTCTCTGTCATCTTTGGAAGTTTTCATGGCTTCTTTGTCACTGATATTCAGCACCAGGAGAAAGAGTATGGGCACAAAGTGCTGAGTGTATCTCTGCCAAGCCAAGAAGGGTGCAGCGCCACACTCTTCATCGCTGATGAGATCAACTTGTTGGGACCTCAGCGTGAATCTTCAGCCCAAGGAATGTTGGGATGCATTTGGCTTCAATAGGTCCCAAAAGGTTCTTTTAACTGCTAGACTGTTAGAATGAGTTTATCAATCACACTTCATAGAGTGCATGCAGTCCATGAATGCACAGAGCCTCAACATATGAATGACCACAGATATTAAAAAGCTTTTATTTGTTTGCATATTTGGTCATATGTATTTCTTTTTAAATGATGTCGTTAGTCACGCTACAGCGGTCCACTACCGTCCAGACTGAAATATCTCAATAACTATTTGGTTGATTATCATACATTTTGTGCTAGTGGGCAAATCAGCATGCTAACAAGCTAAACTAAGATGGTAAACGTGTAACATAATACTTGCTAAATATCTGAATGTTAGCATTGTTAGTGTGAATTTGTTAGCATGCTGACGTTAGCATTTAGCTCAAATCGTTCTGGTGTTTGAGTTAAATTAGTCTTGTTTCTGCATGATTTGATTGCTCTGGGTTTCATTGAAAAGCTTTGGTGAACCATGATTCCTTTTCAGAGTATTTTTTTGTCTAATATGAATACATGTTTGTGGGAGACAAGAAAAACATTCAAGAAGTTCAAGCTGATTTAATATAAAAACATTAAGTAATAACCGATATCAGCTGCCTCATTACAAAAACCACATTGTCTGGCTACCAAGTCCCACGTAATGTAAACCCAAGTTATCACTACTGCTCTGTTCTTCATGGTGAACTAATCAGGGCTTTTAAGAAAGCCAGGAACACTGTCCCACACTCTGATACCCCAGGCCTTTTCCTTCTTTTTGTATGTTGCCGAGCCGACTCAGCCGATGCATGTCCTAATGTGTTCGCAACAAAAGCCAAGATGGCACAGGCCGCACAAAATTCATATTTAGAAAGGTCGTAATTGTGCTCTGTGAATAGCTGGCTCCACTGACTTGCCATGGGGGCCTGTCAACCTTATTACACAATTATATTGTAGTAGTCCATATGTGTTATAAGGGGGTTATAACAACATAACACATTTGGACTACTACAATATAATTGATGTCCCCTTGCTCTCTGCCTCCTTCACCTACTTAAAGTGATCGAAGAGAAGAGCGATTACTCTTTTTGCCTTTTTCAAGTCTGAATCCAGACCCCACTTACTAGAAAAACATTTTTTTCATTACCGCTTTTCAAAAGCCATTCTATCAGCGTGATAGGGGAAACTTGGTGCTATTGAAAAGGAGACAAATTGGTTCCTGGCCCGGGGTGAGAATTATAATTAGCATAGCTCAAACTCCACTGCTTTCATGAGAGTTTGCCGTACTGTGCTTTTGCCATGATCGCAGGGTGCCGACAACCTGTCCTGTGGCTGCTGTCACAGCCAGACTTGCACCATATTGTCTAGTCACTCAGTGTCCGCCAGGTGTTACACAGCCTGACAGGCCTCACATTTTTGAGGCCTTGAGTTAAAAGAAAACAAATGAGCGTCTAAAGTAGATCTTGTAACTCCCTTCTTTCTTTCCACTTCGTCCTCCTCCTCCTCCTCTGATTCAAACTCGCTTCTGTCATCCATGTTGCCTTAGCACTCTGTGAACTTTCCTAAGATGTTTCCTCAGTTTGGGATCATGGAAATCTCTCTTTGCTGCCCTGAATGTTAATGACTCAACTTCTCACAAGAGGAAGTGCAGTAGAAGCCTGTTCAGAAATACTTTGACTAAATCAGTTCCTTCATTAAATGTTTTTTTTTCTATTCCTTACATAGACAGGGACACTCTGCTACCAAGCTGCTTGTTAACCAGGTCCGGCTTAAGGGTTAACATTGGCTCCTAGATGCTTTGTCCTCATCACTTTGGCAACTCCTGGGCTTAATATAAGTTTCAAACCCTGATCTATATTTATGCTATGCTATAACTATTCTCATTTTACATGTGTATGATCATGTTTCTTGTGCCACTTATGTAGATTTCAGGGCATAAAGCCTTTATTATGGGTCTACTGGTTAATATTGGCAATCATCTCTAGGTTTTACTGACTTTACACACAGACACATTTTATACTCAATTTAATGAGAAGTACCAATTCACCATTGTATTTGAAAATGGCACGTTTAGTTAAACCCTTTGTCACTCTCTCAGGGGGAAGGGTGGTGAAAGCTTTGGTTTCTTAAGTGATTTTCCTCATGCACATTTCCACAGCTCATTCAGGACTCGATGCTTTTGTTTCTCTGCCCACAATCCAGGAAAGACAGAAAGAGGGAAGAAAAATAGGTGGGGGGAAACGCATACAGTAGAGTCAGTGGGAGAGGACGAAGAGGGTTGGGATTCCATTGGGTGGATTGGAGAGGATTTGGTCCTTTAAATAGAAGCACCTGTTCATCTTGGATTAGTCGGAAGCAGAGCTCTATTTTGGTTCAGTGTGGATGCTTGCCCATCACGCCCTGGGTCCTAATGGCTGCCTGGGTGTGGAACGGATTCCTGGTGCTCTCATTTGGTGGTGTGTGAGAACTCACTATCTGGGTTTAAATTGTGTTAAATTTGGACAGTCTTTATGCTATGATAAGCTATTGCTGGTGCAGATGCCTTGCCACTTGCTGATTACTGGCTAACAGCAGAGCGACTGGTCAGGTCCCAGATGCATCTCCAGATGTCAACATAATTGTGTTAATTATTATAAATGCAACAGTGCTGAAAAAGCATGCATAATCTGGATAAATCTGAGGTAAATTAAGAGATGTGACTGGCCTTCCAGGGTGTTGTGATAATGAGACAGGTTGGAAGGCTGGGAAGGTGTTGGTTAGTGCAGACCACACACATCAACGGGTGATAAAGAGGTCAAATGCTATATAAACACTGGCATGAGTAAAACTGTGATTTAAATCACAATGTTTGTACAGATTAGATCCAGTTCTGACAGTTGTAGTTGACACCTTCCATGAATATGCATTTCAAATACCTCCTGTGATCAAATTGAGCTTTTACAGTTGATTTTATGGACGCAAGTGGCCATCGCCCTGGCTAAAAGCTTAAATCAACAGTTTGACATTTGGGCAAATATGCTGATTCGCTTTCTAGCTGAAGATCGATACCACTCATGTCAGCATAGTAAATATTAGGCTACAGCGAGTAGCACGTTATCTGCGCATAGCACAGACTGTCCAAAGGTGACAAAATCCTCCTACCTGCAGCTGGTTTAGGTTGCACTAAAAATGATGATTTGCTGCTTTCTTGAACCAGTATCAGTTGCCAAGTTACCTTCACAAACTCCAGGAAGTTATTCCTGTTAAATATCTATGATACAGACATTAGAGCGGTATTAATCTTTTCTCCCGCTCAGTAAGAAAAGGAATAAGCGCATTTCCAAAATGTCATACTATTCCTTTAAGCCAATGAGGAAGTTAGCGTTTTGTATTGTTTGGCTTGGTGTTGATTTTGAGCTTTCACCTTTCACCCATGATGGCTTCCTTACCTCAGCTCATCAAGGCCTCCTTCCTTCTGGCCAAATAGGGATTTTCTGGTTTCAATATTATTGGGAAAAGATGACAGCATGTGGAAAAAACCCAAATCCACATGCTTCAGAAAACTTCCTTTAGAGACCTGATAAAAAGATGCACATGTGCACTCAGCCATACAGCTCAGCATTCCTTCTATGTGGCCATTTGGATTCACAACATGCAGTACATACAGTATGTGGACACATATGCCCACCTCGAAATATGGCTTGCGTAAGTGTGTCCTCAATGTGGTTTGGGTGTGCTCACATCTGCATTTAGAGGTGATTGGTGAAAGGTATTATACCAAAGAAAGTCATTTCCACCAATTCCAGAAATTAGTTTTCACCTACAAGACCATGCGGGACGGTGTTTACTGAAATTGGTAAATCAAATTATTCTGCAACGTATTAAAAATTGGGTTTTGACTGTTTCTTTAAATATCCAGCTCTAATTGTTTTCAGCATATTGGCTTGTCCCACCCAGCCTACTCGAGGGGATTTGTTTTTGGCTGGCTTCAAACAGACTAATTCACAGATGAATCTACTCCACCTATAATTGGGTCAGCATGTGTATTTATAGAACGAATCGGTCTGTCAAAATACATTAAACACAAAACGGAGCTATTACGCTAAATGGCCTGAATAGTGCTCTATGTGAACACCTGCTCTGATCAGGTTCTCTCCTTAGCATCCTGTAAAACAACCTCTTAGAGCATCTGAACACTCAGCTGAAACTGCAAGAAAAGAACCAAAGGAGATGCAGTCTGTTGGTTTCTGTGTTACTCTGCATAGCAGTGGACTAGCAAATAAATTGTTATCCTTCTCATCTTCTCCAGGGCTGTACTTTTGAGTAACAAGTTCATACTGTGAATGATCCAAATAAATGTATCTTAATAAAGGCCATCAGTCTTCATTCAAGCATGTCGCCAACTCACTACTCCCCATTACTCCATTGAGCCTTTCAGCGAATTATATGTGCAGGAATCGCTTAACAATTCAGTAATGAAATCCCACACCCTTAATGTGTATATGTTGTTATTGTAAAAGCCTAGTGGAGTAGCCCTGGAGAGTCCCCCTTATTGAATCAACTGTGAACGGACATCAGCGTTTATCCCTGCATATGGCTCCAGCTAGGATCTGACACTCCAACTCTTGCCTGCAGGGGGAAAGGCCTCAACAGCCCCCTAAGCGGATCAGACCTTACATATTGCTCCACAATTTCATTAAGAGTCACAATTCGCAAGGCTGTCAGTGCCATAATAAACTCCCCAGTGCAGCCGGAGCAGATGGCGCGACCTGAGCGTCAAGGGAGAGGCATCCGATGGAATCCCCTTAATAAGGGAAGTAGGCCAGCAGCAGGCGCTAGAAGATAACTCCTGCCTTTTCACATGAAATTCACAAGATCCTTTGGTGTGCTAGTCGATCCAGATGAAACTACCTCCTGGTTGGGCTTTTCAGGAAGTCAGCGGGAAACGTTTTTTATTTTCCTCGGTGAAAATGGCTGTAAATCCATGACTAAAAAGTCAGTAGTTGATTCATATTCTTTTATATTGACTGTTCACTAAGCCTGTGTTATTATTGGTGTTTCGCCCATCAAGCTTCCCATTGTAGCATGGCACACATGCTTTGCAGTGGCAGCTTCACCTCTGATTAAAATAATTAGACAGAGGTAGACAAAATACTTGGTTTCTCATTTCTGACTGATTACTGAAATGACAACTGTACATTTAATTAGCTTCAGCTAATTAAGGTAATTTTAGCTCCTTGAGAACCATGTAAAAAGGTAAATAAGCACAGGAATAATTATTGGTAAGAACTGTCGGTAGTAGGATAGTTAGCAGGGAATGCTAACATTTGCAGCTTCCAGCAGAAAAACACACTGTTATTCCTTACACTTTTGATTTGTCAGATATGATTTGGAGCAGACATATTGGCTCTGCAGCCCTTGAACTCCATCTTCCCATAAACAGGGAACTACTTACACATGGAATAATCGGTTGTGAAACTGTTCCTCCGCTCCCTTATCTTGCATGCAACCTTTGTGCCACATTTGTATTGCCGCAGGGCACTTTTTCTTTTTAGCCCAAGCACTTCCAACTGCTATCCCCCCTCTTATGTTTTAGTCAGCCGATTTATAAACGCTCCCTTAGAAAGAATGAATGCTCAATTGAGTTTGCATCAAAATAGAAACACACCACCCAAAACTTTTTTTTGGGTGGTGAGGCCAGGACGCTGTAACTGTCCCCGTGAGCGTTTAACGTAAGCAACCTATATTTACATCTGTCGGCTGGAAACACATTTGCCAACTGAGCAAGACTCACTGGGCAGTGGCGTGTGAATTGGCACTTGATCTGAAAGAACATATTGATGCTCTTCGTAAAACGCTAATGCTGCTGTAATATCAATTATGTAACGGTTCAGTGTAAGCGTAAATGTGCCGTCATGCCGTTCTGTGATGTGACTTGCTGTACGCTGGAGCTCGAGAGCTTGCGTTGAAGACCGGTCAACCCAGTTTATTGACCCTCCCATCCTTTGGCTGTCCCTGTCTTTGTTCCCAGAGAACACTGGTGGGATTCTGCCCAGTTCTGCCAGTCTCTGTTGCTAAAAGGAATCATTGTCTTGTTTTGTTGCAGCTCGGTAAATCAATGGGACTCATTGTTCCCTCTGCAGCATGTAGGACGTGGAGACCCGGCCCTTACTGACGTGTGATGATTGCGACCTGCTGAGCAGAGACTCGGCACATCCCATTTGTGTGTCTTCTGTGTTTTTTTTAAAAAGTTTCAAAAGGATCAGCAGATAGTTGACATTTAATTCCAAACCCTGTAGCTATCCTGCGGGGAAGGAACAGGGGAACTATGATATCACAGAGCTGCCACATTCCAGCCTCTGTGAATGAATATGTGCAAACATGTTCCTTTTTATATATACTGTGTATGTGTGTTTTTGCACATTCATCTGTGAGTAAGTGTGTTCATGGGGACATTTGAAAGAATTGTGTGTAGATGTTCATAAATTGTGTGTGCGTGTGCACGTTCTCAGCCTCCCTGCAGTCCCCCAGCTGATCTAGATCGCCTCCCTTGATGGATAAAAAATCCTCGTTTGACAATATACAATTAAGATTCTTGCAGATGTGAAGGACCCACTGATGAGTTCCTTCAGTAGGAGAGAGGAGGCAGAGATGAAGGAGGAGAAAGAGAGGGTTGGTGGAGGAGGATGGGGTGAGCTCTTCGGGGAGGTTTAGTGAAAGCACCTGCCTCAGCTCTGGGGCTCATGATGGATGAAGAGGAACAACTGAGAAATTGAAGAAGGGAGGGGGAAGGAGCAGGTTTAAGTGTGAAGTGAAGGACACTTTGTCCTCCTGCAAATTCTTCATGGCTGTTCAGCACATAATGCAGTGCAGACACAGGGACACTGGGGAAGGGGTTAATTCATGTTAAATCCATACAAATTCTGGAAGGAGATTCTTTTGAACGGTCCCAAAATGGATTTTTGTTTCACCGAAAAAGTTTCTTAATTCTAAAAATGCTCTAATTTAATTTGATCCTCCCATTTAAACCTCTGATGCTCTGTTTTGACTCAAATTACATTTTCGGTGGAGTGAATTTAAAGTTGCTTGTATTTTGGCTTCATTAAATACCACATTTGTTTCTAGACAGCTGATTGGCAGCTTCCAGCGAGTCCTAAGTGGATTTGACATTGCATACTAACTGCCTGGGTTTGTGTGGAAATGTGTCTTATAGCCCAAATGTATATTTATGATGCGAAATGGGTTAGATAGTGTTTGCAGGTAAATGTAGTCTTAAGAACTAATTTGAGATTTTTTCCGTTACATAGCGTTTATTCCCTTTCTTAAAAAGAGGTAAATACATCTGTCATATCGGTCTGAAGCAGAAGCATGACTGGGGGATACAGCTAGACTGGCAACCTCACAGTGATGACGAGCACAAAATCCCCCATAAAACCAAAAGCATTTTGACATTTGGTTTATAATATTCACAAGGCTACAACTAGCACCTTCACAATGCAATACACATATGCACTCCTATGCTAACCATAGCTATATTCCAACTACAATGGTGTAATCTGATCAAGACCCACAGGGAAGCACATCTGGACATCAGTGGTGGGAGAGCGGGTCTAGTCCCAGGCCTAGTCTGTCATGATGGTATGTGGGCTACTTTGGAGGCTAAGCTATTATGGAGCACACCACAGAAACCTCCCTTCAGAGTCCGAGGCCATGCACTACACATGGAATAAATGCACCATACTGTTATGGGAGAAAATAAATCATGAACTACACTTTGAAAGTCCAGTGAGGCAGCAATTTTTCACACAGTTTCCTAAACAAAAGCTTCTTGTGCTACATACAAACTATCTATATTAAGTGTAGGTGTCTTACTTTACTGAAATCAAAGTTGCATATTTTAAGCACCTCGCTGACTGAGACCTTTTCAGAGCATCTTCTAGCACTTGGAAAATAGTGTATGGGATGAGTGTTTCTTTGTGTTTCTGTTTTCATATCACATTTGTAAAATTCATGATGCAGCGGGCAGCACTATTGCCCCAGCCTCCCTCACAGTGCATCATGGTATTTTGTACTAAATATATATGAATTCAATCTCTTTCCACATCGTTTAGCGGCTGTATTGAATTGGAAAGTAGAGCATTATGAGCTGCATATGGACAATCATTTAGGATTAAGACTTTCATATTCCAACTCTGAATATCCCATATTGTCTTTAGGGATAGTCAAATAATGGCTTTTTACTATGATGTCAAATCTGTTAGAGGCGAGCGGAAGGCCAAAAGTGGTTTGACTGAGCACATGTTGGAATTGAAAGAAAGGTATTTCCGTTCTGGTCATTACGGCCTGTGTGTGTGAGGAATGTTCTTCGTATGATTATTTTACAAATATTAAGATAAGATAATCCTTTATTAGTCCCGCAGCGGCAACATTTACAGGATGTATAGTGCAAACAAGAGACTTAGTAAAAAAGAAACAAGATCAAAACATTTGTTACAAATAAGCAATACAAAAAAAGTTATAAAACGGTAAAGAATCCACAATAACTGATACATTATATCTACAGACAGAATATGTTTTTAAGTGTTTTTTGAGCAGAGCTGGTTGTGCAACCAGACCGCAGCAGGACATTGAAGGTATGAGTAATAAGACACACCCCTGATCAGTTCCAAACAGGGTTTTCCCACTACAGATTTACTCGTTCTGATATGACTGGTAGCTTATGGTGGCTAATGTAGCTAATGTTGAAGGCTATAATTGACACTTCTGAGTCTGTGTGTTGACTTTCTAACTTGTCTCTACTTGTGCTACTGTTACATCGTATTGTTGATGTTGAAGCCACAGTGGCTGTTGCTCAGCAAAAATACTTGATTTCAACAACCCTCATGCCAAATTACAGGGCGAACAAGTTTGTCTTTAATTAAACATTAGTAGAAAAACATGCAATAGGCTTGTTTCTTTTCTGACTGCCCGGTCATTTTTAATCATACTTTCAATATATGGCAGTTGTTGCCTCTCAAGTTGCATCTACACGGGCCTCTCCAGGATTATTCTGAAAACCCTTTCTGTTTTCTGTTATCTGACTCAAAGCTTTGGCTGTAAGGGAGGTGGAATATGTGTCGACATCTCCCTTTGTTTTATTACCAGTCGAGTCTTGTGCCATCCATCTCTGCCCACCTCTGTACCAGCCAGTGCGTGTGCGTGTGCGTGTGCGTGTGCGCGTGTGTGTGCGCGTGTGTGTGTGTGTGTGTGTGTGTGTGTGTGTGTGTGTGTGTGTGCGCGCGCGCGCGCGTGTGCGCGCATTAAACTGATTGATGAACAGTTCATTAGGCTGATGGGCTCTGCTAGAGCAGACAAGCATACGGCAACAAGAAGTGGATTTAAAATACAACCAGAATTTGCTGTGGCCTGACACCGGCTGCATCAGCGTTTTAGTGTGACTCTGCTGCCTTTTCGATATATTTTGTGCTGTGAGGACAATTTTCTGGATGCTAAAATATATTATTATTGCTATTATTTATATACCACGCGGAGGTTTGTTTATGTAGTGACTCACTGCCATGGTGCTACACATTACACAGGTAATTTATGGGATTAAATGGGTTAGCAGAAAGGGCATGTTAGAGTTGTGAAAACGACTGTTTGCTTATCCCATTTAATCAGTGTTTTTTGGAAAGGTAGATGAGTGTTGTAAATATCATGACCAGAAGGCTGATCCACCAGCCAGCATTGCCCGCAAAGAATCAGCATGTCTGTACATAGCTTGGCGTGAATGTGTGTGTTGTGTTTGAATTTATCCAAGTTGTAATCATAGTTTTACTTACTGAGACAAGTTATCAGCTCTTGTCCTTGAGTATCGGTTCTGGCCTTGAAAAACACAAACTAGTCCAACCCGAAACACAGGGCAGGTCTTCTATGCACGCAAGTTAAAACCTGCCGTAGCTTTGCGTGTCATTGAACTCTCCAAAATCTCCACATTGTGTCTGCTGCAGACTGAGAGGATTGCTCTGTTCTGTGGAGAGCAGCTTGTGTTTGTGTTTTTGTGTGCTTGTTCAGTCCTAGCTCTACTTCGGCTTCCTGCAGGAAGTGAGAAGAGAATTGGACTGACCTCACTGGTGTGGATGGAGGCAGCTTGCAGATGGCGCTTGCAGATAAATAGCCAGAAGAGGGTTAGATGGCCAAAAGGGTCATTGTGCATTAAGGAATGGACTTGTTTTTTTAAAACTCTGTCGTTCGTGTGTGTGTGTGTGTGTGTGTGTGTGTGTGTGTGTTTTAACTGTCTGCTGTATTTCTGGAGCACCTCCTCAAGTTTCTGCTCAGTTCCTCTTATCTCTGAATCTTCATCATCAGGGTGCCGATAGAGGGGAATAACCCTTCGCTTTGGCTGAGACGTGCTGTCAGATTAGAAGTGTTGGATAAGAAAAAGGGACTTATTTAACATGAATTGAAGTAATACTTACTTCAAGGCCAGGTCACAATTAAAGTGGTTGAATTTTGTGGCAAAATTTGTTCATTTCAATGGAATCTCTTGGATCTGTGGATTTACTTTTGGAAGCATAGTACACCATGCAAATCTTTCCCATTGATGTTGGTGAACATTGACACAAATTTGCTGTGATGATCGGTAGCAAATCGTCTTAACAGGGCTGAATGGTGCTAAAGACTTCAACACAGAGTAAGCTATTGTAGCTTATTAGCTGTGTTTTTCCTCCACCTTTACATGGCTCTGTTCTGTCGTAGTATAAAACGCTCCAAAAAGAGGCATTATCTTTTAATAATGGTAATTGACAATTAGCATGCTCGCTAGCTCGGAGAGTTGTTATGACTGACTAGCGCTAGCATGTCCCTGGCTTGGCTAGTGTGTTAGCGGTCAGTTGGTGCACTAGCCCAGCACATATTTTGAGAAAATGCGTGGATGAATTTAGCTGTGCCACGTTCTGGTTTTACTGCAACTGTTAGTTGAATGCAACTCATTGTCATTGTTGCATTTCCTGTACAACACTATGTCCATTACCCAATTACCTGAAAAAGGCTGCCAAAGCAGACTGAAAGACTGTCGCCTCTTTGAGCCATAACTCTTGAAGTTCCTGACAGTGGCCACACATGCAGGCCGCAGTGCTCGGGCCTTAGAAGAAGAGTGGCTGGGAATGTAACACAGGACTAGCCAACTTTTGCAGGCATTGCTTAACCTCCGTATGCATTAGCCTCGCAACTAAGTGAACAGGTTATCTGAAACAAGGGGCATCCATGTTAACTGAATCCACCCACTCATCCCCCCACAAAAGCCAATATCAAGATTGGGTTATATGCAGCTCTGCAAACTGGCAGAGCTTAACATGCACAGGCAACAGTTGCAATGGCAGAGCTGACCGTCTTCCTGTGGTCTAAATACCCACAGATATGTACTGTACTTGTCTAGTTAAGCCTCGTGTCTTTGGCCGCATAAGCCTAATTTAATCCAACTGACCCATGGCACTGTACTGGTTTCCAGTTTCCCACAGGGAGCTTGGCAGCACATGTGTCATCAGCACTCGGGGAGATTACTCTACACAAGAGCCCACACAACACACTGTGTTTGTGAATGCATGCACATGGATGTGTTTGTTGAGCCAGTACATTGACACATGTCAGTGAAAACTGTTTAATCAGGAAAAGTGATTGACATCCGTTTTATTGGATTATGAGCGCAGACGTTGTTTTGTTGGAGGTTTACTGGAGTGTGTGAGGACATGTTGGGAGTGTGTGTGTGTGTGTGTGTGTGTGTGTGTGTGTGTGCATGTTTGTGTGTATGGAATTCCTGCTTTTGTGGATTCCTTTTTGGTGAATTAAACAAAAGCGTGTGTGTGAGTGTATTTATATGGAAATATTTGTTTTATCACCAAGTGAGATCCATGTTTGCAAAACATGACATCTGCTCCCACAATATGTTAACCCACATTTAAATGGAGCCTCTGCAGGGGATATTAATTAAATATTGTTATCCAAAATAATATTAAGTTATCAGTGAAAGTTGACACTGTAACATTGCCGGTGTTACAAGAAACATTGAGAATCAGTTTCATTTGGATGACCAGTAATCACTTAATTGTTTTAATTTAATTTTAGATTTTCAATTTCTTGAGGTGAAATAGCAATATTACTGTATGTATCGGCTGCACTCGTATCTTTAGAATGAAACCGTTCATTTAAACATTAGCTTCATAGATACAGGGTAATAGCATCAGTGCTCACTGGGCTTATTTATAATGTGATGTAATTTACCGTGGTAAGCTGGTTAAACTAAACTTTGTAGCTGAGGGAAATATAAATGTTTTTTTTTTCCCGGATAGATTTCCTGCTTAACTCTTTCTACAGACTACAAAAATGGGGTTATGAATATGTAAATTACAAAAGAAAACCTTGTGGGGGTAAAGTATTTTATTTAATTTCAAATGGAGTCCTTATGCAATTCTGAATATGTAAATTACACTGAGCTCTGAGCTGAAATGCAGATGAAATAGTGCAGCCTTCCCTGCAGCTCAACAGGTTCCTCCTCTTCGTTGTCTTCCAGTGAACGGTCCAGCAATCAACTTCCACCAATGTGGTGTGGAATGGGCTCCGAGAGCTTGTTATGGACATTACTTACTATTTTCTGACATTTCATTGACTACCAACTTAAATGAACTCTAAATGTGAATGAACAACAAATTGTGTTACTGTGCAGTTTGTAAAACTGAGTGAATAACTTGGGGCTTGAGGAACTGAATTTCATGATACCCAGTCCATCAATGTAATGCTGCCTCATGCTGCTCTGCTGCACACCTCCAGCAAACATCACCATCACCATCACCTGCACTGACAACAGGCCTGCTGCTGTGTGTGTGTTTGTGTGTGGAATGCTAAATGCCACATATGTGAATGCAGAGGGATGTGTTTGCGTTTGTGAGATTGGCGGGTCCCCGGGGAGTTGATGAGCGGTGCTGCCATTCATGAATACCACAAAGAGTAAAATAGGTTTGAATTTAAATAGTGGGTATGAATCTAGAAAATACTGGATCAAGGCTTCAGGAGGCAGGTATGCCTGAACACAATAATCGAACCTTCACCCGCATTCCCTCATAGAAAATTCCCATTTTTCACCCATAATTCCTGGAACGCGAAATGACACCAGGATCAGTAGGTCTCAGCAGGCAGTCTGAAGGAGAACAGGCCTTCCATGTGCGTCCCACTGGGTCCAGTGTTGATGAACTAATCAATAGGATGGTGTTCTCACCACGTGCTGAACACATTAATGTAAGTGCTCCCAGTGGCCCTGCAGCATCGTTGAGTGGTGTCACTCATGCTCACAGGCATTGCAGTCAGGCTTTTCTGATAATATGTGATGTATTGTTCCTATACAAATATATTTAACTTTAAACGTTTGAATGCCAAGAAAAGCTGAGATATGTTATGTTTTCTGCAGAATACTCACCTGTGCTGACATGTGTTGGTAGTTGTTGAAAAAAAAAAAACTCCTGGGTGAACTTTCCCTTGCACAAAGCAAGTTCAGTTTAGGAGTCAAGTGATCTGCTACATCTGTATGTTCCGGACTGAAGACAATACGCATCATTGTTGTTCTTATGGCTAATAAAAACATATCTATGGGATGACGGGAGGAAGGTTCACGATAAGTGCAAGACGTCATGAGGGCTTCTGTGACTGTGTATTTTATGTATATAAGAAAGACTCTCCGCTCGTTCGGGGAGCAGACTTGGATATCGAATTTGTTAAGCATTACGTTGTATCTCTGACTCTGCTCCTTTTTTGCAAAGAATAAATGGCCTGATTAATGATTTTACAACCGGTGTCGAGTAACAATTTTTCTAACAGTAGTCAAATGGCATTTTGTAAATACTAGTGGCAGGTGATTATAAGGTCATCTGACTGTGGGAAAATGAAATGTGTTAAACAGTCTTTCAGCAAAACTTTAAAGCACTATTCTAAGATATTCATTATCTAACTTGAGTATTAACTGGGGTTTGTTTATTTTCATCTGGATTCAAATGTTCCTTTAATAACTTAACTGTAAAACAGAATTTTGAGCTTGAAGTTGACACAAAATGATACCGCCTGCATTACAAACTGAGGATGTGGACATGGAAAGACATGGGCAATTACCAGGCAGGGGCCATCTAATGAAATAATGGTATTGATTGCATTATGGGAAATGTAGGATCCAGCATATTGGGAGCTTGACTTGTCTTTTGTGAGTTCCCCAGTTTTACGGAGCTGAACACTAAATAGCTGGAGTAGCCCCTTAATTGTCATATATGATTATATGTTCCTTGATAAAGGAAAGGATTATCTCTTGTATTGATACAATATCAAAACAGTTCAACAAGACAAGAGCATGGCACATGTGAATCTTAAACAACCAATCAAACAAGTGTTTAATATTGAATTTGCACCCATAGTAACGGTTTTGAGATCAGCTGACTGACCATAATGTCACTGAGCAGCAAACCTGTATTCATCAACTGAATGAATCAGACACATACAGTATTGTAGATATTAGTCCGAATCCCTTCATTCACAAAGACTTGCATCTTGTGAACCTTCATGTCGGACTCAGAAAAGTGCTGCCTGTGAGTGTCTGTGCCAAAGGTTCTCTTGATTGACTCAGTTTTCTCTTTGATGGTTCTTCAGCCTCTGCCCTCGACTCAGCGCTACTACAAGAGCAGATAAGAGCAACTTCAAAGGCTGCTCCAATCTAAAAGCAGGCAAATGAAGGACGGACAGATTTGAGTAGTCAAATAGCTTTGGGGTGCAGAAGGCTTTTCATGGTAGATGCAGTGGTGAAGAAAGTATTTCAATTAATTTACTGAAGTAAAAGTACTACATACCATACTGTAAAAATCCTCCGTTACAAGTAAAAGCCCTGCATTGAAAATGTTAGTAAAAGCATTTTAGCATAATCAGGAAAAGGACATTCAAGTAGTAAAAAAAACAAAAAAAACAATGTAATGTAGAAATAGAAAGTGGCCTGAAATGATAAGATGTCAAGTACTTAAGTACAGTATTGAGTACATGTAATCTGTAGTTACTTTCCACCACAGGGTAGATGTGATTGATTATTGTAGCCCTATTAATAACTATATAATACAAAACTATATAATAACTGTGCTGACCAATCCTACCACCTCAAAAAGCTTCTTCAGTTCTTCAGCTATAGGACCTAATTACTTCACAAAGGCCGCTGCGTGGTTTATCCCTCCATAAGGCTGGCCAGTGGGATTAGAGGGCTCATTTCAAAGTGTTCCACCCAGATACTGTTTAATCAACAGACTCAAGCCTGTGTTTTTAAGGGTGGCAGCTGAAGATTTGTGTCCAAGCTTTTTTTTGTTGGGAAAGACAGCTGGGTTGTCATCACCCGAAAGCCTGGTGTTTTCTCTAATCTTAATACCCAACCAGAGACACCCCTACTGCAGTGACTGAGAAGGTTATCGGATACCAAAGGCTAAGATTCTGTCTGTCAGTCCATAAACTGCTGCTGGATGAAGCCAAGTGTGTGGATGTGTGTATCATTTGATTTCACGATGTCTCAGGGGTTGATATCAGATGCAGCATCGTTGTAATCCACAAATAAAATTAGGCCTGTGAGAGTAAAAAAGATACAGAAGGGAAACTAATGCTTTACAATTTAGAGTGAGTTAAAGCTGCAGTTTAGATTAAACTAATCTCAGATTATGATGATTGTAGGTAAACAACATATTTGTACAAACTTGACTGGAAAATGAATGAAAGGTAAGAGATTAAAACTGCATCAATTTCTTTTATTTTTGTTATTTTTCTGTATTTGTGGCCACTTGGCCCAGTCATCATCATTGACATTTGACACTTTAAAGTTAAGTTATTATGGTTTTATGCAAAGAGTTATGTTTCTAAAGACCTGATGAATGTAAACCCACTCCTTTAAGCTCTTTTTGGTCTCCACCGACTGGAAACATTTCGCTCTTGAGCTGCTTAATGCTGCGGGGCTGATAAGCCACTGTTGATTTGTCACTATGAGCAACTCCTCCTCACGTTATGCATTTTAATTTGATACACTGTTCATAAAAAATATTGTTTAGTGCAGCTTTAAAAAGTACATACAGATTTTTTTAAATACCGTCCAGTATATCAGAATGCAAATATGTGACCGTACACATGATATTAGTGACTTTCCCATAATCCCGATTTCACAAATTCTCAATTCATTCATATTTATATTGTAGCAATGGTGTGTGACAGGACAAAAACATTCTGCAGTCATACTTTGATTGCATTTGCATTAAATCCTAAACCTTGAATCATACGTTTAATTATCCACATATGCCAACCGAAGGCTTTTGGATAAAAACGTGTCATTTAAATGGGGAAAGCTGCAGAATGAAAGTCCAAACTCATTTCCACTTTGACGATGTTAATTTAAGAAGACAAAGGGAAGGCTGCAGTGTGGAAAAGGTGTGCTTTCTGCCAGCAGCCTGCGGTCTCGTATTGATCTGACTGAGGTTAGTGAGGTGACGGTGTGTTGCTCTGCCAGCCTGAGGAGCAAGCTGTGGATTATTCCTCTTTAATCCTTAGTTTTTATCTTGCTCTTTTCCTCATTCCAGTCAGGAGATGAAATGTGATGTTCATCTCTTTTACTCCTCTGCATAAATGTTATCTTTGCACCTCTGTCCCGACAGTGTGCTGGGCATGTTCAGTGGCTTTTGATCTGCTGTTTTAAATGCTGATTGGCTGGAGGGTGCCAGCTTCCTTACCTCTCCAGCTCCATTTTGCAGGCATTTTAATGACCACATAGATCCCAGGCCTTTCTTCCAGTTTGGCCAGCAGGGACTCACTGTCCAAGCTCTTTACATTACTGCAATTTTGGCAACAAAAGCCCCTTCAGCTTTATAAGCGTGGTCCAAACCTTTTAAAAGTATCATGGTTACACAAGCCGTTAAAGTGGCTTGTAAACAGTCTTGATAAGCGCTCTGTGGTTATTCGTTACTCCTACATAATTAAACAATGTCTGTGGTCCTAATCAGGCTTTCTCTGTCACATTTCCTCCCACGCTGTCTGCTCTCAGAGTCTTAAAATGGTTGCTGTCAGCTTCACCTTTTTTTTCCCTTCCTTCTGCCTTGACTGTATCGCACTGTGGGCAAAAACACATGATCCTTTGACAGGCGAGTAAATTGGGATTTTGTAGGGCGGTGGAGCTGCATGCTATTGCTTTTCTTTGATCAGTTCATAAAGCGTTTGTACCTTGTCTGCTTGCTGCTAAAGCTGTGATCACACAGCCCGGTACTACTCACTACAGTCCTCTGTGTAAATGGCAATTCCACTGAAATGTACTTTGAGGTTGTAATCTTGCAAAAGTAAATAAGTGCCATAATAAACTGCTGAAACTGTATTCAGAGACTTACATTACTTAAATTGCCAACCCTTTGGTCAATTGTTTGTGACACAGACTGTGTACAAAGGTTATTTTCAATACATGAGTGTAAATATGATTTCAGAGATGTTTGTAAGTTTACTGTACAAAAAGCTAAAAAAGGGATTAAAAGAAGATGTATTTCTATTGTAGGAGTTAAATTATGGAACAACGCTAAAATTAATGTAAGAATGGTCAACTCATTTTTGGTTTTCAAAAGGATTATTTATTAGGATTATTTATTAGTGTGAATGAAATGTAAGTATGTACTGTGTGTGTGTGTGTGTGTGTGTGTGTGTGTGTGTGTGTTTTTTTTTATTTTTATTATTTAATTACATTTTTTCTTTATTTCGAATTAATTATCTGATTTAATTAATAATTTAGGATAGGAATATATAAGCATTTTTGCTTCTACCTATACCTTTTCAGTCTTTCTGTTTTGTATATTGCATTGTGGCTTTGCTTATTCTGTTGTGATGATTGACTGAATAAAACACACAAACAAACTGTATCTCCTACGCAAATTAGTTTATAATACGCTTGTAATACATAGAAATATTATCATGTGAGCTACATTTTCATGTGACGTGAATGGAGTCAAACATTATCGGCCCCAGCATTGCCCTGATATGCTGCAGTGGTATCTTGGAAGAATTAGTCAAGCCCACCCCACACTAGCCCTCACAAAGCAGCGGACCAGTGCAGACTGGTTCTGCAAGAGGCCACCTCATCCCCGTTAGCGTCTCTCTAGTCTCTCTAGTCTCTGTTAGTCAACTCCATACAGCCATACGGTTCTGAATAATTTAACAAAGCAAAAGAGGACTGGCGGAGTGGAAGAAGAGATATGGATTGAAGAAGATCTCAGGGTCAAGGTAGCAGGAAATTGACTTTTTTGACGTCAGAATAATCTGGAGAAGCATGCTTGAAAGTGTGTTCTGTTACGTGTGCAAGTGGGCGTAGGTGTGTTAATCATTGTGCTCGGAAAGAGCGCTGGAAGCACAAGTGAAAGAGAGTCTCTCGCTTCCTGCTCTTGCAAGAAACTTTATTAATTCATACAATTCTCTCTGAGTCTCTGACCTGCAGGATCTCTGCAGTATGCATAACCATAACCATTAACACATCTAGGTGTTTCATCTCTACAGAGACCACACAAACAGTTGGCTTTTAAGATCACCTTAGGACACTCACGGTGTCTTGACATTTGGGTCCAGGTGATCGAGCGGGGCTGTGGGTATGACTTCGATGTCTCCACAGTTGAAAATTTCACAGCACTGACTGAGTAATGACTTGCAGGTAGTAGAGAAGGTCAGTCTTGGTGGAATTTAAAGGATTTTTTCTGCTGATAACTGAGCTGACAGGGTTCCATTGTGGTGTGAAACATAATTTACCAGCACAACAGAGAGTTATATTCGATACATGTGATGGCAAGCACCCTAAAACTAGGTGGAGCTACAGGAAAGAGGAGCTGATAAAATCTGAAATAAAAGCTCATGCAGGTTTGGTTAGCTTTACTTTTAGACATGCAACAAGGTTCTATGTGTCATCACTTTGGCCCAGACTGAAATATCTCAACTACAGGATGGACTGCCATGACATTTTGTACGGACACTCAGGGTCCCTAAATGACAATTCCTGCTGTGGTGATAGTGATGACTCTGCATCTTGCGCCACCATGAGGTTGATATTTGTGGGTTTTGAGCAAAATGTCTCAATAACTATCTCATAGTTTGGCACGAACATTCATGTCCCCCTCAGGAGTAATCATAATGGCTGCAATGCTAACTTACCTTTTCATGTAGCTGATCAGGTCATCAAATGTACAATTATTTGTTTCATGACCACATACATGCAAACTCGAATCCTCTTCAAACGGGTAATTCTAAAGAAGGCTTTTAGGCTGAGGATCAACCATTCACTTAATTAATTCCACAGTTACTCACCTGGTAATTGGCAAAGAATTACAGTACTTTGAAGATTATTCAGTCAAGCTGGCTACCTTTAGTGTTATTAGATTTTCTGTCAGTCACAAGCTCTGGCATCCACTGTTTACCTTGCTCTAATTCACTCGCTATAATCATGTCTCTAGTTATGAGTCTTGCTTCAATTTGGAAGCAAGAATCCCAATAAAAGAATGAGAGTGCTCATTTAAACGTGTGCACTTGAATATGTCATGGTTGGGACTAGCGGTTACTACTCAGACTCGATCAGAAACGTGACGGTGGTTAAGTGTGTGTGACTAACCTAATCTCTGTCCCTTCCTTTGTGTCTCTAGGTGCCCCTGGTTGACGAAGGTAATCTCTCCCGCCGTGCCTCTCTACAATGGCCTGGTCTTCCTCTTTGTCTTGGCCAACTTCAGCATGGCAACCTTCATGGACCCTGGTGTATACCCCAGAGGTTTGTATGCATGATGTCTGTGAGTGTGCAAATTAGTTTTAGTATCTGATGATGGTCTAAAAGCTATATTTATCTGACATCTAAACTATTAGTATCTTTCATAATGAACGATACATAAGAATGAGTTATGTTTCCTTCTTGTGGAGTCGTGTGCTGTCAAACAAGCGGCACTGCCTTATGCTCCTGGTGCAAACCTATTGTCGTCAGTGCTGGGTTCAGTAATGATGATTGAATTCCTCCCCGGGGATGTTTGTAATGCGCTTGTAAATGATAAGCACCTGTCTTGAGCTTTCTCTACTCATAAAAGGGTAATAATCATTATCATATAAAGCTCAGGTTATCTAATTTCCCAGAGGTGACAGTGACCTTCTGCTGCCGCTGCCCTGCTGCGTTTAATAGACTACTGAGGAGCTTTCTAAACTCTTGATGTAATATCGCACCAGGCAGCCAACCCGCTTGTAAATTTGAATGAAAAACAAATAAATTACATCTGTTTTTAAAATGATCATTATGTCTTTCAACAAATGGAATGTCAAGCTTCTCAAAAGAAAAAAGCTGAGCCCTATTATTTGTTACCCCAGGCCACAGCTTCAATATTAGCCATGTACATGTGTGGATGAGAGGATTTATTACTAAAAGGTCAATGACTTGATCCCCATTAATAACCAGCCATGCCTGTCATACTCATCTTTTGCACCCTCACTCAGTGTGAGTTGCCTTCTTTATATAAATACATAGTTCATCCGTTCATAAGTGATGATACACTCGTTATCAATGGCCAATAGCAGGCATACTCCGTATCGATGCTGTGGTGGATATAATGCAGAACATGCTTGTAGATAATGTCCTCAGACGGCTTCTCTGTCAATCAGCAGTCAATAGTAGGATTAACATAAAAAGATTAAGCCTATTATGTATTTGATTACGATTCTCAACAGAAATGTGGATACAATAGTATAATATAATAATATGTACATGCTAAAAATAATTTTAGGCAAATCATTATAATTTCAGGCAAAAACTGATTGTAATCCAACTGAAAGCTCATTTTAAAGTGTAAATGTACATTTGTATGAAATAGGCCAATGCTTTGTCTAGAATACTTCTTTCATCGAGCACCTGTAGAAGAAGAAGCTGTCAGGGGAGATGCACGTGTAACTGCTGCTTGTGTCTGTTGGTTTGGCAGGCGGATTACTTTAAAAATCTATTTGAAGAGACTTGACAGCCATAATAACAGAACAATCTCTGCTTATGGAACTATTTATTTCCGTGCTCTACCCTTTGTGTGTCTCTCTTGTTTTCTCTTTTCACTCTCTTGCTGTGTGTGTGTGTGTGTGTGTGTGTACCACCTGGATCTCCCTGTAGTTATTATTGTACTGTGAAATTATTTTTCCCTGGTTTGAGCTCCGTGTAGATCATTTAATAGTGCCCTTTTGATCAGCTGAAAGACATTTTTATTTTCCACTGCGGCTCCAGAGCAACACGCTCTTGGTCGAAGGAAAGCAGCACAAAGTACAAAGCTTCTCTTTTCATAAACAGGTTGATTGAGTGCATTGTCGCACCAAGTGCAGTGGAAATGTCGCTTGTACTCTCATACTGTAGTTTACAGGTTATGGCTTCAGTTACATGTGAGGTCAGATAGAGCAAGGCACCATCTCTGCCAGGGTAAACATTTCATTCTGATAATGTCAGAACTTGTGGGAAATTAGACCAAAAAGCTTCTGTTTTATATTATTTACAGTGTCCGTGTTAATGAGTCTTAATGTTAAAAGCCGAATGAATAGGTCATGTCTATAAACATGTTTGTTTCTCTTGGTTTGCTGTCCCTGCAGACAGTTTACAGCGGGGGGGGAGGGAGAGCTTAATTTAAGTGTCTCCCTTGTCAAATGTAATCTTTAATCACTGTTTGTCACACTCCACCATATGCATCTGTGCTCTGTTAATGTGTGTGTGTGTGTGTGTGTGTGTGTGTGTGTGTGTGTGTGTGTGTGTGTGTGTGTGTGTGTGTGTGTGTGTGTGCGCGTGTGTGTATCTGTATGTTTCCCCACAGCCGACGAGGACGAGGACAAGGATGATGATTTCCGAGCACCGCTCTACAAGAATGTGGAGATCAAGGGCATCCAGGTCCGGATGAAGTGGTGCGCCACATGTCACTTCTACAGGCCGCCTCGCTGCTCGCACTGCAGCGTCTGCGACAACTGTGTGGAGGTGTGTGTGTGTGTGAGAATACAAATGAGCAGAGAAACCGTGTATGTTAAGTACATGCAGGCACTGAAATCTAAATATGCATCAAGGTTAGACTGTTATATCAGCTTTTGATCAACAATCTGATGCTGTTCTGTTGACGTTGGGCTAGTTTGATGTGATGTAAGATGCAGTTTGTTTGTACATAGTATGTTTGGAGTTTTTTCTCTCCTGCCAAGAATTAATATCTGAGGAAAATGTTTTGTTTTATTAAATGTTATTGTCCTCACTAAAGAACATAATTACTGGCATGAATTGCAGTTTTTGGCAGCTTCAAGCGTTAAATACAAGCAGTAATAGCTTTTAAATCCTCATTTTGGTCTTACAAATACACACACACACCAGGTCATAAACACACACCTACACACAGGATGCATAATTACACAGGCTGTGTTCCTGCAACGTTTCCTTTCGAAAAAAGGGTTTGTAAAAGCCTAATAATGAATCTAATGAGATTGTAGATTATCATTTGCACATCAACGGATGAAAGTGGAAAGAAGAAAGGTGCTATTGGATATTTATTGTAGTTTAGGGTTGACTATGGATTAAATATTTAATTTAAATGTTTTTTTGACCCTTGCAACCAACAACATTTTGTTCCTTCACTTGTTTTGCCTTAAGAGTCAAGAGTTTACAATAAAACTTTAGGCCCAAACCCAGACTAGCTGTAGGTCATATAATTGATTACTTCATGAATAAGTTACATAGATTTCCCTCCCTCTCTCCCTCCTCAGGACTTCGACCACCACTGTCCCTGGGTGAACAACTGCATTGGCCGGAGGAACTACCGCTACTTCTTCCTCTTCCTGCTGTCGTTGAGCATCCATATGGTTGGCATTTTCTCCTTCGGCCTCATCTTCGTTCTTCACCACCGCGAGAGACTGGCAGCACTGCACACCACTGTCACGTATCCTTTCACCGCTTGACTGCAAAGCCTGCTCCTTTTATTTTAATTTTTTTTTCTGGCCGAATTGGTTGGTTGTTGATTTAGTTTTTTAGAATAATGTTTCCTGAGTGAGAATAGGTTGGTACTAGTAGCTTCCTCTGTCTAAAGGACTCAATGGAGTTATTCTTGCAGTGCATGTGGTTGTGTTCTTCTAATCCAATATTGTTGTTGTTGAGCTTGACCCTTTGTGTCCAGTCTGGTGGTGATGTGTATAGCAGGGCTTTTCTTTATTCCAGTCATGGGACTCACAGGTTTCCATATGGTGCTTGTTGCTCGAGGTCGAACGACCAACGAACAGGTGAGTGTGGGAGCTGCCGACGTGCTTGTTCTGAATGCGCGCACACACACACACACACACACACACACACACACACACACATGATTTAGCCTGTTATTTATCCAGCTAAAGTCAACAGAGCTGTGCTGCTCTGCTTCACACCGACTCAAACATTCACACCTGGAGCTGTCTGACTTTTGGCAACCGTGCTTGCATTAGGGAGCCTTTGAAATAGCTGGAGAATCTTGACAAGCAAAACTTTCGGCCAGGCGACTAATACAGTCCAAAAAGTGTGACTAGAATTCATTCCCATGCATCACATAATTAATTATTACTATTTTGTATTCAAGCACTGGACCTGTGTGTGTGTGTGTGTGTGTGTGTGTGTGTGTGTGTGTGTGTGTGTGTGTGTGTGTGTGTGTGTGTGTGTGTGTGTGTGTGTGTGTGTGTGTGTGTATGTGTACACATGTGTCTGCACATTGGCTTTCCTTCGCTGCCGACTCTAAACAAGTTGTTGTTTTCCTCAGGTAACGGGCAAGTTTCGTGGAGGAGTAAATCCCTTCACCAAGGGTTGCTGTGGCAACGTGGAGTATGTCTTATGTAGTCCCCTGGCACCTAGGTAAGATACTTTATTATGCTGAGTGTGTGTGACATGTACTGTATTCCTGCTCTGAAGAGAATATGTTTGTGGATGGTTATGCAAAGACAAGACCATGGACCATTAAAGCCTGTGCCATCCATGCCATGAAACCAGTGCAGAAACATGTAACAATGTGCAATAATAACGTGTGTGTGTGTGTGTGTGTGTGTGTGTGTGTGTGTGTGTGTGTGTGTGTGTGTGTGTGTGTGTGTGTGTGTGTGTGTGTGTGTGTGTGTGTGTGTGTGTGTGTGAGTGAGTGCACATGCTCTGAAGGTGGTTGCGGAGGTGTGTATCCAGTTCTGCCTGAAAGCAGCCAGCAACCCAGGGGGAAGGCAGATGGCTGGGAGAATTGAATCACTCTGTAGAACAGTTAATGGGAAACAGAGCGCAGAACTAGTCAACCTGATTTTTTTGCACACACACACAATCGCTAAAAAGCCAGAATACGTTGGACCTGACTGATACTGAAAACACACACACACACACACACACACACACACACACACACACACACACACACACACACACACACACACACACACACACACACACACACACACACAAATAAAATAAACATGTCACATTAATTTAGTGTCATGTTTTTTTTATGTAGGGGTTGATTACTAAAAATGTATAAAGACTGCTTGGAAAATATACTACACTCAAGGCTCCATGCTATTAATATTTAAGCAATTACACTGACAGACCCTTTTAATTATAAAAAAAAAAAAAGCTGTATGACTCACTTAAATGCTGTTTTTCTGACAGGAAGTTGTGTTTGAAATGTCTTTTTTAAACTGTCTCACTTGCCAAATGGGTTTATGCAAAGTGCTTGAATAATCTCATCATTTTACTCTTCACTGAACATGGATTGATGATCCAATGCATATATCTGGTCGTATATCTGTATAACATGTATTCTGTGTGAACATGAGATACATGAACCACCGAGTATTTCTCATGTAGCAATTAAGATTAAATTCCAAAGGTTTAGGGTACGAGTAGACTGGAATAAGAAGTGATTCCTGACAAATGTATTCAGTTTGCAGCAAATATTTCTCTACCGAAGACAACTCTCAGCTGTGTCACAGAGTTGCATACTTGTAATGTTGCTTGCATTCAGTGAGGCACTGTGTCACTAAAGATTGCAGATGTAATGTCAATGCTGACTGCCAGAACTTTTCGAAAATTATAAATCGGGAAAGTATTGTGACGATAAAGTAGCTGTTTGTTCTAAGAGAGAGCCTATTGCTCTTTTTCTATGCAGGTACATGCTGGACCCCAGGAAAAAGCCCCATGTCAAAATACAGCCCCCATTCATCAGACCTGACCTGTCAGAGAGGCAAATTACCATCAAGCTCAGCGACAACGGCATCCACAGCACCATCATCAGCTCCAAGGTGAGATCTTCTCAATTGCCACAGAGCTTTAGTCTGTTATTTCCCTGTAGCTCCATCATCCAACTGACCTCCTTTTTCATACTGAGGGCCGCATATACAAGGATACAGTAGCTCATTAAACTTACTTGTATTAAAGAATTTGCTCTTTTCTAAAAAAGGATATTACTCAAAAAATGCATGGTCCTTTAAGGAGGCATTGCCTATTTTGTCACTCCTGTCATCTTAAATGACAAAGAGGCGCTCCAGTAAAGAAACACTTCTTTTTTTTTGTAGAAAAACCCTACAGATTCAATTCATTTCTGATGTACAGGTTTGACAACCTTTCTATGACTTATCTCTGACTTAAAGGGGATCTCCAACCTTTCTATGAATTATCTCTGACTTAAAGGGGATCTCCAACAATTCAACACCTAGTAGTTTTACAGGTTCTGGGAGTCCTACTACATATGTTAAAACAGCTGTTGCTCCAGAGTGAGCTGCATGAAGTCTACTAAAGACCAATCTGAGAGTGTGGCGTTAGAAAGAAGTGAGTTTACCAGACCTCTATTGACCGCTCCTTATCTCTGCTTGAGGCTAGCGGCTCGAGGCTACATTAGCTGCTACTAGCATAACACACTGGAATTACTGGATCAGCTGTTGGCAGAAGAGTTGCATTGTGGATAATGTGGATGTCAGGTTTTGATTTTAAACTGTGCAAAAAAAAAGTTACACAAATGAATGCTCTTTTGTGTTAAAGTAAATTGTAATCCTACACTGACATCTTTTCACCATTTCTACTCCATTAGCCGCAACACAAAATGATATAGCTCAAGCAGCGCAGCTGCCTAGTCCAGCTTTGTGACCCTATAACCCTCCGTGAGAGTTGGTTGATGCATCCCTAACATATGCTCTTCTCTATTTAACCTACTGTTCCCCCACCTATCCTGGATTGTATACCACCCCTGCTCTCCTCCCTGTAGTCCAAAAGCAGCCTGGACGGTCTTGACGAGAAAGAGACCCAGCCACCGCTGCCGCCCAAAGCTGACAGGTACAACCAGCTGAAGAGTCAGCTGACCTCCAGCGAAGGTAAGACACAGGAACAAAGTGTCCATGTGTTCAGCAACAACACTCTCCCTCTTCTGTCAGTCATCGTCAATCCCATTTCTCTTTCTTGCCAAGCAGCAATTCCCCAAACTGCCTCTGTGCATCACCAGTATCCCAGTGTGTGACTTCCCTCTAGTTTAGCGTGATAAATGTCTGTCTCAGTGGCAGGTCAATTGCCTTTTTAATGCCGGTCCGGAGAGGAGGTGTGATTTGTAATGAGGAAGCAAGTCCTACCCACTGAATCAGCACCAGATTTGTGTTACAATGGAGAGATTTCAGAGTGAATTATTGCAACATGAATCACCACCTTCTATTATCCTGGTGCCGTTTAGCAATGAAGCCACATGGAGGGATGGGAGAGGAATATGGTCGAGAATCAGGGGGGGGGGGGGGAATGACTGACTGCCTTCAGAAGTCATCTGTGTGAATTAGGAACTGTGACATATCCTGCTGTGGTGGCGTTTTTACAGCTAAGAGCCTTAACCAGTGGTAACGTTTTCTGTGTACTGTTGCATTCAATAGTCAATACAATATAGTGTGAACCTTCAACAGCAGGTTCCCTCCAGAGGATCTCCATTGCCATGGTGCATTATATTAGGGAGTGAACGCTTTCTGTTCTTCAATGGAGCACTATCACCGCCTGGTGGTACTTCAAAGTACTGCAACCTGTCTACATGGATGCCTCCCTTTTTAAACGGAAATTAGAGGAAACAAAACATGCTTTGACCGACTACCAAGCCACTCCAATTAATTTACTCTTACAGCCTCTTTACTCTAGATTTCTGCTCATGTCTTGTCTTGTTTTTTGTCCCAGAACTGACTTTCAATCAATTACCTGCTCAGTGTTAACTCTGGTCTTCCTTCTCTGTGTGTGTTGTAGATAGTTCTCTTTCTGGAAAGACCCACCCTTCCACTCCAGCCATGTACAAATTTCGTCCGTCCTTTGGCACCATACCTAAAGTCCACTACCACACTGCTGGAGAGAAGGTAAGGCGTGATTTGTCTGGCACTTATGTAAGATGTATATTCTTAACAAAGTATATTACTGGTAGCTCTACTATATAGGCAGAGGTTTCTTGCCTGTTGCAAAAATCCCAGTAGCAGTTGTTAAAGACGAGGACTTTAATCCTATTTCCACTTTGATTTGACGTGTTATTCTGCTGTTTGCTGCTCAGATTGTCATGCCAGATGACCGGAAGTCTTCGGCCATCTTGGAAGAGGGTGTCCGTGGTCATGACTACCGATCTGAGCCAAACCTGGACCTGCCTGAGTACACCAATACTCCTCTCCACCGCACCTTCCAGTCCTCTCCCCTCCAGCTGGACGCTGACCCCATCAACTCCCACTCTCTCAGCCTGAAGCAGGGTCACCGTCGGCCAGAGAAGGGCCAGCTCTCAGCCCTGCAGCCGCAGACAGTCACCTCCACCCCGTACAAGAGCGTCTTTTCACCCAACACGCTCTCCAACCGTAATGGCAGCTTGTCTTATGACAGCCTGCTTAACCCCAGCATCTCCCCAGCATCTGCCAGTGAGTGCATGGCCCATCGTGGTATGCCCACTGTGGGGTTCCACTCGCCCTACCTGCCCACCAAAATGTGCCACATCCGGGAACCTGACATGCAGAGGCACCAGGTCACCCCCGCCTACAGTCCAGTGATGCCACCCAGGGGGATGGGCAGGCAATCCCCTCACCTAAGGGACAGGGACCCATCCCCGGTGCGCTATGACAACCTCTCCCAGACCATCATGGCCTCCATCCAGGAACGAAAGGACATGGAGGAGAGGGAAAAACGGCAGATACTGCATGGGCGCTCCCAGACCCATATCTATGCCCAGGACTCTGGCGTGTTTGATGGGGGCTATGTCCTAGCCCCCAATGCTTGCTACCCAGATGGGCCTCGTGGCCCTGGTTCCAGAGGCCCAACACCCCCAGCTTATGGAGGCTCCAGGGACAACCTGATGGGGGTCGGCCTGGTGAGCTATGGGCAACGAACCCCCGTTTTGCGCCACGCCGGCTCCACGCTAGGTCGTGCCCCTCGGACTTCGTCCACCTCCCTGCACACAGATCACAGTAGCAGCAACAGCAGCCAGAGCAGGTCCACTTGCCCTGAGGGCCTTTATCGTTCCCCGGCCCACCAGCCCCACTCCCCTGCTATGCCCCGATCCCCCTCCTACTCCCACCAGAAACTCTCCTACATCAGTGCCCATGAGAGGACAGACTCACCTCGTCTGGGGGGCCCAAGGTATGAACTCTAACGTTACACCTGTGGGACTGCATGCATTGTACTGAGCCAAAGGGGAGTGGTGGGCATTGAATGTATTCCCACTGGATATCCTAGTACATGTGCACTAGTTTACTTGCCCTTACTTAGGCAACGTATAGCATTTGTAAAACGTGTATGGTATTTTGTTCAACTGTAATGTCCATTTATTCATGTTAAGTAACAGTCTGGTGTGAATTCTTTATTTCTGTTCTAATTTCTGTTTGCCTTTCTAGTAGAATATCCATTTTTGTATTATTCTACAAATTAATAAAGTTGTGTAATTCCTCTCATTTCTTTTTCTTTTGCATGCTTTTCACCTACTCGTCTAACATTTCCAAGCCTTCTGCCTCACTAACAAGTACACTTGAAACCAATCACCCATGCTGCTATTTTGTTTTGTCATTTGAAACTGTCCAGACAACTGACCTGCATGTTGCCACAACCCTTATTGTTTGTTTTGTGTTTTAGCTCTTCGCCTCCTTTTGCGTTGAATAATTATCCTTGTACTTTTCTTTTCACTCAGAGAGGCTATGAAAGTTAACGGGCAGATGGACTGCCACCCCAGTGCCCAGGGTCCCACCATCAGCCCCAGTCGCCACAGTAACGTCAAAAAGGTGACGGGCGTAGGAGGCACCACATATGAGATATCAGTGTGAGCAGGGACACTGCATCCACCTCCAGTGACAACAACCACCCTCCTGCAAAGAGATTCTCTCCTGTTATTTTAGTCAAGATAACAGCCAGTCAGTCCCTGTTTGGGATTTATCGTCCAATCAGAGGATCTGTCTGCCCTTGTGTGGGTCTGTCTAGCCAAATAAATGCCTGTGTATGTTCGTACCAGTTTGTCAGTTGATCCCGCTGCAGGCTGTATGTGAAAGGAGTGTCTTGTCATTAACATTTTGTGGCTCATCATCTTAGTCGTAAAGAGAGGACCGTTAATGTTATTACTTTTGTCTCTCAGCTGTGGTCATAAAGCGTTCGTTGTTCCAAATGTCACACAAACTTTCCTCTCGCAAGCGCTGAAGGCTGAACAAATACCCTAAAGATGAAGTAAACACTGGCATCCTCACTATGGACTTTAGTGAGAAGACTAAAGGCCTTTCCAAGTCATCTGACCTCAAGAAGTCACGGTGCTTCACATTAACTTGTACTGTTCATGCCATCTGCAGCGTAGTCGTACAGCTTTGAGAGGTGATGGAGGACCGATCGGTTAGCAACAAGATAATTGAGGTGAGAAGTAGGGGTAAGGGGGTATTGAGAGAGGGAAGTCATCGTATCATGTCTGGTGGTTGCGTTCCAAGTTCATTGAGAAAGGTGTGTTGATTTAAAAGTAAAAGATAAAAAGAAAAATGGAATTCCTTCTTTATCAAAAACTAATTTATCAGGAATGAATGCAACCAGCAGAGATGCTAGTTGTATATTTATTAATACGCTATGAATGGCTCCGTCTTCATCTCAGACTATTAGGGCTTGACTATAGCTTAGCCTTCTTTACTCCCTTCACAGAGGTGCTGTGCATCATCATAGGCTTCTATTTGTCTTCGTGAAGTTCAGTTAGATGATTTCAACATGGCCCATGACACAAGTGCTGGGCAGATATATTAGCGCCCTGAAAGATTTGAATACCTCGTCCCAAGAGTTCAGAACGAGTCCAGCCTTGCACAACCAAAACAACTTTCTGTTTCTGTTTTGTCAAAAAAAAGATAAGTGTGTACGTTCTTTGTTTTATAATCATAGGAATAGAAAGATGTAGAGAAACAAGCCATTGTCCCATGTAGTAAAATGAAGATAACTGGTCACCCATTTATTATTTTGTATTTTCTCTAATGCGTTTGTTTCCTTTTTATATAGCCAGCCTTTCAAAAGCTATGTTTGATACATTTTTTTATAGAGTTAATTAAGCCTGGAATGGATGTTTTATTTTGAGTGGAGTTTTTTGTTGATAAATTATAAATTCAGTTAATAAATGAGGTCATTATAATGGGTAAAATCTGTAAAGTAAATATAGCTTGTTCTACCTTGCAGTGTAAAGAATAGGGATGTAGAAAAGTAATTACAAGATATGTGATTTGAGCAAGTGAAATATTGAAGTCAGTCGTTGGCTCAATAAGTCATTGACTTGCCAATGTGCGCTGTACACCAGTCAAGTATTGGGCTTTCAATAGATGCTGCCTTGAGATTTCAGTGCCAAAAATGGCTGCACACCCCTTAATTTCTCTGAGACAGTAAATTGGTGACATTGCTACTATGTCACAGTGACATCACGAAGACTGAACATGTCGAATCAATCAACTTGCAGCAGCTGTCTGGTACAGCTCCAGTATCACCCGACACTCAGAGATGCAATTTTTTTTTTTATTATTATTGTTTTTGCTGTTAATTGATAAGTTACAGAACATGTATTACTTTCGACCATAAAAATGAAATGATCATATCCAAGTGGATGTTTTTTATTTATATTTTGCACCAACTGAATATGAAAAAGAAAGAAAAAAAACATGCCGGATTTTACATGGGTGTAAATTGGTAGATTTGGTCCAGCTACATTTGCATGAAGAATAAACCATCGTTGCCTTTTTAAGAGGAAAAGCTACCTTTCACACACATGACATGTGGCTCGGTGAAACACTAATGTACACTAAAGGACAATGAACTAACATTTGTGTTGTGTGTGTGTGTGTGGAGCAGAAAATAGCATTTTACAGGATATTTTTTCTTCCCATTTCTGGTGCATTCGTAGATTCCTTTCTCCTGAGTGAAGGCCAGTAGCTGTGGTAGAGTCTTGCTTTCCGACAAGGTTGGATGAAACTCGCTGTAGTAACAAGTGTCTGGCTAGTACGGTCTCCCTTCTACGGTCTCACTCCGCTGCCTTACCAGTAACAGGATACTCTATTCAAGTTATGTATTTTTTAAGTGTTAAACATGGTTTCTGTTGTAAGGCTGCGGTATACAGGGATACTTTACAAATCTGATGGGTAATTGTCAGTGGAACAGCTAACTGGAACATCTTGAAATACATGAAGACTGTTAGCTGCTAAATTGCCTGAAAACACCCAGTCTTTCATGACCACGTATAAAAACACTATCGATGTCATTCCTCCTTAAGATGACTGCCATTAGTCCAATGATCTTTTTTTGGGATGGACATCACTGCAGGTCAGGGACCATTCCTGACAGTCGCTATTGAATCTGTTTATCAGCCATGAGCTGATTTTGTTTTCTGAAACCTAAATAGAAAATGTTGTGTATTAAAATATAGAATATACTATAAATGTACAAGTTCCTATTTTTGTGAAGAGGAAATCTTTCCCAATGATCTGAGAAGAGTAAATAAAGTGTCCAACTTTGACTGGTTCTTGTGAATTAAAGGCACAATGTGGAACAACTGCACAACATTGATATCAAGGTCTTTCTTTTCTATTCCATGGATGTTTCTTAACAGTTGAAGGGACATAACCAGTCACATGATCATCTCGGCTCCTTCAACACAATTGTGTTTTATTTATATCTGCACATTATATCGTTAGCTACAAGTGATTTTTACATGAACGCAAACCATGGTCTTTGACAGCATTTATTCGAAGGTGGACGAAACATCTCAAATCATTTGAGTGCAAATGAAAAGCAACATTTCATCCATATACATGTATTTACAGATGCACTGGCACTTTAGAGGCAAGGTTTAGAACTCAATTAGTGGAAAGAAAAGGAGAGGGTGGTGAGCACACAGATCAGATAGGGCACACTCTGTTACATACAGTCTACATGCTTTAAGTTTGGGAATGTTATGATCTAAAGAATACAAACTCAATTTCCTGGTGAGGAACTTAAGTCAGAACATAGCTGCACCTAACTGATGAACCGTCGACTCTGGACTTAATGGTTTTCAGAAAATAAAAAAAGGAAACAAAAAGGAAATGCTTAGCTAAGTGCATCTGATCTCCTATCAGTTAGCCATCAGTGGACGCCGCAATCTGCAGCACACATCTGATGCCTCTCAACTGTCTGGAGTGGATTCCTCTTCTTTTCAGTTCCCAACAGAACTAATGAAAGGAGGAACCACGAAAGAACTACTTCTACAAGGCATCCACTGAGAAGTCTTCACTGTACTTGCTGTTTCTAACAGTGGAAGCATGGACAGTAGACCGGGTAAGAAGGCCCACTGAGATGCATCTTGGTATTTTATATGTATAATGCACCTTCATAATGCCTGGTCCCTGACTATGTGCTGCCAACAAGCAGGCTACATTATCCTCTCCCCCTACAAACAAACTCTGCTTCAGAATAACAAAACAAAAAATACCCCAATGTGGGAATTATCACTATCATAAGCCTTTTTTCACAGTTTGTTAAATTGAACTGTTGATGACATGGATGGAAAGCGTTGCATTCCATGGTGTGGCGCAAAGAGGGAAAGGGGTCAGCTTTTTCCCCCCTCATAAATTTGCTATCTTGTATTTTCCCCCCCAGTGGCATCAAGGACTTGTGATCTTGAGGCAAAACAGATAATAATAAAAAAAAACTAATAATATGCAAGTGTCCAAATTCAGTTCATTTAGAGTCTATTGTAGAAAAAGAGGGATAAATTGAAGATGAGCAAAGCAAGTTCTTGGTGTTCAATTCTTTTCCTCGGCCTTCACCTCCTTTTCATCAGTCTTCACCTCCTTTTTCTCATCTTCTTTCTTCTCAGTCTCCTTTTTGACCTCTGTCTTTTCATCTGACGCCTTGTCTTTTACAGAGAGTTCCTCCAGCTTCTCTGCCACTTTGTTTGCGCTATCAGTGTTGCCTGTGGCAAAACAGTGAAATGTGCAGTCAAATAAAATGCCGTGAAAGTTTGAACACAATTAATTTGCTTACCATGTACATTTGTCTTTACAGATCACATTCCTAGTGTTTTACTTTGCATCTCAACTCATTGTCTTAAGAATATTACACATCTCCATACAGCCACTAAATGCAATGCATCTCCCTCTCGTCCGCTGACTTGTTGCTCTCACTACCAATATAAGCTGCTACGTTTCAACGAAGGTGGGCTGATAAACATGCATGCAGGCAGAAATTCAACTGTGGTGTTCGGCAGGGAGACGCAGCGACTTAAACAAAGTAGGACTATTTTATTTAAAAACCTAATTTTGGTAGCGAACAGCCCACCTGTAAAGCACTGCAGAAGGATTTATGTTTTTTTTGGTAATGTCTACGCACTGGTACAGATACTGGTATTGAAAAGATGGAGCGTTATTTATTATAGACTGTTGCGGTCAGAATTTTTTCCAAAGAAAATAAGTTTAGATTTAGCCGACTGCTTGTATTAATTGATGAAAAAGTAGCCATGTGCAGTAATATAGAAAACTGAGGATGCAATATATTGAGAATTGTTTAAATCGTTGACAATTGGATTGTGAGGCCAGTGAAGATTCATACCTGCTGTGTTAACCTGTGATAAATCTGAGTTGTAATGTAGCAGAACATAACGACGCCAGCCTTTTAGAAAGCTAGTGAAGTGTTACATTCTGCACGTTCATGTAGCAGACATAAAAAGTTCAAGGCTGGAGTGAACAGCAAAGAACAGAGTTTGTCTGCATTCTCAAGACACTCGTCATGAAAAAAAATATGAAATCACTTCCAAGTTGGTTGTGAATCGTACTTAATCTAACCTGCTTCTTATCTTTAAAAAACGAAAAAGATATAAAGTATATGGCTTTAGTTTCATGTACCTGTTCCCTCTAGAGTTTTTCTGACCTCCTCCTTGCACTCGTCAAACTTCCCCTTGAACTTCTGAGCATCTGTAAACAGAACAGAGTTGGTGAACATTCACATCAAGGTGGTGCTGTACGATTGCAAATGTAGCACGAATAAGCAGCCTGTTCAAAAGTAGTTGCTGGGACTCTGTTGCCCAAAGTTTAGATGTAGAAAATGGGCTTCTGACAGGCGTTTGTCACGTCAGTGTGAAGATCACTAGATAGTCAGAATGAAATCACTGGTTTGGGCAGCTGTTAAGTAACATTGGACTAGATGTAGAAATTCTTACTTTCTGCATTTAAAAAGCGTATTGCCAGGAGTTCAGGTTTGGGGCTTTCGTCAGCATAATCTGCTAGTGTGTTCCACACCCATGCCCTGTCACTGCCAGCGTTGGGCTTCAGCTCCATGGTAGGTACAACTGTAATTCACAAGAGGGGAAACAAATTACAAAAGGGAGAGATAACAGCATTTAGACATTTGGATGCCTGCCAGCATATACAGCTTATGCTTAATATATCTATCTAATTCATAATGCTTTACGACAAACGTGTGTTTGTAGAGCAAATTTGCATTTATGTTATGATCACTTTATTGTTATTATTAACAATTCTTTTTTCTATCACAATATGTGAAATTGCAACTAAATGATATTTGTCAACTTGACTCACTGTTATGATTGGCACAAATCTTCAAGGTCCGGTCTCTCCTCATCAAGAGGCGGATTGTGCACTTCTCTTTGTGTTTCAGCAGCTTGACATCACCGGTTCCTCTCTCCTTCCACTCTGGTGGGTCGTTCTCAGAGGCAAAACGATATAGTTTAGCCCGCCTGGGAAAAATATGGTATGGTTTACATATATACACTGTGCTGGCTGCTCAGCTAAATGTATATAGGATTACAGCACGTGATACAATAATGCAAAAATAAAAAAAGGAGTCAGAGTGTACTAAAACAACTTACATTTTGAAGAGTTCTTCCTCATCCTCTTCTAATGTTTTCACATCCTGCTCAGGAAGGGACACAATCGGCTCAAATTGGGGATCGTGATTTGAGTCTTCTACATTTTCTGTAGTGGTCTCATGTTCTTCCTGGTCCTAGAAGAAAAAGCAATGGATACTTCACCTTAAGCAAAAACTTCCACTTAGACATTCAAAGCAAGTTAGGCATGTGGACAAAGTCAGTGTGATTCTTTAAACATCCACTGGAACAAAATGACGGACAATTGACCAACAGGCCACAAACGCTTCAATGGAGGGATTTAAGAGCTCATTGGTTAAGTATAGCTTTTGTATGGGATCTGGCCGAGCCTTTCGTAAATGACTATTGCTGAGCCCAGCATCTTTAATTCAGTTTGGGGTTGCATGTTCTCACACTACAAATATGGCCACAACACATGCTCTTCATACAAAAGAACGACTCAGGTTAAAGACAGCTAACTTATCCATACAAAGGACGCAAGTTCATGACCCGTGAGTGTGTGAAAAGACCCAATGTGAATAACTGTTTAGTGTCATTTATAAGAAACTGAGCAAACGCGGGAGACTTCCCTTCTTCGGGGTGGAAACTACACTTCTAGCTACACCATTATACTTTACTAGTTAGCTGTTAGCTAGTCAGCTAGTTATAGCCGCTGAAGTCGTTGCGACTTAGCCGAGAGGTGACGTTAAGCTACACAAAAGCCAGACACAATAAAATATAGTTAGCTAAGTTAATGCAATAACGGTATCATATATTTAACAGAGGTCAGTGGCTTGAACGATAAAGGTTGACATACAACACGTTTGGTTTTGTCGCATTTTACCTCATTACTGTTAATAAAGAGTTGTTCAACTTTGTTTGTCTGAGACAACTCATTGTGTAGTCAGCTAACGATAGTTAACGAGGCCTCTCACGAGCAGGCTCATCGACAGTTTACGGTAATCGCCTGACTTTTTACACCACGGTCGGTAACTACCGCCACAGTTAATTTGACGGAAATTTGGGGTGACATGATGTTTGCACTGGCTGACACTTCCCTCAAAGTAACATTGTTACGGCCAAGGGCCCAATATCACACAGTCACTGGCTCCAGTGCCCCGCTGCTTAAGCTAACTTTAGCTAGCTGTTAAATGTTAGCAACTGTCGTGCCTGGCAGACAAAGACGAGACACGTCTTTGTCCAGCTGGTCGCACGTAGATGGTTAAATACCCCGTTTAAAGGGCGGACGGCTGCAACAGTTTACTTCAACCGTCAGCAGTTGTGTGCAAATCGCCTTCCTAAGCAGATAGCTAACGACCAGTACAGGATGCTAACGTTAACATGCTGACTGGCTGCACACTTCGGTGCTTTTGAGCTCGTCAACATTAACCCCGGAGAAATGAGTAAGAGTATAAAACCTAACGCAGGGCATTTCTAGTTGTCTGTCAGACTGCGGGTAATCTTTCATTACATCATATATGGCCTCAAAAACAATCCAATTAACGTTAGCTTATCTGGCGTCACGAAAAGCATCATTGTCGGCGTTTCTGGTTCGCAGCTTCCTTTACAAACTTTGACGCATTTCGACATATCAAATAGCAGGTTTGCAACAAAATTCCGATTAAAATGCGAACATAGTGCTTTAAATAACCTAAAATGCGTGACCTCACCTTTGGGTCTGCCATATTAATTTAGATGTTGGTAGATTATGGAAGAAGTTAGATGGATTCAAATCCCAGACTGGCCGCCGTTTCCCCCTCAGATACTCTCACTTCCTGCTACAGCTTTCGCGCGCCGAATTTCCTACATATACGCACGCCCACATTGTGAAAGCGCGCGCGCGCACCTCTCGTCTCTTTCCCTGTATCGCAAATCACACTTGAGAAACTCCTGTTTCTATCATAAATATATATATACTGCAAAAACAAGTCTTTAATACATTGACATGTAAAACTTTAGATGTGAAATCTTAGGATATTCTATCCATAGATATTTTCTAAACTTCATATTTATTCACTAAAATGGAACATTTGAGCACAATATAGTTTGAATAATAAAGGGCCTGAACTAGATTGTGTAACCTCTTCTGTCATTTTCGTCTATAATGTGCTGTTGTGTTGCATATGGTAGGTCTACAGTTTGTTTGAATAAATACAAAATACAAAATTTCATGAAAAAAAGGTTAAAAGAAGTTAATACAATTATTGTTTAATGGGAAACAGGAATCCTTTAAACACATTTATTTATTTATTAATAATTTCCCACTACATACAAGGATATGTAAAGTACCAAAAGGGCCGATAATTTCCCACTGAAGAAGATGGACCTTTTCTAAAAGACGACTACCACTTTAAATTAGTTCAGAGGTCTCCGCAGCACGTGGTTAAACCAACATGGCAGCGCCCTGTACATTTTTGTGAGAGTGAAATTGAAAGTTGAGTATAAAGAAGGTAGGTACATGAAAAGCATTGTCTTGACTTCAATTGATGGTGGCCGTTGCTGATGTTTAGCACGACAGGAAACAGTAAGCTTTTAGTTATTAAAATAGAGAATGGCGAATCGTTTTCCTTCAACAAGAAAGCACACAACTTCAGTGCATGTTCGTTGCCACCTCAGCTTTTCGCTAACATTGGAGACCTCATTGTGCACTACAAGTGAATAAAACCTTGTGGCATGACGTACAGACATAACTCAAGTCCGTAGAAGCAGTGAATGCATTTACGCCAAAGCAATTTAAAATTGTAAACGTAACTTTTTAATTTTCACCGTTACATTTAGATTGTCTCATTGCAAGCTTGATATTTGAGCACATGTCCAGCTGTCGTTCGATTGTAAAAAATATATAATAAGTGTTAAAAGGACAAAACTAATGTCTGGTAACGTTGATAAGACTGTTTTCTGATAAAACTTATTATTTTTCACATATTTTGTCTTTCTGAATGTAAGATCAGTATCAGTCTGCTAATCGGATTGTTATTTTCACAGCATCAACAGAGTGATGGCAGATGTTAGCGGCAGCCCTGTGGCTGATATTCCACCCTCAAACGACAAGGAGATGCCTGATGACCTCCCTCAGGTCTCCAACAACGATGACGTAATGTCTGACGACAAAGCTGAAGGGGGGAACGAGGCGGCCTCTGATCCGGACGCGTACCGCTACATCAAAGAGGACCTCTTCACATCTGAGATCTACAAAGTGGAGATCAGGAATCTACCCAAGTTCACTGGTTTTAACGACCTGAAGAAGTTCCTGGCCAGACACAGCCTCAATCCGCACAAAGTCAAGCTGTTTGGCAAGCAGACGTTTGCTTTCGTCACCTTTAAGAATGAAGAAGACCGTGACAAGGCCATGAAGATGGTTCATGGCATGCAATGGAAGGGCCAGGTGCTGAGCGTAAGACTGGCCAAACCCAAAGAGGACCCCATCCTGAGGAAGAGGAAGCAGGAGGAAGGAGAGGGCGCGGGAGGGCAGCCCCCATCCAAACGAACAGAAGGGGATGAGGAAGAGGAGCCGCTCAGTGTCCAGATAGCCAATGTGGTGACTCCTCTGTGGAATGTGCCTTATGAGGAACAGCTGAGGAGGAAGGAGCAGGAGGTGGTGGCGGTTCTGCAGAGGCTGGCCAAGTGAGTGGTTTCATGTATATCGAGTCTGATTCATCCATCCATGTGTGTCCACAGCAAATCTGCTGCAGGTGCTGTATAGCATCAACACTATAGTTTGACCAAATGTACTCTATTGAAGGGCCAGTACCATATTTGTTGAAGCTCCGACGGCCCTAGTACCATCTCCTATTCTTATCATTATATGAAACACTTAAAAAATAGTATTGAGCACATCACATTAAAGCCCTCCACGCACACTGTTATTGTTTCAGGCATTATTTTATGTTTTACTTAATGACTGCAAAAAAAGTTGCAAATCAAAATATACATCAATCCTACACTGTTTCCTTTTCAGAGAGATTGGCGCCACCAACAAAGCCATGTTGCCATGGCTGTTTTTGCAGAAAGGGAAGTTCAACAAAATGTGTTGTCCTCTGGAAGCTATCCGACCATCTCCGACACAGGTATCTACATGTTGGGTCTCACTCATTTCACGTTATATAAATACATACATACATACTACTGAGATTAGTGTCGTAAAGCAGACTGGATCCAGTAGGCTAAAGTATCTCTATACTTTTTTTTTAAGAGGCACAATAACCTATTGTTTTTGTTGCTGTCAGTCACTTTGTATATTTCATAACACTTAAGATATCAATTAAAAAGTAAACTCCATTGTTTTGCACCTTGTAATGCAGGAGCTTCTAATATCTCCCTAATCTTGTTGATATTTATCTTCCTGTATTGTGGCAGACGGAGTACAGAAACAAGTGCGAGTTCCTCATTTCAGTGGGTGCAGATGGCGAGGATAAGACCATCGGTTTCCGTCTGGGAAAATATAAAGGCGGCTCCTGTGCTGTGGTGGAACCAGGTGAGACGAGCCACGTCTCAGCCGAGGCCAAGAGAGTGGTCAGCGAGTTTCAGAAGTTCATCAGGTACCTTTTTAAACATTCATTATTAGTAGTATTTTAAGGGTTTCATGGACATGAGACTTAAAAAAAATAAAAAAAAGAAGTCTTCAGACAATCGGACACATTTCCACCATTACATTTAATCTTGCTACTATTTTGCATGTAGGACAACATCGTACTGTGTGTACAGTCCTGAAACGTATGAAGGACACTGGAAGCAGCTGACTGTCAGGACTACAAGGACCAAACAAGCCATGGCTGTAGCGTTCTTCAACCCGCAGGTAAGGAGGACTTGTTCTGTGTGATCCAGCTTTCCGATAGTGGACTCGCACAGTTGGATTTCTTCTTTTGATTTCTCATACATGTTTTAATGACGCCCTAGAAACTTGAAGCGGAGGAAGTCGATGCATTAAAGAGCTCCATGAAGAAGTACTTTACAGAAGGAGAGGGGAAAGACTGCGGCCTAACCTCTCTTTACTTTGTCAGAGAGGGTCAAAGGTAAGAAAAAATCCGACGGCATCAGAAAACAAATGCAGGACAGTGGAGAGCAGACTATAAAAATATAAATGCGTGTTTTTGTTTTCCCAGGACTTCCCCTAACCTAGAGGACTTGCCCTGTGAGCTGGTGGCTGGAGAGGGCACCATTCATGAGGAACTCTTGGGTCTAAAGTTTAGAATATCTCCTCATTCCTTCTTCCAAGTAAGAAAGATTTACTGCTAATTCATAGAAAAGTCCTTTTGTGTTTATTGTTTGGAGTTTTGTATTGTGTTTTACGACACAGAAATGCGTTATGGTTCCAGCTGTGGTGTCTCTTAGTCAGACAACTGTGCCAGTGTGAAACGTGCCTATGTTCCTGGGCAGGTGAATACAGGAGCTGCAGAGGTGCTGTACTCCGCTGTGGGGGAATGGGCCCAGCTGGACCAGGACAGCACGGTGCTGGATGTGTGCTGTGGGACGGGGACCATCGGCATCTCTCTGGCGAAGGTGACATTGTTGTCTGTAACAGAAACTTAGTTCACCTGTGACTATGTTTTGATAATTACAACTGACAGGAGTTAGAAAAAGATACTATAATAGTCTGCACTTGCTTAATAACTTTCGCATCTCATCCTTTCCATGTATACCTTTTTGTTAATTTTTACTTTTGAAATGGCGCAAAGAATAATACCATTCCTACAATGCATTCAAGTCCTAACTTCCTCTCACATACAGCGACCTCTGTGATATTTTAAACTCCTTTTATCAGGGTTTGTACAGTTATTGACAAAGAGATTTATACAAAATTGTAAAAAAAAAAAACATGTTGAATGTTCTTTCTGTGAAAATGGTGGTTCTGGCAGGTTTTGATGTCTTTGTTCACTTTTGTCTTTAGAGGGTAAAGAAGGTGATTGGAATCGAACTGTGCAAGGAAGCCGTGGAGGATGCCAAAGTTAATGCAAAGCTCAATGGTAAGAGGCCAGATGGCATCAAATGTATCCATTTATGACCATTTCACACAAATGTCTAATAGGATAATTTTATGCGATGAACTGCAACTTGACTGGTTGGCAGTAATTCTAGTTTTGACCAGTTTTTCATTTGTTTGTATTTGAAGGTCTGAGTAATGTCGAGTTTCACTGTGGAAAAGCCGAGGATGTGTTCCCCAACATTCTCAATTCTCTGGTGTCACCAAACATCACAGCCATTGTGGATCCGCCGAGGGCAGGCCTACGTGAGTACACGGTCAAAACCCTGACAAATGAATGTTACTCACCTCAGGGTTTGTCACATGATTACGTTTTTGACTTTATCAAACAGATTCCAAGGTTATACTTGCCATCAGGAGGGCAGAGCATCTGAAGAGGCTGGTTTATGTCGCATGCAATGCGAAGGCAGCCATGAACAACTTCATTGAGTGAGCCATCGTGCTTTATTTTGCCTGTTTTTAAGGAGCAGTAATGATTAATACAATTTGAAAGGTGGCCAATTCTATGAAATGGTGAATCTTATGTTGAAATTTGTCTTTTAGTCTGTGCAGAACCCCATCCAAGCGAGTTCATGGGGCCCCATTTCGTCCGGTTCGAGCCATGGCTGTGGATCTGTTCCCTCAGACCATTCATGTGGAGATGCTTTTGCTGCTGGAGAGAGTGGACTACAGCTCCCAGCAGACCAGCAAGCAATAAGGAAGAGACATTATGATACCCACGTCAAATGCAGTCTGCCATAATCATTTTTTTTTTTAATCAGCATTTCCCACTGCATCAGTTCGTACTTTAGTAAGAATGTCATTTGGAATTGTTTTTCACGTATGTTGAAATGCCCCAACAAAATATGTTGTTCATGTGTTTCATGAATTTAAAATGGGACATACTTGGTCATAACATTGCACCTTGAACCTCTTGCTCACATCCGCTGTGCAGAGGATTGTGGGTCAAAACAGACAGAAAAGCATGCTGGCTTCTGAATTTCACACACTATTTTCTAATACAACTGGCATACTAAAGTGTTGTAGTTTGGGTTTTGGGACGTTCAGAGGGTTTTACCTTTTTAGAAACGGCCCGTTCTGAAATTTATGTTCAAAGCATTTTTTCCTCTGTTGGTAAAGTAATCTGCAAAGCCTTAGTTGTAATGTTAAAGGGTCAGTTCATTCAAATAACATGTACCCCTTACCAGTTCTTTTGTAATGGAATATAAAATCATGCATTAAAATTGTTAATACAATGTTTTTCACTGTATTTGGTTCATTGAGCATGAAGACATTTAGAACTTGTCAGATGCGTTCACTCAAAAGCAGGTTACTATGTTGATTAAACTTTGTCTTCGGCCTCCGGATACCTTGTTCGACTGTTAGTGTAAAGCCGAGAAGTGAGTACTATGGAATAAATGGCTCAACCTATTAAAGTGCCACCACAGATGGTTTCATCCTTCTTGGACTGAATAAAGGCTTTCTAATAATTAGTCAATACATTTTATTTGCATAACAAATATCGCTAAAGTCATGGAGCTCAGGTTGCAATACATACTTCGTTTTCTAAGCAGCAACATCTCAAACAATTCATCGGTACAACTGAACAGAAACATGTAAAAGCAGTAATTTTTCTTCTCACACCGACACACTTGGCAAGACAAACGCACAGAGGGGAAAGCACATTCTTAAAGCAATGTACAATATCACAACTGATGTCCTTGAATATTTTGTAGAAAAAAAGAAAAAGAACATGGGCCAAATACTTGCCAAAGGATGCACAGCAGTTTCTATTTTGTTCCAGCAAGTAGTGGGTCAATGTATTTTCCTCTAGATGTTCCTACTGTACAGATTGCAGCAACATTCTATAAAATGCATAAGACTGTGTAAGCTTTGGTATACACTTTCATCAGCTTCTGTTGGACTAAATGATTTGATCGCATTTTTTTTTCTTCACGTTAGTGTACCAAGTCATTACTAAAAGGCTGCTTTTTGTAAAATTGCATTCTACTTGTGGTCAGAAAATACTGTAACAACGATGGCAAACATACACAAAACAAAATACACACTTCATTAAGACAAGTCTTAAAAATCTGCACATGCTGGAGGCATTTCCCTCAAGTATCTGATGTTTTAGAGGCTGTCTTCAGTAAATATCTAATTGGCTATACAAATGCTTTATCAGGTAAAGGGGATTGGTCTTTCCACTTCCTGTTGAAGGGTGTTTAGGTCCAATTCAATGTATTATACTCTGAGCCCTTCATGAAATGGATTAACTAAGGCCACATGTCATCAACATGGTTTCTTAAGGGCACCACAACTGAAAAGCTACTGAAATGTACCGACTGGTTAGTTGGTGAGCATGGCATTAGTACTTTAATAACAAGCTAGCACAAACTAAGAGCATTAAAGAAATTAACATTTGTCCTCAACATATTCCAGTACTCTGTGCTTGGGTGTTGGCATGGGCATCTCTTTCTAGTATTGCCAAAGTGAAAGAAAAAGGCAACAGGTACATCCAAATGCAAGTCACCTCAAATATCCCGAACGCAACTAGTTATTCCTGTACCAACAACGAGATCAGTCAACATAAAATATTTGACAGGAGACAAGTGCATAACAATAGCTCTCAATAGTCATCACTTCACAATGCATGTTTCTATCGTACAAACCAAGACAGCAGCTGTCCATTCTGAGGGGGGAAAAAGGCCTATTTTGTATTCATTACCCAAAATATCCCGAACACCAACCATTAAAATACCCAATAAACAAGTAACTTTGTTTCCCAATGAAATGAATGGTATAAATACACAAGTACTAGTAGTCCCTTTCAAATACTTGAAGCACAAAACAAATAGGTGCTGGTACTCTGTGACTGTTTAAAACAACACGTTCAAACAAAACAAAAAGGTTTGTAGTGGTTCTTGAGGTCAAAGAAACATGCATTTGTATTTTGATGTGGTTCATGTTATCAAAGTCATGTTACCTTCTCTGCAGTCCGGGTGATTTCTTTTTTTCCTAGTGCTCTAACGAGGCTGCATCTAGAGAGGTAGACGTTATTTGCGTGTTCATGCATTTAGACCTACCCTTACATTTACCAGCCGAACCAATAGAACAACAAAACATGGGTGAAGGATGCAAGCAGTTCTACCGGCCTGGTCAACGTGTAACAAAATTGCCATTAGTCTCTCAGTGATGCATAACTAAGTGATGGATGGTGGTGTGATGTCTGACAGTGACAGGGTTTCAGTGCCGGGCTTCATCAGTGATTTCGAGACTTAAACGTCAACAGTGCAGAGGGGTTCACTCCCTGGCTGGGCAGACTCCATTATGGTCATCTTGGGTTTCTTCCTCGTTTCCTCCTGGTACAGAAATACAATAAAGTCACCATGTTGTTAAAAACAAGCAAGCTCAATCCATTCTCAATTCTTAAATATACAAATCTTGGCAGTGGCAATGTCCTTTTGACCACCGGAGACCGACAACTATGCTTGTTAAGACGTTGTGTAAAAATGCACCCCTCTCCTTAGCCTCAAGTGTAGCTGCAATAAAGAGGACTAATTGAGACCCTGCAGATTTACTGTTTGCCCAAATAACATTCTGGGCTTTATTTGGAGCAAAACCACCGCCTTGTTTTTCCCTTCAACGAGCTCTCTGGTGAGAAAGAAAACCCCCTTTGGTTTTTGTCGAGGGAAGACAGAATGAACAATAAAAACAAACTGTCCTAAATTTAATTGAGAATATCTGCACTGAAAGAATTATAAAGGCTCATATAGTAGGCATTTTCCACAGAAGGCATTTTGACATGTCACCGTAGGAAAAGCACTGGTGTAAAATCATACAAAATTGATTATGGCTGAACTTTATTTAGCTTCTTCAGTTTCAGGGTCCTGCTAATGTAAAGGCTGACTCACGGTCCCAAGCTTACTGGGACAATTAGATTCAGAATGTTTGTGTTATTATTAACACCTGTGCTTTTATGAGACAAAATGTCTGCTTTGATCTTTTACTCTACTTTCACTCGTGTTTGAAACCGATGTCAAATGAAGATCCAAGCACAGAGTTACAGCTGACGAAAGATGTGATGGGGTTGTGGAAGACAAAATATACTGGGTAGAATTCAAACTACATTTGTTTTCTCTACACAAAAGACAACCAGTCTCACCCTCTGCTTGGCTAGTTTCCTCATTTCTTCTTGTAGTTTGTTCAAGATATGAAGGTTTGGCTTGTTCTTTTTGGCATACTGCTGGAGCTCGATCACACTCTTGTCATTGCTCTCCTGCAAAAGATTAGTTGTTTTAAGTCATTGAGATGTGTCGTCGTCATTACCAGGATATAAACACTCGTTGACTTCGTGGTAAAGTAAACGAGGCAATGTGTTCACATGCCAATGGCCGGTACAGCTGAAACGGTTGAATTATTCCTTATTTAAAAAAGGTGGCAATGTGTATTCACCCCACCAAGAATGTCACCACAGACACCCAGTGTGTAGTACTGCACATGAATATTAATATCGCAATAGGCTATAGGCTCAATCAACGTTGAGTTACCTCCTTCAGTGATAGTGACTTGACAGACACTTCTTTAAATTAAAATCTTCAAGACTGCCACTTAAAAAGCTGCCAGTGACTACAGAGAGAGGGTTTTATACTTCAGGACATTTGAATTGCTTTCAAGGGTTTGACCGTTGACCTTGGCAACCGGCACTATGGGAGCTGGACAACCAAGTTTACACAATCCTGTTAAGATACTTAAAAATAATATATATATATATATATATATATATATATATATATATATATATATATATATATATATATATATATATATATATATATATATATATATATATATATATATATATATATATATATATACACACATACACACACTGTAAATAGAGCTCAACATTGAACAGAAAGATTTAAGAAAATATTAACATTTATTTTCCATGACCACAGCTTTACAATAAGTGCTTAGGAGAGTACTTACCTTCTTGACCAATTTATTGCTCTCTCTGCCATACATGCGCAGCAGTGAGCCCCAGTTCTTCACGTGGGGATGAAGCATCTGCAAGATCTTCTGAGATGCTAGTTGTTTGCCAACCCTTTTGTTTTTGCCTGGTGGCACATGTACAAAACATGTCACTGAAAGCTACATGCATGTTCGTGCCACAAGGTCAAACAAAACAGACATGGTCATTCAAATTAACACCAACTCTACACATCGACCTGTTCAGTGTCATGTACCTAGAGGAGGATTAGGTCTGACTTACACCAACCACGCACGGTGTGCTTTCCACACGTCATCACATATTCACTCTTCTGGTTTTTCCCCGGGATCACTTCAAACTTAATGCTCGTGTCTCCCATTCCATGGTTTCTAAATAAAAAAAAGACACAATACATTTTAAATACAGCTACAACACTGCGGGGCTTTCACAATAGCGACAGAGCAGGTTTTTAGAGGTTAGTTTGGATTTTTTGAAGTGAGTCTATCGCTGCCTCCAATCTTTCTTTGTTGTTGGTGTTGCGTGACTTTAAAAACACCACAATGCCTGCTTCTACAGACTGGGGGCGTGCCGAGTGCCATCTTCTGTAGGTAATACACTGACCATGGATCAGCACCACATACAACCCAACTTCAAAAAATACAAATGATCCCTTTAATGTTAAGTAGCGGAGTGAAAAGATGGCCGAGTTGTTGCGACAGGTTGTGTTAAGGTCTTCCCACCAGCGGCTTTAAACATTGACGCCAACAAGGACCGGTTCTACCCAGAAAAGCAAACCACAAGCAAACAAAACATTTCCTTAACAGCAGAGCATAGATAAATCATATGCATCAATACTGAAAATTAAATAATGTAACTTTTGTTCAATGCAATGAACTGTGTTCCATTGCACTGCATCCGATTAAACTCTTCAACTGCTCATTATAGATCTTATGTTACACAAAATATTTATTAAATGCCCTTTACTGGTGGCATTTTGCTTTAGCTCTTACCTTTTAAGGCACTCATGAAGAATCTGATATGGCGAAAGTAGTCCTGCTTTGTTGGTCAGCTCATACACCCTTGAGTCTTCTATATTGATATGATTAAAATACTGTGGAGCAGAGTACACACCGTGTTACCAAAGATGCATTAACATTCAATTTTGGGGAAACGTACTTGAACTTTAGCTTACGCTGTTCCACTTAATTGAAAAACATAAATGTTGAAAATAGGGGGAAGAAGTACCTCCAGTTCATCGCCCTCCACAGGCTTCTCTTCCGAGGTCTGCTTCACAAAGTCAGGGATGAGGATTTCCAGTGTAGCTCGAGCTAAAGTCACCAGTAAGAGCAAAAGCAGTTTTACGTATTACAACATAATATACAATACTTTGATTTTATATAGAGCTTTTTCTGAATACTCAAAGACGCTTTACATAGGAATCATTCACCCACTGATGAGGAGCCACATCAGGACTATCCAACATTCATACACCGTAGGCGCAGCTACGGGAGCAATTTTAGGGTTAAATGTCTTGCTCAAGGACACATCGACACGGGCTAGCAGAGCTGGGGATCGAACCGCCGATCCTCTGATTGGAGGACGACCCCTGCTCACCACTTCGCCACATGTAGATTTACCTGTGCAACTATCTACACATTAAGAATATATTGAATATTGTAATCTGTGTCTCGGAAGGTGCCACAGATTCTTTATAGGAAGCCTTTAAATCCATTAAATAAACTACATTATTGTAACAAAATATGTACAATGACCAGCATTTCCAAATTCCTCCGTAAGTCCTCACATCAATCCCAATGTCTTTATCCACAGTAGTACTCTGAGCTAACACAATGTATATTCAGTTGGGAAATACACAAACCAGCCAATCACAATCAATCATAAGTACTGGAAATAAAAAGAACTTACCAGCTTTATTCTTGGCAAGTTTTTTACTGCTTGCGGTTCCTGTGCCGTAAGTTACTCCATCTATAACGACTGACGCTCCAAAGGGCTCACTTGGGTTCTCTATGGGGCACACAAATTCAGTTTGATTTGATATCTTGTAACAGTCAACAACAAATTGTAATGTATAAGGAGGCAACAGCAATAATGGTGTGTGGACATTTCTGTGAATACAAAGAAGATGATGGAAATGTGTGTCCTGGGTTGTAGAGGACAACAGCAGAGCAGATTTACACATCACAATAAATACCAGTTCTACCATGCCAACAATTTTTTTTCAAGAGTCACATCAGGCTTTAAATACCTAAATTCCCAAAGGACACTTGTAAAAAAAATAAAAAAAAGAACTTACCACATTCAAAAAAGTTGTAAACAGGTCGAACCTTTAGGACACGTTGCATATATTCATGCAAGATGCAAACTTCCGACTTCCCGTTAGGGTTGATGACAAATTCTGGACAGAAAAATGGAAATGCATCAACAAACACACTGTGAATGGACAGCTTTGATAGAATAGATATGTCATACTCACAAATAACGCATATGGACATAAAGGCTTTTTAAAAACGGTTTCGCTAAAGATTCTAAGTCTAACATTAGCAAGTTTGTTTTTACTTCAACTACACTGCTGCAGAGTGACGACCAGTCTGATGGGCAAAAAGGAATACAATTATCCCGGTCAGGCTCATCCCAATGCAAACATATGTCACCCAAATGCAAATGCATGTTTTTCATAGCCGTTTATTTTATGGTACAAATGTATATGTCATGTCAGACTTCACAGCTAATATATATAAAAGGATATTGTTGTTTTGTGTACCGTAAAATGCGGGTTATAAAAAAGGCGCACCCTTTTATAAGCCGCATCAACTAAATAAAAATGAAAAGTCCTATTTAATCCTAAACAAGCCGCGGCGGTTTATAAGCCGCTGTTGCTGCTGCTGCTGCTACCGCTGCTGCCCGAGTCGGGCGTCGAGCCGAGGCTGGTCCCGCTACAGTCGGTGGTTGTCAGGGAGCTAGCGCTGACAACACTGTTGTTTACTTGAGCTCAAACAGTGCAGCTACAAACTTTTGCGGCAGTTGCAGCTAGCTGCCACAAGAATTAGCCGCAACAATATTTAAGTTGCATGGGTCAAAGTTGAAAAAAGAAAAAGAAATAGCGGCGTATAACCCAAATTTTACGATAGTTTCATTGGTTACTGATAATAAAAAATAACTCCTGCCTTCCTCTTAAAAAACAAACAAAAATGAATCTATAGAACAGCTACCTTTCTTAGTGGGTGCATCTTGGACTGACAGTGTGATGAGTTTCTGGTTGGCAGGCAGGATAGGCCTCTCCGACTCTGCCTGCTTCCTCTTCATGTCTCTGTTGAACTGCCTTCGCTCAGCCCAGGTACGAAACTTCTTCACTGTGACTTGTTCAAAGTCAAAGCATTTCTCCAGGTACAGGCGAAACTCTTCAAGTTCTGAGGGGAGGTTTTATCAAGTTATATCACTCAACGAGACACAGCGTGGTGACCTTCAGCAGCAAAAACACAACAATTACCTTTCAGAAGTTTATCCCTGAACAAGTACAATACAAAGCCCTTACCTATGGACTCGTCCTTGCACACCTCCACCTTGGCTCTGACTTGTCCTAAAGCGCCGTGGGCAAAGTTACAGAGGTTGAACCCTTTAACCTGCAGGCAGTTATTAGTTGCAGCTTCTCCAACCTGCCCACCGTCAACCACACTGGTGAGGGGGCTGTTTTCCTGCTCCTCAGCTGGTGCATCTGACTTGTCTGCTCGCTCTTCACCATTGGCCTCATCGCTGAGCTCGACAGGAGAGGCCTCTGAATTGGGCGTCTCCTCTGAATTGGGCATGTCCTCTGAATTGGGCATGTCCTCTGAATTGGGCATGTCCTCTGAATTGGGCATGTCCTCTGAATTGGGCATGTCCTCTGCAATGGGCGTCACCTCTGCAATGGGCGTCACCTCTGCAATGGGCGTCACGTCTCCATTTAGCTCCTTTGCTTCACGATCCTTCATTTTCTTGTAGTGTAGGCAAGGGATGCTGCTGGTAGGAGGGTCATGTTTCTGTATTGAGAAAGAAGACAGAAGTTCATCACAAAATGTTAACAGTATTTCAAGAACGGAGCTGGAATATTTCCATGACCTTAAAAAAAAGATGAAGACTGTGGTCATCAGTGGAAGATTCTGATATTATGAGGCAGCTGATGAAAACTGACCAGCGCCACAACAGCAGGAGCAAAATTTGTAACTAAGAATTCTGTTTAGAGTACTGACACAGAGGTGCACCCAACTCATAAGATCAAAACCCCTGCAAAAAAATCTGTGTGGCAAAATAATTAGACATGACACTTGTGTTGCCTCTTACCCTAATGCTGCCAGTCCCAAGGAAGTAGGGTCTGGACCAGGTAACAACCCTGGTCTCTCTGTGCAGGTAGACAGGAATGCCCGAGTTATGGAATGTCATGATCCATCCATCCGGTAGAGGCTCGGTGGGTGGACGCCCACGACCTGGCATAGGGGGGGAATGTAAATGCAGCCACTAATTACGACACTATTTCTTTTGGGGGAAACTTTTAAAATAATTATTAAAGTACTTGTATACATTACCACAGAACTCATAATTGTGTGACAATCAATTGAGGTTTTCAGGCTTAAATTTATTGTAAAAAAATGTTTTAATCTAAAGCTGGGTTTAGGTTTGAGTATTATGCAAGGTAAGAATTGTTAGGACCAAACATGCAAGTAAAATGTTACTGAACCCTCTTTTTTTTTTTTTATACTTTTCAGACTCAAGTTTATTCACTCGAGTTTATTAATTTACCATTAAGATTTCAAACCTGATTAGTTTAGTGGGTCCTTGTATAGTGTTTTACAGCTCACCACCTGACCAACACCAGTGTGCATATGTCAAGAGGTGCCCATCAGCGTGTGCTTTTTGATAGTGATACTATTTCAGAGCACTACAACACAGAAGGGAGGGTTACTTGGTTTTTCATTGTAGTTCCAATCTTACTACTATTGTTAACCACTTTACCGGGTACACCCTATATTGTTATCTCTAGCAACAATGCGTAAAAATTATAAACACAATACAATTCTATAATTTGTAACACATTTGTAGCATATACTGTGAAGAATATCATATTTCATTGTGCCCCATCATACTAAAACCACATTTCACATTTCCTAGCGTGTACCCAGCCCTAAAACAGACAGATCCACCACTCACTCTTCAAGACAGTCTTAATTTTGGTCATCATGGGCTGAACACCTCCTTCACCATCTGACGGATGATCACTGTCCCCGCCATTATTGTCCTCTGACGGACGCATCTTTTTTGGGACTGGCATGCCCTCTTCCAGCAGAGCATCAACATCATTGTCAAACTCCTCCTGGAAGAGTGAATGGTTAAGGCCAGGAGAGAAGCATGGGTCACTGGTTTAAGAGAGTTGTGTTTGGTGTGATGCCATAAAACAAAACCGTGCGGCACTTCACCACAATAAAGAAAATCTCATCAGTGCCACTTTGAGGCAAATTAAATATTTCTGACTTTAAAAGCAGATTATATTTTCAGATTAATTTACAAATGTTTAGCAGCTTTGATCTATCCTTTTTATTACTATTGCATAAAAAAAAAACACTCAGCATTTAATGGGAGACATAAACAAATGGCACTAACCTCTTCCAGCACCTCACTTGTCATTTTAAGTAACAAAAAGCAAAAAATAAATAAACTAAGACAAACATTTCTCTAAATGTCTGCTGATGAATTTGATCCAAACTCAACCATACTGATGCAGAAAAGGTTTTAATTGCAATATTAAATCAAGAAATCATTACAACAGTATTTTGTTCTCAGTACTAGCTACACTTAATCTACACTACATGATTCCCAATGTCCTCTTCCAAGTCATAGTTACCCCGTTTGTACTATTTTGCCCTGTAGCCAATAGCTCAACTATAAACGCACAACCGGGCCTATATATTTACCACAGTATAGCAATTGTAAAGGAGAAACGTGCCAACTGTCCTACTACGAGCCTCAAATGTTGTTTTGCACAATATCAAGCTTGTACTTTGATAGAAAATATTTCTCAAGCACTGAGCATCTCGTGATTTATTAAATCCTCTACAGTTACCAGGACATTGTTTCTGGAAAGTGTAGTGGTTGTTGAGTTTTTCCAAATGTACTTTTTATGCTTTGAAGGCCACAGATCCAATAACAGTCAACTGCATTGTTTTTTTATGTGGGTGACCTGGCACCAGGAAGGGGTGAGGCAGCAAAGGAGATGCAACAAGGTTGATGTCTCAATCAAGAAAACCACCAATAACCCTAACAAACCAACCACCATGAAACAGATGCCACAAACCGTCATTATTCTTGGCTTCCTTTAGGCTGCATTTCCACAAAAATCTCTTCTGTGTGTGTTGGTTTGTAGGGGTGTCTCCAGGTACATGGTCCATGAAGTTATTAATCAGTTAAATTTTGACGTCAGTGTATAATATTACGAGAAAGCTATAACGAGAATGTTATTACGGCAGCGGTAATTTTCTCTTCAATCTAATTATATGCCATTTACAGATAAGCAGCAATATAACACTATCATTGTTACATGTTATTCTCCTGGCCCACTATGTTGCATTGCTTTTATTTTGACTCAACAAGCTTGTTTTGTTGTTGTTGTTGCTGCTGCTGCTGCTATGTTTGCTTTGCCATAGCAGTGGTCTCATTGACACGAAAGCGGATAGTTAATGACATATTGTTAATAGTGTCCTTCTCTTGTTTGGCCTACATTCTTTCTGTTTGATTGTTGAGGGGCAAAATGGGTGTGGAACTGATAATGACAAAGGTTACTGCAGACATAAGAACAGACGTACCTCATAGGAGAAAGTCACGGCCTCCTCATCTGCTTGCTCCTGCTGAACTATGACATCAGACTTAAAGCCACCAAGCTCTGCATCGTCATTATCCAGGAAGTTCTCGTAGAGGTCATCCAACTCATCCAGGACAGCAAACTCTACCTTATTTTCCAGGTCTACGTCCGCCTCCTCTGATCCTCTGCCTGCTATGTTCCCTGCTCCAAAGCTTCCCTCAGTTACTTCCTGCTCGCTAGTTGAGTCATGCATCTCACCATTAACACTGTCTAAGCCATCATCACTTCCTCCCTCCTGCCCTTCACCTGTGTACAAAACCTTGCGGTCTTTGCTATTGCTGCTTTCAGTGAAGCTTACACGGATCTTAACATCTCTGAGCAGCTTGAGGTCTGGTAGAAACCCGGTGACTTGGGGAGCGTGGCGGGCTGTTCTGGGGCACGTTGGGTTGGGACTAGCCTCATCTGAGAGGTGGCTATAGAAAGTTATAGAGCCCTTGCTGAGGGGCTGCTGTGGATTGGCTTCCCCGTCCCCTGGGGTGTATGTGTATCCATCACCACCAGAGCTAACGTCCATTAGCTCTGCGTCACTGGACGTTTGCAGGGGAGGTGGTGGAGGTGCTCTGCCCTCATCTTGGCCAAAATCATCAGGTGGCTCCAAGGGGAGAGGGGGTAGCACATCATCTATCTCCATTTTCTCTTTATAATGGACTACAATGTATACAAGCTGATAACGTATTCTAAAATCTGACCTATTCAGAAACTCTGCTTATCTAAATACAGAACGCATGCAGAAGCACATCCCTGTATAGACCACGTACCAGAGGTGAAAATGCTAAGCTGACTACATTGTTCTTTTCATTAATGTAGACAGCTTTCAGAATCACTGTCTCAATTATTGGAAATCACAATGCATTCAGCTTAATATGGGATCTAGGCACTGATCATCCTCCACTGGTATCTTCTGGAAGCTAGAAGAAAAAAAAAAGGACCAACGAGAGTAACCTTAGACATCAGTTAAGTTAGTTCAACTTTAGGACTAACGTTATTGGCGTAAAGCTCAATATATTTAACATAGGCTACTACCTTACTAGTGTTACTACTAAGAAGATGGAATACAATGACTTCAACATGACTTAATAGTTCATTTTGCTTGGGAACATGATTAACGTTCATCCAAGTTCAAATAACAAGGAAATGAATCCTAAAATAAAATAGTGAGGGACCTCGTTGTCGCGCATCTGTTCGGTCGACAGTTGCACGTCGGGCCGTTGGTAACGTTAACATCTATGCTAATGTACTAGCAAGCACTGATAAGGCTGTGACGTTACAGATCTACGCGGCAGCAAAACTGGTAAGCTAGTCCGACAACAGTTTATTGCAGACATACTCACCGATAAATATGACAAGACTGTCTTCTAGTAGGCACCAGGCTACCTTTCTAAATTATTATATTCTCGACGTAGCGCCATACTGCCTCAACTGCAGCCTCGCCATCTTGAAGAAAACCACAGCGGCAAACCTACTCATGTCCCGCCTCCCGGTACCGGCGTTTTCTGAGTGATCGATTAGCAGGCCAATCACAACTTCCTTCATCGACGTCGACCTGTATGATTCAACCAGAGCCGTATAAAGACAGAGTCGCGTCAAGGGAAGTTAAAACGCTTGACTTCGAGGAAGCATGCGTAGATATTGGTAGAGATCGGTACAAACAGAGAGACAGGATTGTGCGAATTAGTAGTGATTAAATCCATCGATTTACAATATGCAAGAAGAAGAAGAATTTACGTATTTAGATCTATCAATTTGATGTTTTTTTCTCAGTAGTGATTTGCTAATATTTGAGGGTTAGTATGTAAGTGTAACAGCTACACTCCCTTGTTAACACATTTCAGGCTAAACCTCCCTTGTTTAAAGGGACCAGTGATATTAGTATATATATATTAGTAGGATCTAGTGGTAAGGTTGCAGATTGCAAGCAACAATATACCCCTCCGTTAACCCCTCTCATTTCAAGCGTGTTGGGGTAGGGACAAGTATATTTAGGATTGTATTACTAAAAGGAGCTGCTCTTATTATAGCATGTATAAAAAAGTCATAGTATGTCGAAAAAATTATACAAAAAAGTCATAGTATGTTGAAAACACCAAAAAAAGTAATAGTATGTCGAAGAAAGTAAAATTAAAGGTCATAGTATAGAATGTCGAAAAGAGAGGAGAACCTTCCAGAAGGACAACCATCAGTGCAGCACTCCATCAAGTAGGCCCGTGTGGTAGGGTGGCCGGACGGAAGCCAAAAGAAGGAAAAGGCACCTGAAGGACTCTCTGAGCAGAATAAACTACATTCTCTGGTCTAATGAAACAGAGATTGACCTCTTTGGGGTCATGTCTGGAGGAAACCGGGCACCGCTCATCACCTGACCAATACCATCCCCACAGTTAAGCATGGTGGTGGCAGCATCATGCTGTGGGGAACTGGGAGACTAGTCGGGATCGAGGGAAAGATGAATGCAGCATGTGCATACTTTCTCTGCGAAGGCGTTTATAAACACAGCTTGGGTTTATTTTGTGTTGTCACCACCAGTGTATGTGGGTATAAAGTAATGTGATATCCTAAATTGATAAGGGGCAGACCACATAAGGAATATATGCATTGCAATATCTCAACTTGCCAGTTGGGGTCACTATTCACCAACAGTAACAATGTGTGGCAGCCCAGTCAGTAAATTAATAGTGATATATAATAATGAATAGTGGAAATGGTTTCTGAAAATATTTTTCCCATCTATTTATATAAAGTTAAATCAACATACCATTTGATTTACTTTTCATAGTAGGAATAACAGATGCTTTACTAATCACATTACTGTGGACCCAGAAACCAGAAGCTAAATGGATTTCAGCCATAATTAATTTAATTATTTGCACCTGCACATTTCCTACTGATTGTGCTGTACACTGCATGGGACAGCCCCATGGCTATAAGAAACCTCAACATCTTACAGTAGATCAAATGACAGGGACAAAAATGAAGTCATAATAATTGTGGGTTCCTCTGCTTTTGCAGGCACCTCAAGACTTGACCAAAACTTAATTTTTCACTGAAATACCCCTCTTCACACAAGATAGTTGAGAGTAGCAGAAAGTTGTTGCCGCGGATGGCTGCCTCGGTGTTTCTGATTTTTTCGAGTCCCTTCCATCAGGCAGGAGGCTGCGGTCCATCAGAACCAACACCTCACTCCACAAGAACAGTTTCTTCCCATCTGCAGTTGGGTTCATAAATAAAGCCCGGGACCCCCACGGACTCAGACACATCCCCAGGACATTTTTTTACAGTACAACACCCGTGTACATCTTTTCTCTATTAACATACACAACACTTTAATAATATACTTATTTTAACATACTCTTGACCCTTTAACCCTGTTTGTTTACCATATGTTCTATTTCAAAATGATGTCTCATACTATTGCACTGTTTATTGTTATGCACTATTTACCGAGTCCAATTACTTGTATGTGTAACGTATACTTGCAATAAACAGTTCTGATTCTGATAGTGGAAATATCCCTCTTTAAAACCTTTAGTCCAGGAAGAATGGAGCACTACTATAAATTGATAACATACATTACATATTTGCACAAAGCTTTTGCCAGTTGAAGTTTCAAAACCACCCAACGGCTTTCTTTAGGTTAGTAAGTGTGAATATTTTCCCCTTTGAATTAGCGTCCCAACACGTAACGTGTGGATAAATGGCAGAAAAACAGACACTTAGTAGAAGTAATACAAACGGTAAGAGGAAGAACCAGTTGTCTTTTTTATATAGATTAAATGCAGAAATGTTTAGTTACTTAACAAAGGGGTTCCGTACAGTGTGATTGTGTCAACCATTAATGAATAGAAAGCCAAGTGTGAGGGTTTTGATATTTTTTTTGTTCAAACAGCTGTAAAATGCTGTTATTTTATATATTTCTTACCATGAAAGTGGTTAGAGATCCATTGCCTGAAACAGTTTGCATTACACATTTGCTGTAACCAACACTGAGGTTACAGTGTTGGGGCATAACTAAATACCTGCAACAGGGTTACCGTAATCCAACATTTAAAAAGTAGTGATAACTCTAATCTATGACAATTACTGTAAATTTAAATAAGATTATACATTCTCTAGAAATATAACGATGACCCAAAGATTTTATATTGTGTAAAACAGAAAATAATTTCAAATTCTAGTCCAGAAATTGTGCGTTAAGTGTATATTTAATAATAAATAATCTTGTAACGACGGTATTGATTGCATTTCCAGCAGGTTACCAGCAATTTGTTACGCATTAGACTTTTTGAAGCAACCCAATCCTGCGGTTTTGTGTATAGGTAAAAAAAAAAGAAAAAGTCCTTTACAAAATGTTTTCTTTGGCAATCTTAAATTAGCACACATTTTCCAAAGATGCATTTTAACTTAAATCAAAAGTAAGAAATACATATCGCTGATGTTAATGAGGCAGCTAGCATCTACTAGCTGAAGAAAAAGTGCATATGAATCTTTATTTTCACATGGCTGCTACGGTGCAGCTGGATGAGGGGAAGACGGATGGAGGAAGGCACAGAGTGGATTTCCGCCATCGTTTCTTCACACCTGCAGTTTGAACTGGAAAGAACTGGTGCTCCATTTGCTTGTGTCACAGTTGAGCATGGTGCGCTCCGTGAAGGTCACATTACCCTCTGCGTCTATCAGGATAATTGTATTGGTCCTAGATGGGCAGGGACATGGGATACAAGCAAACAAACACATTAACAACTGAAAACCCCAAAGAGCATAGGCAAGTGGCAGGAGTAACACTGTGGATAACCATGATCACTGAAAAGTCACATTTGTGCTATTGAGCAAAAACCTGTATTAAAAGTGAGCAAGCGGCAGAAGGCAGTGACCTTAGACCTTTTGGCCAAAGCACAGCCTCTGTATCCCACCTAGTCCACAGTGGCATCACAGCGCAGACAGGATTGATTATGACACTGGGGATTCTTTACAGCCCTGTCAGTCACCTCAGGTAAAGACAACCAGGGGACAGCGCAGAGAGATTTAGCAGAAGTGGAAGACACTGACCTTGTGCCATAAGGCGGGTAGCGAACAAACACTGCGGACTGAGCCTGGATCTCGGGCTTGCTGTAAGCATTACTCTGGCTCTCCAGAACTGGATCAGGTGTGTTCCTGTTAAACAAACCCACAAGACACCTCTTTGAGAAGCTTTAGAGTTAGCATAGAACATTCTTTGTCACATCTCCCATGCAGTATATCCAAGCCAGCAATCCACTGTTGTTACTTAACCGGCTTTGTCTTTAATTTCTATATCAAGCTTGACTGAACATGCTGGTTTGCAAACTTTCTCTGAACTCAGCTCACTGACATCCGTTTCTGAAAATATCTCAGGCAAACGATAGGTCAAGCAATTGAGTCTCGATACCTTTTGTGTACATAATAAACAGCTACTAGCCACATTTCTCCATAAGGTTTGAGAGTTTACATACTATATGCAAATGAGTGTTCAGGTCAAGTATAATATATGCTCATCTTTTTTGACAAAACGCACAATTTGATATTTGAAACTTTGTTGCTTTCCGTTCAGGGAATTCATTACTGCAATCTGGCATACATTTTGCAGGATTAGCCATCGTTTCTATTAGTTATGAAAATTAATTATTCTAAAATGTTCTTGTAGAGGTACAAGGCTGCCAGGACTAATGTCTATTAACTATATGCCAGGACCTAACAATTTCCTGAGTGGGGGCACTAACTTCCTGGAGTCTTGGTTGGTTTCCTGAAAACATGGTGATAACACCACTTTTTCACTTATGTTTGTACGGCACTGTCTCGTCATATTTAACGTACAGACATAAGAGCGGTTATGCATTTTCTCATCCAACTTTCAGCAAGAAAGGGAATTAACGTCACATTTCAAATTTCCCTCTGTCTGTGCATGTCAACATTCGTGACCCCATTAATGTCAATTCATCAATATTCAACCAATAAAATTGCCATGAAATCAACAGAAAAGCATGCAATTTGTATACAATTATCCCTTTACTAAAATGAATAAACAATGTTGAGGTGTGTGAATCTACAGTGAGGGCATGTCTCAGTGGGTGTTCACCACTCACTGTTCCTCATTACAGAGGACGTTGATCAGCTCTTGCACCAGTCCGTCGCAGGACAGGGACTGGTCGCTGACTACGCTGGTGAAGTGGCTTTTGCCTTGCAGCAGTTTTCTCCATGGAGTGTCCAGCAGCGAATTACTCAAGCCATAGACTCCTGCTGAGGGGCATTTGAAGGACACAGACACAGATATACACTATTGAGCTCTGCAGGAGACCGTGTGGCAGGAAATGAATAAATAGACAATCTGATAGCGATATCAATTTAGAAACATGAATGGGCCATAGGCCGAGAGGAAAGGACAGTTTCTACATCAACCATAGCAAAAAAATAAAACAAAAAAAGAGACCTGGTTTTAGATGGATGGGTTCACGGCTGCCTCTGTTTCCATAGTAACACATAGTGTCTTGTTTGGTTCTGCATGGGACACAGTAAGATGGAAAAATACAGATTGCATTTAGTGATGATTAAAGTTGTTCTTATCCAATTATGAAGGCTGTGTCAGGGTCACAATGCTTCTCTGGTCTTGAAATAAACAAATACAGAATATATATATTTTTTTTTTTTTTGGGATGCATCTTTTTTGGGATGCATCTTATTATGGGGGTATTAATGTACTTTGCATACAAGGACTTTGCACATTTGCTGTCCTATAGAAATCTATGCATTCTGGATCTACTCATCCTCTGTTGTACTCCTACATTAATTGTATCTCATTATCTAATGGAAATATACTTTTTAGATCTAATTTTGTGTGGTAGAATTATAGTTGCTACTGCCCATTATTTTGGTTATAATTGTATTGGTGATTGTGATTCTCCGCCAATCAGCACCTGATTCTTTAAAAAGGCACACTCGATGAAGCAACATGCAAAACGCATGGTTTGCTCCTTCTCGTTGTTCATGTAATCTGTTAATAAAATAGTTTCCATCCTGGTATGCTGGTGTGCGCTGGAATCTTTTTTGTTTACAGCAACGAGTACTCTTGAGGGAATCCATGAAATGAGTGCTCAGGGTGAGAGAGAGAATATGAACAGTGCACCTACAATTGCCTTTGAAGTCTTAGAAAATAGAAATTAACATGCCTGTTTCATTTGTAGAGGCAATTCAAATGGGAAAATACCCAACAGCATCATTAATTGCAGCATTTAAATTCATCCTAAAAAAGGAACAACTGGGTAAAATGAATGCTTCAAAATAAAAAATGAGTGCTGCAAACAACTATGAATACCACAAAACCATTTAGTTATGGTGTTAGATCTCTTTGCAAAGTCCTCAGTTAGAGGGAATTTATTCAGTCTGAAAAATCTGTCTGACATCAAGGACATCTATGATGGCTTTGGTACAGGAGAGTGAATAATAAATTATGACCAAATCCTTTGAACCAGCAGTAGAATTAATTTTTGATGTCAATTTTATGACAGCCATACCAGTGGCATCAGTCAATCTGAAATGTGGCGCAACACTGCTTCAACATCTAACTTGGAAAGTTTCCCAGTCAAGATCTGGCAAGACAGGAGCAGAATATGCTGCTGGGGTCGTAGCTCTGCCACAAACTTTATGAGACAGTTTTAAAAGCCAAAATACAGATCGGCCTTTGGTCTCTACGATATATTACAACATGAGCAGAACATGTTTTCTATAAAAGCAATTAACAATGATTTCATATCTGATGTTTGGCACTGACACAATTAGTACATTAATTTATACGTTGAGCGACAGAAAATTCACCACCCACTACTTTGATAATCAATGCAGCAAATTGATTCCCTTTTCAAGAAAAAAGGCCAAACGTTTGATTATTCCATTTTCTGTGTCCATTTGCAGCTTTATAGTCGCTGTAAATTTAATATATTTGGGTTTGAACTGTTGGTAAGACAAAAGAAGCAATTTTAAGATGTCACATTGGATTATTATTATTATGAATTATGATTGGCATTTCTTCGTTTGAATAGTTCCTGATGTTTTATAGAACACACAATGGATGAATTAATCTTGAAGCCAAAGTACTACAAGGTGACTTTAGCGTTTCAAGAACCTAGAGATGTATTTCATTTGGTTGGAATTATTACGCACACAAAACATGCAACACTTTATGCAAAGAAATATTTTTTGTATATTTTGTTTATTTGCTTATCAAAGTGAGACAACTAAGGCTTGATAAAATGAAATGCCTCTGGTTTTCCACGGCCGAATGGAATAAGGGAGGATCTTTATCTGAGAGAGTACATACTGTATGCTTGCATTTCACATTTTAACATGTAAATAATATACTAATTAAAGATATCTCATCTGATTAGTCAGTTTATTATAATAAAGTCCATGAAAACCACCCTAGACTGAGGAAATAAAATGATGACACATACGGACATGAGCAAACACAAACAACAAATGATTAGTGCTAAACTTGCTTTTCTGCAAACAGTTTCCCCGGTACAGAGGTCACCCTTTAGTGTTTGCACAAGCACTCTTCTGTCTTGTGTAAATTTTCTGGAGCTGAACGTTTAATATATAAAAGGAGGCAGGAAAATGTGTGTCCAGGCAGCTGAGAGAGAATCCTCAAAGCTGTATGTAGGTTGACATTACACTCTCTCTGACAACAACTACACAAAGACCTTAATATTGTTTCCAAGTTTTACCCAAACCCACCTGAGCAGTCTGAATAAACGTCTGCTTTTGCTTCCTATGAACACAGCAATACTGGCCAATGTTGACTCATACATGCATGTACACAGTAGCTGCTGCTCAGTGGAAACCAGAAGGCACTGTAACCTGAAGGAAAACCGAAGAATCTGTAAAGCTTTTAACCTATTGTCATTTCTGCTGTGAGCAAACAAATGTTTGAGCTCGGCACTGAACTCAACAATACCCGAAAGGCCTGGTGTGTATGTACACAGTTTGCCCGTGATATGCATCAAATAGATCGTGGCGGTAGCTTGCGGAGGATTTGCAGGGCGATAGCTCTAGTTCTGCTATTTGATACTGGCAAGATTATAGAAAGTCACATCAGGTGTGCTGTGGGTTGATTTGGGCTGAGATGAGGGAACAGCACGAGGTCAAGGCCACAGGGCAGAGCGAGAACGAGGGGGGAAGAGTCAAAAGCAGGCTTTTTCAGATCTCGGTAAGAGAGGTAATCAGTATGCTGGCTGGGAAACGATCTAATGAAGAGTCCTCTATACTGAGGCTTCGGAGCAGTTTCCCCATCGCCAGCTGGGGTGTAGTTGCCTGGAGATGGTTGGATGAGCTTTCAACATTATCAGTTCAGAATGTAGATGGGCATGTTAGTGGGGGCTCCTGGATAATGGCAGCATGTACTCCCCATATCCAAACACACACATCTGTGCATATACAGCCACACACGCAGAGATTAAAGGCATGGAAATAGTGTTTGGTGCATTTTGAGGCATTCTAGCAATGTTATGGTGCGTTCACACCAAAAGTGTTGCGAAAATATTACCCAATACTAACAATCATGAGGCCAAAATTAACAATATTTAAAAATGTTGTGGCCCTTATTGGACATCTGGATTCCCTATGAGTAAGGCAGGCTATTTGAGCAATTTCCTGTGAGCATCTACTGCTAATTCTATTCAGTAAAAAAACATTTTCTATTTTCTATAGTATTTCCCTATAGATCATTTTAATAGTGGTTGGGAAAAAAGATCTTCAAAGCTGTTCCTCTTTAAAATATTGAGAGTGCATCCACCCCATATACTGTGAAATGTGCATATCTGATGCTCAACTGTTGGTCTTACATTCAATAAAATGAATAATATCTGGGCACTGCTTTTAAAAGTGAGAGTGACATGAAATGGAAGACCAAAAACAAATGTATCGAAAAGCCAGATGGAAGGTTGGATAATGCAGCCTTGAGAGTATCAAGCAGAGAAGATCCTAGATCTAAATGTGAAAATATATGGTATTAGCTCCACAGAGGGAAGGTTAGGATGTACAACTCAACCCCAAATGGTTATAGATTATTAATAAAGGATATAATTGTTTAACAAGCATCACCATTAAAAAAGGAGAAATACATAAATCAAGCCCAGACGAAAATATTGCAATGCCTCTCTGGGTTGTGTATTAAGTGTACACCCTCTTCTCCTCATTGCATCTCAATGAGTGGGATCACACAATGTGCTGGTTCCAGATGAATGAGAAAGCCTCTGATTGTAATATAGTGCTACTCTATATACCACCAGATGTTGCGATTGATTCGGAAAGAAACCAGACGCCGTATTTTCCTCCGAGCTGCTGGGCACACTACAGTGGAAAAGAGATAGGCTGGTAAATAAGGGTGTTTATTAAGAAAATGCCGGCTTGCTTTCTGTCTCAGTGTCGTCTCCATCTGCAAAGAAAGCAGCTCCCCTAAGATGGTATTTGAGAAGGGAAACATACACAGTACATTCACAGAACGGGGCTCTGGTGAGTGATTTCCGCCCTCGATGACCGCCGAGGCAAAGCGGAAGACGTAAGGCATTATCACAACAAACACACAGGGTTTGCTGGTGTCCCATGAGCGTGTGGTGGCACCTTATTCCTTAATTTAAGGGTCTGTGCAGGCGTAACTACAGCTCCCAGTCTTAATAAGGACATTTGCATTTGCATATCGTGAACAGCAAAGCTATCCAACTGCTGTTTAGTCCGATGTGAAAAGAGGAAAGAAAGGGCTTTTCAAAGGCTGAATCAATACTGAGGCTGCAAATTGCTGATAATTTTTTCTACATGGAATTCAGAGCACATCTATTCCCTTCATACGGTTTTCAACAAGCGCTAACAGTGCATACAACGGAAACAGTGCTGAGAGAACCAATATAGCATGTAAAGTAAATACATGTTGAAGTGGAGCATGGGGCTGTATTGAGAGACACTCAACAATTTAAGAGTTTGGAGGGTGGTATCTTTTTTTTAACCTGTCAGAAACCATTACGTCCATGTCTAAGACATCATTGTTTATTATCTTACATGTCAGTTAGAAACATTACAAATCAGCCAGAGAGAGATTTCATCCAACCAATAGCGCTAACATTAGCTCAACTATTTACTCATCGACAGCGAATTCAATCTGCCAGTGACAATTGTAATTTCTGTCACCTCTGTCTAAAAGACCAATTGTTTCAATAAATTGAATCATATTGGAGGTCGGCAGCAATGATTAGCTAACGTCATAGTTTTGATTATGCACCTCTTACAACAGAAAACCAATGTATTCTGTCCAACCTAAAATTAATACTAACAAATGGAAGAAGGGGTGAACAAGCATAAGAAAATCCCCCTTGAGGCCATGTTACCAGGACACACGGATCATGAGACCAAACTCCTCTGTGGAAACCCGGATGTTTTTTAATGTCCCCCGCCAGGGATACAGTTAGGTAGGGGCATGTGTTGAAGCTGAACCATCAGCCTCTTGCTGGCAGAAACTGAGACCTGTTTCCATGCCAATTGTCTACAGGGGCCTCCACCATGGCAACTATCTTGGTGTGCACTAATCCCACTTTGATTTTCCCCCTTTATCAGACCACCAAATTCAGTCAAGGCCAGGCTGGTGAGACAGAAGGCGAAAAATCCCTCATTATTTTTAATACCGTCTCGATTTTCTTCATCTGAAACCCTGAAATATGAACAGGTTTTCCTTTAGACATTTAATGCTGGCTCTTTCACAGCTCAGCAGCTGAGATTTTTTTCAGTTCTTCCTGTTTAGCACGCAAGAGATGACTTAGCAGCCTTTGCCGTTTATTCCAAAGTAAGGCCAGAACTCGGAGGAACTGAGTTACAACCCATTCTCAACAAGTTTGAAAATAATAAAAACAAATCTCAGTTAGATTCATTTGCTGACACTTGTCTTAACATCTGACATTCTTAGGTGGTCACAATTTGTATTTGTTCTACCTCTGGAAAAAATGTCAACTTGCAAAACGAATAATGTATGGCAGCTTTCTTGAAGACAAATGTGTCGTTTTGCTACCAAATCTTGGCACTAGGGATTCTTATGATGTTAACATATCTTTGACTCAGCCCTATCAATTGATGGACTATACACTCAGAGGAATTTCACCCCACCTTGCACTCACTTGAACTCCGCTGTGAGGAGGTTGAAGCCATTGTACAAGTGGCTTTCTGCTGACACCTTCTTTAGGTAAGAGTAGCTGTCCAGATCCTTGTCCATGAGGTAGTTAGACACTAGACATCCTGCAGAGCAACATGGGTAACAATTAATAGTTCTTAAATTATGCACTCAATGAAACCAGCCTAATGAATACATATAAAACATGTACATATAAATAATAAAAAAAGACAGATATTTCAAACTTGCAGGACAAATAATTTCACCAGATCTTCCAAAATGTAGCCAAAAAAATACAATGCTGTTCTTTTAATTGTGGATGACAAAAAAAATATACAGTACCAACTTAAATATATTTACACGAGTAGACTTTAAAATTAAAATTAAAATTATTAGAAACGGTTAACTTATCAAATAAATATAAAGAGTAAGCAACATGCAAGATAATTCACAGGAGACTATGGATGTCGTAACACTAGGCATTTGATGAGTCAACATATTTGTCATGGTTGGCTCACCTCTTCCTTGTGCATCAGGGTTGAGCGGCTTTTCCATGTAGTTGGTGATTGCAGCCAGCTTGCCCCGCTTGCTGATCCCCAGCCATGATCCTCCTTCCCTTCCACATTCAAGGTCCAGGCCTGGTAAACGCAAAAGCAGTCAAATGTTTATTAAAACGCAGCTCCAATGTTCATCAGACTTTCATGTAAAACATACTGCACGCTTTTAGTAGCCATTAAATAAGCCATTAGAGGTACAAGTTATTCTTGGAATAACGACTATCACAATATGTCAAATGACAAAAAAAATGAATTATGTGGGATAAATAAAAAGGTTTTCTCCATAGATTGGATCAATTCTCACATTCAATACCCTAGGTATCCTTTCCTATGTTTCTGCAGACTTTACACATTGGTTTATCCTATGTTCAACACAGGTAACTCTCCCTTAAGAAGTTCAATCGATAGCGCTCCAATTGTTTAACGACACAGCAGATCATATGAAAATGTAAAAATATGTCAACAGGCAAGCAAACAAGTCAACACATGAAAAATAAGGTTGACAAATAATAAACAATTTAATCTAATAGTCGTCTTATGACTATGGGGAACAACCATGGGAAGGCAAACCCTCGATCGACAAGCAGCAAAATGCAGTAAGACGACATACTGAACTTGAACTTGCCTGCATTTAGATGCATCTAATGAAACATTCTATTGTAGCTTTGGCGGTAATTAAATAAAATCACTCCATCAATAAATCCGTTGTTTTCTTTCCACATTCCTCTTCTTCAAATGACATGGCATGTGCACTACACTTCCTGGTGATCAATAAAGACAGGTCCACTTACACTGACAGTGACCGAGAGAGCCAAATGGTCTTGCTCCTCCGGGAGTGAATGGAAAGCTAGCCTGGTCCCACTGGGAGCTATAGCTTACTTCCCTTCTTGTCATGCTATGTCTCCTTTAGGGCCCTGCCTCCCCACCACCCAGCCCCGCAGATAAGGCAGAGACATTTATTCCTGTCACACCGCATAAAAGCAGCGATCAATTAAGAGCCCACTACTGGAGTCCTGACCCCTCTATTACAGAGGGGAGAAGGAGACTGATGAACAACAGGGCTATCTCAGCATTTCCTCCTTTGGCAAAAAAAAAAAAAAGGATGATTGATTTCCTCTGCTTGGCCATAATGTGTATTGGACATCAGTCAATTAAATATAGTTTACTGCGGGTGGGGATATACAGTGACAGAGAGGATAAGAATGTGTGTCTCAGATGGACGAGACAGATTTTTCCTTGATTATTGAAAGCCATTTAGCTTTGAATAAAATTGTAGTCAAACACGGCTAAATAGCCAACATCTGCTGCATAGTCGGAGAGCCAAGAGAGATTTTTCTAAGTCTAACACATATTCCATTGGTCTTGATTGAACACAAATTTTCCTTAATTGTTTAAATATATTATCCGTTGCCTGATTTTTGTATCGTTTTGTTTGCATTGTTTTACCGTTTTGGCCAAATCTTCTTTGCTAAAGAGCCTTCCAACCTTCGGGACTTATCTGGTTAAATGAAAGCCAGACAAAACCGGCACTTCAAAATACAACTAACTGGTATAACTTGCTTTAGGTTTACTTTTTAATCACACATGGAAGAAGACCAGCAAGAAGATATTCATTCAGTACGCGAGGTTGTGAAATGATGCAACGTACAGACTTACCGCTGAGGATCTCAGTGTTGCTCCCCCAGAAGTCTGCAGCTTTGGACGGCCTGCTGTAGAACTCATCTCGGTTTGCAGCCAAAATTAGCCTGGAAAGAGGGAGGAAGAGGGAGGAAGAGGGGTTTAGATAGTTGTTATTTTTGTTCATTCAGGGAATCTTGTTTCTTTGCTCTTGCCGTGATCCAATGAGGTATTAAAGATAAAAAGGTATGCCCAGGAGTCTCGCAGTACAGTTATATTGCAAGTTGATTGAGTATGATGCAGGGGATACAAAAGGCCAAGGTTACAGGGAGGAGGTCCTTTGATGATGACCAAAGAAGAGATGATCAAAAGGAAAGTGACCGCTAAAGGACAAACCAATATAAAAACAACTCGTCTTTATAGACAGAAAATAGTGTACTAGTGTCAGTGTAACACAGCAGCTTGGCGCCTTTGCTTTTTATTTCCTATTCAGTGTGTGTGTGTGTGTGTGTGTGTGTGTGTGTGTGTGTGTGTGTGTATATATATATATATATATATATATATATATATATATATATACAGCATTATAAACTGAGAGAGTGATGTGGACAGCATTCACACTGTCTCTATCACAGTTCTATCAACACTGATGTTATGATATTCATTTAAGTATTCACATTGTACAAAGTTAAACTCATTGTCGTGGACAATTATAATAAAGATGAAGAAATGTATTATTTGTTCAGTGTCAGGGTTTGGTGTTTTGAGAGGCCTCGGAGTCCTTCACACTTGGCATGCTGGATGTGAGGAGGCTCTGGGTGTCTCGAGGTTAAGATAAGTTTGAGAACCTGAGGAGGTCTGGACCATTGTTAGGTCTCCTCCCTGGTGTTGTGTTGATACAAGACTCTGTATGACGTGGGGCATACTGTGGAACGCCGAGCACATGCAATGTAACTTTAACATGTTGGTTTATCTGCGTCCATACATACAAGCCGTACCAAGATATTCTGTGACATCTTCTTTTGTAATAAACGTATATTTAAGGCTCTTTGAGTAATTATTTTATTCATCCAACTAGTTGAAAATGTATTAATCTGACATGACAGATCGAGATAAACTATCTCATCTCACGAAGCCGCTTGCTTGCACTTGCCTTACGTCAGTAAGACTCCCAGGTGTTTTATCAGCTTTTATTGCCTAAGCAAGGCTGCAACACTAACATGTACTGCTACGATCACAAATGAACAGTCGGAACAGTGTCAGACACAGGCTGCCCGTCAGTTAAGCGCTGCACTACAACCTCGACCTGCATTATTAATCAGGGTGTCGGTGAGTAATGGTGCCATTATGTCCATGGCCATTAACGACTACAAACTGCATTGTGGCCTGTGTCTAATGCAACACCAGCCATTAGATTCTTTACCAGCCGGTCACAACTGGCACAAAGCAACACACACATGCACACAACCCCTCATCCAGCTAATTTCACCCATACAGTGATTATGAAACACAGGAAAACAATTATTCTTTTGCTCAGAGGAGAAGATGACCTATCACCATTGCATTGGGTGACCTTTGTAAAGATGAATTAGCATTCTAGCAGAGAATCATGGACTTATGTATTTGATGGTGCGTAAGCACCAACACATATGCAGCTTAGTCAATTATACTAATTGTTGTATTGAGATGTGGATTTAACCACTGAAGAGGAGCAATCATACACCCTTTGGGAAAATACACAGGCCAGAGAAAAGAAGAAAAAGAAAAATAAATGTATTGACCTCTATAATAGCTGTATGTTCTTTCTGAGCTGTATGTTCTCCCCCCCCCCCCCCCCCCCTGTTAATCTTGTGTGGGAGCTTGGCTCTGGTTAAGAGCAAACAGATAACCCAAACAGGCCTAACAGGGTCGACCTCTGTGCATTAGGTGGTAATGATAGCCTGTTCCCATGGCACTGTGTGAGTCACAACTGTTCCAGAAAACAAAGCTAACACTAATGATGCTACATCTGAAAGAGCATCTGCTATCGGATCCTGAGGGGGAAATCACATGCGAGCCGCTCTGATCACAGTCAGCCAGCTGCATCATGTTGGAGGAATGGCGAGAAGCAGCGAGGTATCAAAGCTCTTCATGAATACCCAACTCTGATTCTTTGTCTATTCAGTATACACAGTGGTTTGGGGGCTCGGTAGCAGCCACTTTAGGTTCACGTTATTATGTAATAATTATGTATTGAAGGATATTCATGTTTCAAAACGTTTTTTGGTCACTATGTGACTTTTCCTCGAGATCTTAAAAGGATTCACTCGATAAGTGGAAACTTTAGTCTGCTGGCAGTGCCACGGGGAAGGTCAGGGGGTCGCCAAGATCAAGGACATCCATCCAGTGGTCGTCAGGAAGTGTCAGTGAAAAACCACAAATGGGGACCATGAATGTCACGACAAAAAAAAAAGATGGCAATCCATCCAACAACTGTTGAGATATTTCAGTCTGGACCATAGCGGTGGAATGACCAACAGACACCGACATCCTTTGGGGCTAAAAATGTAAAAGTGTGACCGACAGGCTGCCATAATATATAATGAGCATATTCATGTTCCCACAGGGGTCAAGCTTTCCTCTTAAGCCAGCGTTTGGCTCAAAATGTCAACTTGCTAACAGCACATATCAATTTAATTGGCAGCTTGCCATAAGTAACATCATACTCCGAAGGGGATAAACACGTTTTGCAGTTTGCTTATGCCATACCTTCTAAAGGAAGTACTACAATTATAAGCTTGAATCATATTACAATGTTTTTTGTTTGATTGCACATTTCTTTGAAATAATAATAAAAAAAACAGTGCAGGCTGGAAAACGACTTTTGAAATACAGAAATACTTATTTCTTAAATGTAACTGAAATCTTGCCTTTAAACACAATTTAGTCTGGTTATCCTGAACAGTCCTTTTGATTTACACATCACCGCAGCAAAATAAAACTACTTCTGCAAATAGTAGCCTCTATATATAGCACTGATGTAACCACATTAGGACACAGTACGTTTCACCTTTCCCCAGGTTGAGGCCTGAGTCAGAACTCATACCACACCTCTGCTGTGGCCTCCTTAGGCAGAGTTAGACTCCCAGAGGGAAGGACAGAGATGGTCTATGGCCAGGTAGAGAGTTCACTCTCAAACTTAGCGGGATGATAATGTGCTGGACTTGACATCACCCTGTAACTCACAATGACAGCATATCTGTGCTGCCCACTGAAATAAGTTAGCATTAACTGCCAGGTAGGGCACATGGAGGTTGTATAAAGATTCAGTCAGTGCTTTAAAATGGTAAATTAGAGCAAAAAATGAGCTGTATTTTCTATCGTAAGCAAGTGCATAATTTGCCTAATAATGACGGCGTTTTCTATCGCAAAATAAGTCTACCTACGGGTACAAATAAAGTAACCAACCAACCAAGCTATTCATGTCATCCAGTAAAAGAACTTGAGCAAGATTGACACCTCTAAAAGCAGATGCCACATTTCTATAAAATAGATATAACTGAAAATTCTCTTAACTCCTTTGTCACTATACTGCTGCTTGTGTGTGCACCTACCAAAGCTCCAAGTGAAGCACTAGACAATCCTGGAACAAGATGAAATACAGACAATTGCAGCATTGCCAGAGTATGACAGGAGTGATGTCAAGACTTGACACCTGAAAGGGTTTTCACCTCATTAATTTTTTTTAAACGTATCTATATATTCTGTAGCCACCTGTTTCTAACACTTCACTGAAGCCATATGATGCAAACTAAAAGACATTTTCAAACCCAGCTCTTTTTATAGTTGCATCAAAAAGAAATATCATGCATAATTGTTATACTCACTTCTCAAAAATACAGTCTATTGGGTATCTACTAAAAAAAAAAAAGCCTCACAACCCTGTTTATCAAGATGGCCCAATTAGTGGCTACTTCTGGATTTTAAAAAGGTATACATACAGTAAACAGTGCAGTGCCAAAACCAAAAGGGCACAGGTTCTTATCATGTTTCATCCTCTTCTTAGTGTCTTCCCACTTTAGAAACTAAAGATTCACGTAATTGTATATAAAAGACACATTTGTCCACTGCTCTAGCAGAGAGAACTCACTAGTAAGCCATCGTCTCTGTCATAGGTCTGGAGGCAGCTCCCTTGTTTGCTCTAAAACTTATCATAAGGATATGTGAATGTTGGCAACATAGCGGTAGCTACAGTAAGTGACAATTAAAGTACACTTTCTACACATGTTTCATGATCGTCTGGAAGCACGATCTATCATATTTCCGTTGCAAGTTCTTTCTTTTTGGAATTCCCTTTTCGGGACAGCACGTCTTGTGTACTTACTTTGCGTCGAGCACAGTAAGATTCAAAGTTTGTTGAAAGGCTTGACTGCTCACCTGTAGGCATTTTTGGATGCGGGCCGGGGGTCAAACTTGAAGAAAATTATACACATGGATGGATGGATCGTAGGTTTGATGACAACGTTTCACTCAATCCTCTCCTGCCTTCAAATCTGAGTCATGTCTGTCAAATAGAAAGACAACATAAATCATGGATGTGCGTTGACTGTAGAAATGAGACATCGGTTGCGAAACAAGTGTTGGAAAACAGGTTTGGGTGCGTTTCAATTTTAACAATACTATACAGACTGAGATGACAACCACTAAGGTTGTCATCTCAGTCTGTGTCCATGGAGAATATATCTGAATGAACAATACTTGGGGATGTTCATGCCCAAACCTAAACAATGCACTAATCACACAAAAAAATACTTTACTAAAACCAACGTTACTTTACTATTGATTACTTCGATACTTACACAGTGTACTTAGCTGTAGGAAAACAAATGGAGCATCCAGAGGGCATGACCAAGGGTCCTCCTGTGTGCATGACCAATGTTCAGAATAGCAAGGGTTATGCATGGCATCATAAAAGGTTTATTATCCTGGTCCTACTTTTAACTGGCATGACAGCAAAGGTTACAATACGTGACGCCGCGTCCGTGATTCACAATGTCATTCAATGATGACGCCACCGAGCGTTTCAGCGCAACTAGTTAACCTAAGTCTAATCAATAACTAGCTAATGTTAGCATGTCTGCAGTTAATTACGTAAAGATGAAAAAAGCAAAGCAAACTTTAGCTAATGTTGCCGACCTAACGTTAGTTATGTACGTAGGACTGCACACAATCACTTATAAGCTAATGGTTTACCTGCTGTATCCAACACAGTTAGTGTGGGTTAGTTCTGCTCGCTTTATCGATACACTTGCTCTTGAAAACTAAAAGGAAGTGTCCACACGGAGTCCCCTCGATTTCTGTCTCCAGTCGTCTCATTAGCCTCTTCAGTGGGCGTGAATATGTATTCTCTATGAGTTGGCTTGAATCCCGCCCACCTCAGCACTGTCAGTGCTTAAAACGAGTGCCCTTAAAACGAGGCTCTGAATCACGCTGTGATTGGCCAGTTTACAAGAAATAAAGCGACCACACGCAAACAGCAAACAGTAATAATTACTCTTCCGGTTATTTCATAATAAAAGCATTAGTATTAAAAAACCTTTTTTGGTAAAATTATTCAAAATATTTGTCTTGGCTTGTTGATACCAGAGCTAAATTGGAGCCAACGTATTTTTCTTTATTGACTTTAATTAGATACAATGATCAACCTTTTAACACATGATGCTCCAAAGAGTTTCATCTGACTAAAATGGTGGAAGAACAATTTGAATGATTATAGCACCTTTAAAAAAAAAAACACACACCAGTCCAATGCATAACATATGGTATACACAGAAGGTTGTCCACTACCTTGACATTTAAAATGAAAAATAACTGCTCTTTGCTGATTTATTCTGCACAGAAAAAAACTATATTGTATTGTATATGTTTTACTGAGGCGTTTGGCTTTGATAACTTTTACTTTGAAAAATACTCAGTAGACGTTTTCTTTGTATTTGTGCTGACTTGACAATACCACAGTACCAGTAAACATAACAATAGGAACACCGAATCTAGAGAAATAGAAGATGGGACATGTTAAAACAAAGGATCAAATATAACCGATACATATGGGTGACTAATTGATTTTCTGTGGTTTGTGGCAATTAATTGAGCGAGTTAACAAAATCATATTTTTCCATAAACAAGTATAGTATTGACTACTTACCAAATGAGAACATTTAAAGTAATAACAAGAGTACATTATATCATAATTCTGCAGATAAATCATCAAAAAGTAAATCACAAATGTCCTCCATCACTCTGCGAATGGTGATGGGCGGAGACACCTTGTGACCGATAGTATCCTGCACTGTTGTGGATGAGAGGGTAGAGGCTGCCCTGCCTTTCACACCACACAACGTCGCAGTCACTAATCAGTGATAATTAACGATACTCATATGTCGAATACCGTTGCGAGAAGTTACTTTTAAATCAGTTAGGATCGCCTTCTTCGTTTTTTTTTTTGTGCATGTGGCGCGTGACTGAAGGACGCGCGAGCAGCAACCTGACAACTCCAGTTTGCGATATCGAAGGTTTCCACGGGCTACTACTATCCCTGCAGCAGACACGTTGCATGCAGAACAGCGTTGTTGAGCCGAAGCTCGGACTACTGCACGTCACACCGGAGAGTCTCCTCGCTTTCAATAACAAGGATGAACAGAAGAAACTGAGGTAGGCTTTTATCAATAGGATAAAATAGGATACAGCTCTTTGCTTTCTCGCGTGAATCCATGTGGTGGATGATTATCGTGCAACGCCAAGTTGTAGTCTGTGCCATTACAACTCAGAAGGAGGGTGTGACAGTAATATAATAACAACAATATAATTACAATGTAAATTAAAAATGGTATGAACTGAAAATAAACCGTCGGCTTCCTTTTGGGCGAGTGAGCAGGTGCTCGTATGGTATGAGGCATTGATTAGGCTACACGGACCCGGTGTGTTAGAAAAGATTTGCCACGCTTTTATGAAATAGTCGGTGTTTTTTTTAACGCGATACGACGGTGGGAACTAAATTACTAGCTTATAATATCACATTCATTGATTTTAAAAAGTAAAATGTGCTGTGTAGTGTTGTGTTGTTGAAAGCTCTCATCGCTAATGAATGCGGTCGAAGGCAGCGAGCGCGAGCTTCAACGAGCTGTCAATCATCTCATCCTTCCATTGTGTTGCTCCTCCTGTTTGTGAGTGAGTTACCATGGAGAGTCTTCCGGTTCTCTCCTCTAATTACCTTATTAGGAGAAGGGGTGGCTGTCAGTGGCTGGTCTGATGGTATTGGTCGGTTAAAGCGTCTGTATTCATGTCCCATGTGAGGAACCGCCATAATGACTGAAGGTTTCAGAACAACGAACCTCAACGAACCATTACAGAACCTCCAATGGAAGTTCTCGGTAGACTTTGATTGATTAATATATTTTTGAAGAGACCTGGGGTGTTTTGCAGATATAAGAAACCTAATGAGAATGTTGGTCCATATATTTGTGTTTAATCTGGTCACTGCATTTAGCAGGTTTGCACCCAGTTGCTATAAAGTGCAAACTTAATTGACATATTTATGGTGGTACTTCACCGACCTTTTAATATACAAGATGTGCTGGTCAGTGGTATAGCATAACTGTCTGTGTCTGTGGACGGTGTTGTGAAGTATGGAACAAAAAGCTAAGCAAAACCAGAAAAGGGTTTGCAGGTGCAGGGAAGAGACATATTCATACTGATCACTGTGGGCTTGCGCAATGAGGCCAGGCGTTCCAGGTTTTCCTTTTTGAATTACAGGTTTACATAGTGCATATATATATATATATATATATATATATATATATATATATATATATATATATATATATATATATCATTTTTTTCTTGCAAAAAACTATTTTGGATCAGTTGTGTTTTAAAGATTTCTGTCTTTAGGTGTTGCACTGATCACATGTGGACCCGATAATTTAGGCCATTCAAGCTTTTCAGATGTTGTCAGACAGAACGAGAATCACAGTGCGACAGCGGGAGCCACACTGCCCTGGATGTTTTAAACCAAATTACACTACAAGCTTTTAGAATGCTGTTTTTTTTTACTCATCATTTCCGTATAAGCTACACTTGAGTGTCAGCATGGATCAGTATACAAATTTCAATCTTGGTTATTACAGTTTGAATAGTTACCTGCCACCACCATTACAGTAGAATATGTTAGCTTCTTCCCCTCCTGAAAGACTTCATTCATTGCGTACTTTAGGCCTAAAGGTGTAAATGAGTTCATAACAGTAATATTCAAGGCCTCCTCAGATGCTTTATCGGCACATCCCCGCGCTGACAGATACATTTTAGGCTCATTGGCAACCAGGAAGTATCTTATTTGGAACACAACATATTTGCAACTCAAACACAGAGCAGTCTCTGGACAGGGTGAGAATTGCCATACCACCTGTTACTGGGCTGAAAAATGAAACATGCTCCGTAATCTGGGGAAAACTCAAAGACTTTTCATGAATGCTAATGTTAAAAAATCCAATTTCATCTGTTTGCGACTTTAGTAATCACACACTTTCTTGTATGCTCACGAAACATAACAACATTGTCTTGTCCCGTATTATTTATTCTGTTTTTCCTGAGGAAAAAAAGCAGAGTTGTTTAAATTTACTACCACAATCACCAGTTAACAAACCAATCAATGACCAACCAAACATAGCTGCACATTGTGGCAAGCACATAACTGTTGTTGATGTTGTTGTTGGTGAATTTTTTACCCAGCATATTTTAGCCAAGATGGTGCCTGTCTCTTTTAAATAGATTTATTTGTTTGTCCATGAGACTAATTCTTGTATCATCACTTGACGATGTTAAAGGTTGAATGTTATTTTTATAATGGACTTGACAAGACCTAAGGTCAGCTTTATTCTCAAGAGCAGTTCATGCTCTGATACACTAATTTATTAAGAAGTACAATGCCTGAAGAAGATTTCTTACTCCTAACTGTCAGCCCTGTTGCTACAGGGCTGACAGTTCCCTCAGTTCCCTTGGCACAATCTGAATACGATTCCCTGGTCTTTCACTCCTTCTATCCATCCATTTTATATATTGTCATATTGCTCAGGACTGTGGGAAAAAACATGCATCGGGCAAAAGGGGCCACACATTAGATAAGTGGGTCATAAGTGGTATTGCAGACAAATAGTCAAAGAGCATGTTATGGCTTTAATGCTATTAAACCAGCTATTTCACCATACCTCTTTCATGTGCCAGTCAGAAATTGATTTTATGTGATATTAGTCCTTCCAAAAAAAAACATCTGTATACATTTTAATGTTGGATAATGATGAGCTTCTTTGCTGCCAGTGGGAGAGATGGAGGTGTTATCTGCTGCCAAAGGTGTTTTAGTTCTGTGTGAAAAAAGACAGTACAGTGTCTGTTCAATAGGGGTACTGACTCGCACTGTGCTCTCAGACCTGTATATATCTGTATATGAACCAAGTTGGCAAGAAAAATAGGGATTGAGTATTTGTTTGTTCCTAACAAAGATCTAGTCTATTCAGGAAGAATCTCGGATTAATTACGTCCTTTAAATTAAAGATTAATCCAGTAAAATGTTTTAATAAAGAAAACAAGGACTTTGTTTCCTTCAAATTATAAACATCACCTCACAGATTATTCAGTTTGCATATTTGATTATCTAATTTCATATTGTCTGAACAACAAGGCTAACCAACACTTGATAGGGATCATAAGCAGGTGCTAATTTAGATTGCCAGAAAGGTAAATACGTATAAAATATCCCCCCAACTTCTTTGTTTTTTTTTGTATTTATTTTTATTTCACCTACACATTTGTTACTTGACCTAGCCAGCTATTTTAATTACATCATAACAGCTCGCAACCGGGGGAATGTTCTCCCGCCTTGAGTTGTCTTTTTTTATTGGATGGAATACTTTTGTCTATAAATCAATGTTTTTAAAGCCTTAATGTTATGCCCCTATATTCTTGCAGTATGCATTTGTACAATAACTGAGATCTAGGGATTTGTTATGCAGAAACAACCAATAGCAGAAAGTGTGTATTTGGAGATTGAAATTTACATTTACATCACTTAAGTGAAGCACACCAAATATTATGTTTCATATTTTGTCTGAACAATGGCGAAGAACCACTGAAATGACCCTTTGCATATGAACATAAATATATTACTGCTCACGGTCTACATGGAGAGCCGGTGTTATGTTATTAATCATATTAGCCTTATACCTACCTCATTATTATTTCATGGCTAGTGTAACATTTCATTACTTAGTGTGCATGGAAATTATAGAGCAGCAGCCATATTTCATAGAAATGGTACAGATGAAATGATATGCCTAATGCATAAAGCAGAAATCGTGTTCAAAATGTATGCAGTATTCTTTGACTGAGTCTCATAGAGTGGTAATTATCCGCAATACTTTTTATAGCGCACATGAATTATTTCAAGTGACACTGGCAATCTCATTCCTGTGTATTCATGGAGACTGCAATATTTGCGATTCAAAGCTCTTCTGCTGTGTTATATCATGCATGAGCTGTGATTTGTGGTTTTTGTGAGCTGACTGAAGCGGTCCGATAGCAAGTAGCCTGGGATGAGCCGGCCCCGACCCAGAGTGAATGGTCCTTTGTGGGACAGACACCTGCAGAGCTCTGCCTCCTGCTCCTGAAGTGATTAACATGCACCTCCAACCTCGCTGGCCTTCTCACTCCCCAGTCCCTCGGACACCCATCCTGGCACTGCTGTGTTGTCTTGGCACCTGGTCGACATCGCCCATCCTGCAAAGGCTATAACTCATGTCTTTGTCTGGACTGGGCAAACACAGCATGACTACCCAACTGTGTTAGAATTGTATCGATTGCTACTGTCAAGGGGTTCAATTTACAAGTTTGAAAAGGCTAGACAGTGTGGCTTTGTTCTAGTAGGGGAGTTTTAAGGTTGATGTGTGCAAAATACCTGTATGTTTTTAATGGCAGTTTTAAAAGGTATTGACTTTTTCTGTGTGCCAGTGGAAAGACAGTAAGGTCCCAAGACATGAGGTCCATAGCTTATGTTTCTGCCGGAAAAGTAAAAGAGCAAACAGGGCCCAGTCTTACAGTTAATTGAACTAATTTTTGTTAGGACTGAAATCATTTAACAGTATACCAGGCTGCAATAAATTATATTTAAAAATGGTGGCGCTAAAATATATATTATTATCCAATCTGTAAGAAAGCCACAAATAAAGCAAAAGTTTGAGTCAGCAAATGTAACTTTTTTCCCCTCAATATTTTAAATTAGTATTAGCTGACATTAACATGTTAACATAGCATGAAGTGAAAAAAAGGATTGTGGGCCGGGCAGCTAATATGCTGTTTAAAGGAAGAGTGTGAGAGATTTAGTGGCATCTAGCGGTGAGTTTGCAGATAGCAAGCAAATACTCAACCCTAGACTCCCCTTCCATGCATGGCAGAGAATCCGGGGCCTTCAGGTAGTGATAGATATCTTTAGTTTTTTATTACTACAAGGAGCTACTTTTATCTACACTTGGTTCTTTTTCATGACTAATTGATTGCTTTTATAAACATCTATAGAATTTTGAAAAACAAATAAATTCAGCACAGGATTAGAAGTTATTTATTATTTTTATATAACAAAATATTGTCTTTCGAGCAGCAACCATGATGTTTACAACAGCACAGTCACTGTATAAAGTCATTAATTTCCCACTGGAAACAAATCTAAAATGTTAATCAAATAACTAACATTCCTGGGTGAAGTTTATACATGATAATAATCTATTCTATAATGAAGAATACAGACATCACTATGAGTCATTCCTTCTGTCCTCCTGTCTGCTTTGTCGTGTGTGTCTGTGCTTGTGTCTATGTGTGTGTGTGTAGTTGGAGGAGCTCAGCTCGACAGAGAAAGCAGTGGAAATGCTTACTTTCGCGTGATATTAAATTACACCAAAACATTAATAAGTACGAATACAAAGCACCAGTAACGTCGAGGCTTATCAATACTCAGATATTTAAGAATCCGGGGCACGTTTAATACAGAGTTTCGGTAGCCATCTTGTCCTTTAGGTAATGCAAACGGCTTTTGCTAGAGCCAGTGTCTCTATGTAGATATAACTGTATTTTTCTATGCTAAATATATCAAAATTATTCTTGGTTTCAGGTTATTTTACACTAATGAAACATAGTTATGCATATTATACTCTTATTCTGCCAATTAATCTTCGTAAAGGTTGTACACTGATTATTTAAGATTAGCTTGTTGTACATGATGGTATTGTGTTCGTCCCCAAACTTACTGTAACGTTATAACTTATCTTGTTTTTATTTCTACTGTCAATTCAAATATGAATTTCACTACAGTGTGAGGTTTTTGTACAGCCAGGAGATTAATTGAATGAGGATATCAAAGTGTGACTAGTGTTGTCATGTGTAATGTGATATTGCCGACATGTATTTCCTGCAGTTACAGATTACATTACAGTTCAGTTCAGTGATCCAATCGCCGGTTGCAGCTGAGTCTAATGAAGAGTGAATTCCTACCTGCTTGGCTTGTATAACACCATCACCAATGTTATTTCTGAGCACTCATACTGTATCACCGATTAGATACTATGATGGCATTAACAATCCTCAAAAGGTCCCTACAGTACCATTATTGGTTGGACCTGGTCAATACAAAATGCATGTTTATGAAAGTTAGTAACATGAACAATAATTCTTCATTACTCCCATCACAACTTTGTTTACACCAGCGGAGAGTTTTTCAGTCTACAGTCGTTTGCTAATATTATGACTCATTCTCCTGGTGGGTTTAATTTTTTTCTCAGTCTGATGCTGTGCTGTGTCCTTAAATGCCGGGGTCAGTGCAGGCAGCTCTTCTCTGCCAGACACACGATGACGCGCGTGTCAAAATTGGTTTTAAATCAGATTTTCGTGGCATCATCTCCCTCCCCAATTGTCAGGACCTCGGGCTGCGTTGTTATTAGAATATCAGCTGGCCTGAGTTTTGTAACATGCTGAGTCGCTGATAATCCACTCCCCTTTCTTGCACCCTCTCTGTGTCATAGTCTCCGCATCAACAACGAGCGCTGATTGAATTCCTCCTCTGAATATTCCTGAGACCCTCCCTCCCTCCCCCCTCCTCAGTGGATTGTTGTTAGCTGTGTACTTTTATTTTCTCTCTGTAAAGCCTACACACACACACACACACACACACACACACATACACATACACATACACACACACACACACACACACACACACACACACACACACACACACACACACACACACACACACAGAGACCTGTACTGAATTCTCGCTCAGTTAATGGTAATGTGGTGTATCTCATGGCTTCCACTTGAGACGGTGACCAAACAGAACAGTGAATGTCCTGTCTGTCTGTCTGTCTGTCTGTCTGTCTGTCCATACTCTGACCCACCCCCACCACCCCTCTTCCTCCACCCCCAGACTTGGGTCTTGAGGATTAACCCCGCCCTTTACATTCTGGCCTGCCTTGATTATGTCCAGGGATAAGAGCTGCTTAATTGTAATCACTGGAGCTGCCCTGTGCAGTGTAAACACAGGAGCATGGACCAGCCCCGGCTACACTTTGGAGAAAACACTACACTAGAACATGGAAAAACATTATTTCCCTGCGTGTTAAAACATTTTAAGATGACAACATTGTCCTCAGTAATTGACCATGTCTGTACAGGAGGTTATGTTTTGTTGCAAGAAGCTACTACTAAATGAAATTAAAAAAAGAAAAACAATGATGCTTATTACATGGCCTATGTAATATAAAGTGTCTTGTTAACAGCTAAAGTTAGAGGACACATGACTATGACTCACTTTTGTTTCACCATTCACCAATTTCCATGATACCTCTGGATTTCATTATTGTAAGGAAAAGCTCTAACAAGCTCAAAACATGTAGGTTTACTGGAATCTACTGTTCTGATGCCTCTTTGTTGCGTCTGTTGCACTGGTCCCATACTGGTCAATGGATATCTTAACGTAAACTGTTTTGAATTCATTGACATAGTTTATAGTTGCAAATCTTCAGCGTACTGATTTGCCTGCAGCTGTTCTCGCTGATCATTTGTGGCTTTGTTCCTATTTGACGTTTGCACTGGAGCTTGAAAGTGTGAAATGAAGTTGACACATCATTAGATGGTTCAAGGGGGGATAAGGCACTTGAACAAGCGATAATTTCTTTGCTTTAGAAGGAACTGCTTCACAAAGAAAGGTTGGGGGGGACTTGATGAGATAGTACAACACACAATACTATTTCTCTGCAGCATTTGAGAAGGTCTTTGGATTCCCCAATCATCTGGAAACGGTATACTGAAGTGTTAGGCCTATTTACTTTTTGCTATTCCGATTGAGGTGATTATGTCCGTATGGCTAATTCATATAGGTTTTTCACAAAGTTCTCACTCTTTGTCAAATGCAGTCTTTACGGGTATTCAATAAATGGTTCTGATTCTGATTTAACTTTGTCAAAGCTGTATTTTAGTTATTCATTTTGGTGACCTCAGGATTGCATCTCTGCTTTCTTCTGCTGGCTTCTTTGGACCCATGGGTAGATGGTCTGCAATGAGATGCAGTGTGGGAAAACCCTGTCCTTTTGAACTTTCTACTGAGTTCAGGCCCAGCCCTCTGGAGAGTACAGCTTGATGTCTGTTCCACTGAAAAGGACATCTTTATGCCAGAAAACCATCTAATAAAGAGTTTTAGCATCACAAGTTAATTGAGAGAACTCTCATGTTAAAGGCAGTCTAGCGGAAGAGGTTGACCATCTGGCATTTAGTCGTGTCAGAGCTGAGGTCATGTCTCAGGTGAGCTGTCCTTGGTGCACGAGACCATCAGAGCCAATTACTGCAAAATCCCCCCTTGAATGCACTTTGTCCCATTTTTTTCCACCACAGTGTTAGAATGTTAATACTAGGAGTTAAGTTGCATCGAGTTTGGTGGCTGTGATATGATCAATTAATTTTGTTTTTGTGTTATCACCCACTTCAACGTCACATCAACTCGTTTTGACACTTGCTTAAAAGCTTCTTATCCCTGTATTACGGAAACGTATGAAAGTGGTATCGATATTCTCAACTAACTAACTAACTAGATAACATTATCTAATTTAATCAAATTGAGCGGTATAAACCCCACGGACTAATTAAGATGAGAAATTGAAGGCAACCTATTTGTTTGAGCTTTAAAGAAGAACATTCCGAATGTTGTTGTCACTTTGCAAAAAGTAGAGGCCCACTGACAGCATGAGATTCGTTAAACTGAATTTGAAAGGACGCACAAGGAAGCAGCCAGCAACAGTTTTAGTCTGGAGGGAGAGAAAACGATCTTTACGGGTGTAAATGTATGCAGATATATGTGAACCTTATTCGAGATTTTAGATACTGAAGTTCTTTCCTCTGTCTGCATTGATGTTTGCTGTCCTGCCACAATTAGCTAAATTATTGAGTTTTTCCATAGCATCTATGAAACACATTTATTTGCTTTCTGGCTGAAAGTTAAATGAGAAGATTCCACCCTCATACACTCATATCTGTAAAAGTAAAACAAAGTATAACAACTACAAGTTGGGTTTTGCTACGGGTTACGTGCTGGACTATTTCTTGGCTGGGAGCAGTTTCATCATTGGCTGCCTGGCATCCTCACAGTGACATCAAGATGTCAGGAAGCAATTGCACCTTTTACCGTTTAGTCAGGCTACCAGTTTTTCCCTGATTTTAGTCTTTATGCGAAGCTCAACTGACTTGATCCCTTGGCTGTAACTCTGTATTTAATGGAAAATATGAGAGTGGTTTCAATCTTTTGTATCTGACTCTCTGCAAGAAAGCGAATTGGCTGATTATTTCTCAAAATGTCAAACTGTTCCTTAAGTTGGAGCAATCAAGAAAGGTTGAGGAAAATAGCCAGGACAGAACAAAAAAGTAAAATTAGAGTACCTGCTGTGGCATTTTCCTTTACTTTGTTCCAATTGCAAATGATATTTAGAACAGAATTGTATCACTCCTTTAAAACTAATTAATAAATCCGAAATTAATTGAATTTGAATGCTTACATTACACAGTTAGTAGAAAAAGAATACACATTTAATGTTTGTCGCTCGGCCAAGCAGCGATGTGACTGCTGATTTGTGAAGCGGTAATGCGAAATACCTCATGAAGAGGCTGTCAAATAAAGAGGAAAATGTTTTTCCCCCCTACTTAAGAGCTGGCAGCAAATATAAAGGGACACTGTCAGAACATGAATGTGGTGGAGAAGAAGCCAGCGTATTCATCAATGGCTTTATGTGGGGGAGAGTTTTTGATGTGCAGGGCTCGCGCTGCAGCAGTCTTCTGTTGAGGGTGAAAGCCAGGAGCTTTGCTCGGCTGGGACTGAGCGACTGTAGATGTTAGCTGTCTCTCAGACTTGGATAGAAATGACGAGAGCGTGCAAAGTAACAGTGGACCGTCCCATTACAAGGGCTTTGGGGGATTGTAAGTGACTTGTTTGGAGTTTATGACAGCTTAATTGGAAACCTCTCTTAAATGCTTTTTTGGGAGCTGGGCATGCTTATTAATAAAGCATGTTTTCCCTCTTCCTATCTCCCTATCTATTTGAAGTGTAGATTTCTCAGATGCAGAGATCTGGGTATCATGGACGAGAACTGCAAATGAGGGTCCTCTATGCCACAACAATGTTGTGGCGGTGCTGAAATAAATTGTGGCTGCTGTAGAGCTTTGCAGCACAGAGGGCAGTGCTGTAGTGTATGAGGCTCCTTCAGCCACAGAACTATGCCTGTGCCGCATGTACGTTAGTGCCGTACATGCGGCACAGGCATAGTAAAAAAAACATGCCATATTGGGCAAATCAAGCCAACTCAGCATTACAATCCAGGAATTAGTTGGAATTCATTAGCTAATAATTCTCCAACAAGTAGTGCTTGGTTAAGCTTCTTTGTACCCTACTTTGAAAAGTGTGTAAAAATGTAACCACTTCACATTTCCTCTGTTGTTGCCATGGTATCTGCACTAACTTGTCATCATCACATCTGCAGGAAGCATTGTAATCCTCTTATTCTGCTCGTATCCCCACTGCAAACTAGAATTCAGACAGAGCCCGGCCAAGCAGCTGTTGCTGTGTGACTCTCTATTTGTGTAGCAGTATTAGGCTTGCCTTACTTTTGCTCTACTGCAAGTTCACTGAAGTCATCTTGCAGCAGCACTACCACAGGGCATCATGGGATCCAGCAGGCACCGCCATGGCATGCAATGATCTGGATCGATCTGCGTGAGCCAAATGTGCATCTCCTTCGTGCCTGTGTGGAAATCAGAGACCCAGCGATTGAGCTCTTTCCGCAGAAGGCCTCTTCTTTCATTTCAGCTGAGCGCTTTGATAGTGCAGCAGGCCCACGGGTGGGTGCTGTTGGATGGGTGATGGGTGCTTAGTTTGTAGCTCCAAGCCAGCCGCACAGAGCGGCCAGGAGACCACGGCTACTGAAGGTCCCTAGGGAAAGAGGAGAGAAGGAAGGAAGGAAGAAGGGAGGGAGGGAGCAGGAACGGAGGAAAATAAAGAGAACACATTAGCATTACCGGCGCTCGGATTGATTTAAACATTCAGCGCATTCGTTGGGGGTCGTGTGGTGTGTGTGTGTGTGTGTGTGTGTTGGAGGGGCTGTGTAGTGGGAGAGCTGGCTCTGGGAAGAAAAGGGTTCGCCAATAATGAGAGAGGCAGTCAGCAGTCTAAGCCTCCGTAGTAATCGAACCTCTAACCTTGGCAGAGTTATCGCTGTGATCTCCCTGCTGCAATGCAATGCAGTGGATGTAAGCTTTAACTATATGAATGAACTCCAGTGCGATATCTTGATAAGTAGAACCTTTTTTTGTGTGTGATCTGAGCAAGAAATCCATTGTAATGTTCTTGCCTGTCATACATTATTAAAGTCCAGTGAAGAGAAGGAATAGTTTATAATTCAGTTCCTATTTAGGCACTCAAAATAGCCAACATGTACAATCATGGCTGGCAGTGTCATAATCTGTTACCTCCGTGCTGTGATTATCATACAAAAATCAAGAATATTTTCAGAAAAGCATTTATTTCTACCTTTCATTGTTCTCATATTGTCGTACTGTACCAGTTTGAAAGTTACAACCTCTTTTGATTATTTGACTGCTCATTATTTTTGCTTTGTTGGACTTCATTGTAGGAATGTTTCCGTGTTCCCAGATCTCAGCAATTACTCCGGTAATTAGAATGTCGTCATAGATTATGTTCAACAGTACTAATACAACTTGAAATTGTGTTTCTTGTGAAGGGTTGAATGTAAACATGAAAACCAGCAGTAAAACCAAAAACATTTAGCTTACAGACAGATAAACCCTTGATAGAGAGGCGTTACAAAGTAGATTGGCAATCTGTCGGTTTGTCTCAAAAAGCAGCCTTTTACTTTAAACATAGTAATTTGCTCTATTGTTAACACAAACATATTGCTTAGTGTAGCTTTATAAACATGGTACATTTAAGGCCTTATGGATGAAAGAAAACCCTTGAAGAGATGTCTTCCTACTTTCACAATTAATGACAGGGAGGAAGGGAACGAGTTGGAATTCCCTGCTGGATTTAGGGAGGGAAAGGGGATGGGTGCAAGGGCTGATGGGATTGAATGGTAACTGATCCCTTGCTGTTGCTGGCACGGCATGGCCGAGGACGAAGCCATGATATCCCACAGGGACCCAGTTACCCGACGCATTCGTCATGGTGAATGATGTAACAGGCTTTGTTAAAGGATTGTGTGTGATGATTTGTTTGTTTGTGTGCACTGACATACTGTGGGACATATACCCAAGCACCCCTTCTCAGGATATGAGATCACATCGCTGCATGTCCACAACGCTGTTCTGCGCTGGCTGTGGTTGAATTATTTTCAGTTTGCATCAGCATTTCTACTCCCTCTCTTGATCTCTTGATGTTCTTATCACACTATAAGCTTGATATGGTATCCCCATATCTATAAGATGTAAGCTAAATGTGTTCACTTGTCTTGTCTCTCAGCGCAAGCCATCATGGAGGGAATGCCAAGAGATGTGTGTAACCTTTGACTTAACAACCTGTAAAGATTACACTCCTCATGGAAGATCTCATTTCTCATTGGCACTCACTGGCTTAAATTATATCTCTCACTCTGTGTTTGTGTGTTTTGGAAAAGTCAGAGCATTCTGTGGTCTTACGGATCCCAAAAAACCCTGTGTGATAGGAGGCATCTACAACTTAAGCAAGCAGACACTCATAATTTTACTTTGAGGCCTCAAAAAAAAAAACGTGACCTGCAGTGTATTTAGCCTATCAGAGAGTAGTCCAAATATTGTGAGGTGAGGTGAGGGGAATAAATGGCTGACTGTGACACATTGTCTGTCAGGTATTGTGTATATAGCTATCTGGCCGTCTTATTATATTATATATTGGCATTTCCACAATGCACGACCAAAAATGAACTCTTGCAGTGTGTGCAGAAGGAAGGAGGACAGAGGTTGGATGGAGATATTTAACTAAGTAATACTATACCAACCAACATAGTACTTGCTCCATGGGGATGATTCTGGATGGGCAGTTTAGCGGTGGACCAAACCAGCGACAAATCCCATAAAACGGCAATGTCCTTTTGCCTTTTCTATAATTAAATCATGGTTGACCTTGCCATCCTGCCCTGTGTGGATGTCCCGGAGTCTGCTCTCATCACCGACATCCTCTGTTTTCATCCTTATAATTTATAAATATTAGTTTTTTTAAATCTTTTCTCTTTCCCTTGTTATTACTCATTAGCCGATAGCCATCCTTGTTAAAAACACACCTCCCCATGCTTACATGTCGCATCACAAACGCTGGCAAAATGCAAGCTTCAAGTTTATTAGAAACTGTAATGATGTGCTGTACTTGTCTAAATGTCCTAATGTCTGTATGTTTTAACATCGTCCAATTGTCCAATGTCTTCTTGTATGTCTTATTGCACCAATCGCCCCATGTCTTTTTGTAATGCTATATTGCACTAATAAAAAAAGTGATTGTCTACAGACACCCACCTTTATGTATTAACATGCAGCAGGCTTTGTCTAACAGGAGAGGTGATTTAATCAGGGAAGCTTATTTGATTTGGGCCTGCGATAAGGCTACTTTGCCCACTTTTTCAGTCCTTTCACACAACTGAAAACAACTCAAACAACCTTCTTATGAATTGTGAAAGCTGCCAAATTTTCCACTAATGGGATTTAAAAGTCTTTTTGGCCTCATAGAATAAATGAGAAGAGATTCACTTTTTAAATAAACTGTCAAAAAATTAATTACCACTATTTGGGACTTACAAAGTTCTCCGAATTGATGATGGATATTAAAGGAACTGTAAGCTATTTCTTTGGGGTGAATGAAAACTACTTGCAGTGTATCCATCAAACTAATGTGTGCTTTTGGATATTCTCTGTTGTCATTTTCTTTTTGGAAGTGTGACCCAATCTTTTCGGCGTGTTTTAGATTTGCGTGATAGTCAAGGTCTCTGACTAAATAATATATCTTTTTTTAATGAATTGGACTCTTTCTAACTTTTGTCTGCTCTTCACTTTTGTTCTCTAATGAGACTATTCTTAACTGAGATCTTTATTCTGGATCTTTTCAAAACTTTTCCAAGTGAAGAGATTAAACTAAAGAGGAGAAATTGGGATTTTCATGCAAATGCCACCCAGTTTGACCTTGGGGAATGCATATATTTAAGTTTCACAGCCACAATAACATCGGCTAGAATCCAGCCCACTTCTTCACACTTTAACCCCAGATGTTCCCATGCCATCGCTATTTATTATGCAAAAAGAAGCTGAGAATAATTAAACTCTATGACATGATATGACCCCACTTACCTCATTCCAGCTATGGGAGCAGTGTGAACAAGTGAAGCAACGAACTGTACGGTTTGGGCCCTGCAAATATCCAGATCTTTCTAGAATCACAGCATGTTTGCTCTAATAAGGATTATGCACTCCGACACACAATATGTAAACGGCTCATTAGAAAAAATGCACTGCTAAATCATTTTTATTTGTCTGTCTTTTATTGCCCTGCAGAGATCGTAGCTGTAGAACAAGAAGCTGTATGAATGGAGTTAACTCTGACATTACTGTGCAGTCAACTGTTTAAACAAGTTTGTAAATACAGAGTAATCCTTTACTGTGTAAATTGTTTCAGGCAAGAATGGTCACAGTTTGAAATGGCCTTAAATAATCTCCTGTCTCACTATAATGGTGTTAATCTGTCTCTCCCTGTCTGTACAACACTATACCACAAATAAGCAACACTGGTTGTTGCATCAGGGGGATTTAGAATGTATATTACAGCACTGCAAATCAATTGGTTGACCGCAGGCAACACAGTTATCTGAGTGCAGCTTGACACCAATTCCAAATGCCATGCCATCTTCTTGCATGTCTCTCCCCTTTTTGTAACCGCTCCCGCTGGGTCTGCGATCTGCATTCAGCTGTTCGGGACAGGATATGAATATTCTGAGTAGTTCTTTTGCATACACAGCAAAGCAAAGCAAACCCCTCCAAAAACATTCATGTTCACCGTGGCATTTTCCTAAAGATGCCAAGAGGCAACCAGTTGTCAGAGTCAGAGAGCTCACTGCGCAAAAAGATGGCCCACATTGCACACCCATGTGGCGCCTCCACCCAGAGACCTGTGTCGCTGTGTGAATGATTGACAGGCTACAGCACTGTAACAGCAAGGCCTTTATCATGTACCATATTTGTGATGAGAAATCCCTCCCTCCCTCATCTCCTCCTCCTTCTTGTTCCATCCTAATCTGCTTTTATGGGTCTCAGCCCGTGGCGTTTTAAACCCCTTCGTCTCCAACAGCTGCTGAGGACAGCGAGGTATAGAGAGATTAAATGAGTCTTTGCAGCCCCCTGAAGGAATCCCACATGCCCCTCTGCCTCTAGCCCCTGCTAGTGTCTTTGATCCACTGTGTTTTCCAACCCAGTCAAGTCCCACTCAGTGCATGGGGTTCCTACACCGACCTGAACCTACATACAGACCTCTTCAGACTGCTTGGTGGATATTGAGTTTATAAGTTGTTTAATTAGGCAGATAAAAGGCTAAAATGCTTTCAAACTCATGGTACTGGAGGAAACCAGCGCATTGAGAGAGTCTTGCTTGTGCTCCATACTAAGTAGAGTTTTGTCAGCCTTTTTTCACTGCAGTATATGCCGTTGGATTTGGACCTACCGCTCATTGGTGTCATCATTTTCTGTCCAACTTTAGATACCAGTGCAAGACACAAATAAAGCAGTGGAATCAGTGAGATCCGGATGGATTGGCCATGATAATCAACCTCTGGGGAATGCCTACCATCTCATATTAGCCAATTGCAATCTGACCTGGATAATCATATGAGTGTGGATGTAATTTTTTTCTGTTCAACAGGAAACATAAATACTTTCTACCTTTCATGTAACCTCTGTTCCAATTCAATGTTGGCCACCTCTGATAGTCATGTAAGACCTTTCTGCACATAAGTGCATCCAAGTTGAAACCTAACTTTCCAGATGAGCGTGCAAATGAATATCAAGCACTATGAAATACCAACAGAACTCAACATATACTATGATATTTTTCCACTATGATACATTTCTCTTTTGTTAACGGATGATGAAGTCTGGCTAGCAGGTAATATACAACACTGCAATCTATTCTGAAGTCTGTTTGTGAGAAGAGGTGATGTTTAAGTCACGCTATAGAACAAATTGCTCCTACATAGACAGAGCAAAACCTCACTAGCGGGCGCATGATGGGAATTGAAGCAGTGTATGTGAAATCTCAGAGCTGCTGTAACCCTGGTAACGTTCAGAGGGAATTTGGAGGATGGGTGATAGATTATTCTCAGCGAGCATCCACTAAGCTAATACAGTCTGTCCCTCAAGTGTGTTTAATTTTCACATTTGGTCCCCGTACAAGCCTCCCATGGCTTTCAATTTCAGTTTACCAGTGCTGAAGTGAGCCTCGATAACTGGGAAATAATATCTGGCAATTCCGTGCACTGTTGTGTGCTAATAAATACTCCAATATGTTTTATGTATATTGTCATATCTTTCATCTTAGCCTCCTTGACTACATTTGATATGATGCATTTTAAATCTTGCTTATTTTGGAACAATATTGTTTGCTTTAATTCTGCTCCAGTAGGCTACAGATCATTTTCTTCAAGTGCCCCTGGTATGAACCTGTTTGCTGGAAAATAGTGCTCTGCCACCACATGTTGCGTGGGCTTACATGTGTAACCATTGACACTACAGGGTTATGCCAGGGTATCAGTAAGGCAGCTGACAATGCTGCTGCTTTGGTTTCATATCAGGTTCAGTATCTTTATTGCATTATATTTGCCTTTTTAAATGTCTAAACTGTCAAAACAAAGTCTGATGTGGAGCTGTCTTAGCAGTCAAAATGTATACATGTACACGCTAGCAGGACTGAGACAGCTTTTCATCTGCCTGCCAGTATCCTGGCTGTAAGTGACATTAATTGCAGGATCTCAGTATAGTTTAAACAAAATCTTGGCTACCTGTAACAACTCTAAGCACATGAATATCAGCATTGGTCAAAAATATATAAAAATATATTTGTAAAAATATATAAAATATTTGTATTGATTAGTTGTCAGCTTGAATTTGAAACCGTATGACACTTTTATGTTTGGTTGTTATGTTGACAAATAAGGTATTGGGCTAAAACAATCATTACAATTTGCTCGAGTAGTGATCTTTTCGTGTTCTGGACAGTTTGAGTGGTATTTTTTGTATAGGACAAACGGCTTTGTAGTCCTGAGTATTTCCCTGTCTAGAGGATTACATGGACATAAGGCCTCCGTTCATCTATCTTTCTGCTCTTGCCTTGACATGATATCCTTTGAGTTAGCAGGTTACAGGAACCCCTGACCTAGCGGTGCCTTCCATATTTTGCCAGGTCTCCCTATGTTAGTCCTCAGACCCCACAGCCCCATTCGCCCGAGCTATCGTGACCTTCGTTACATTGAGTGCAAAAATTCTCTTACTCAGAGCAACTAAGCTCACGCCCATCTGCTGCTCGCAGGGGATTAATTAAATTATTCTGCGTCGTCGAGGATACCCACATTTCAGCATATATACTTTTTTCCTGAATATTCGTGTAATAGTTTGGATGTATTTGTGGAGGATACAGTTTGCAGTCCATTTTACTTGGGCGTGTGGGGGCAAATGAATACAGGGTGTCTGGGAAACCATTACTGAAGGATAGTGAGTGTGATTCATCAGGAGCAGTCATTTATTTTAGTTTGCCGTTATGACAGATTCCTTATGGAAGTCAGTAACAATCATGTTTGTATATTTGAATACATTACAAGATCCGTGTTGTTCATGTGTACTCTGTGCTTTGTTCAATCATACTGTGAGGAATAGAATCAGTCATCATTATGTGCACCAGCCATGTTCTGCCAAGACTCAGTGTAAGATTGCATTATCCCAGCACCGGTGCATGTTTACAACTTGATAGAGATGTTATACAGGAGAGTAACTGGTACTATGCTTAATGCACATTACTTTAAGAATAGGCTGTCGCACCAACATATTGTTTCCTTTTGGTCAATAGTTTACTAATGTTTTTTTGTTGTTCAAACAGCACACTTATAAGTAAAGCAGTAAAGAAAGGTTGCTGGTTTTGGTAAACCGTCATCAGATACCTTCAAGTTTTGGCACCGGGCGAGTGAAACATCCATGACTTTTAAAGGAATAGTTTGACATTTTAGGAAATAATAAACAAATTAATTAGTTTTCTCTCTAATCGAAGCCACGGTCATATCTGTCCAATCAATATTAAGTTGGAGCTAGCAGCTAGTTATCTTAGCTTAGCATAACGGCTGAGTGCATGACAATCAGATAGCCTAGCTTTGTCTAAAGGTAACAAATGCACCTACCAGCACTTCTAAAGCTCACTAACAAGTTATACCTTGTTTGTTTAATCCGTACAAAAAACTGTAGTAGAATAGAAACAGGCTATTTTTTCGTTCTGTTTCCACCAGTATATGCTAAGCTAACAGGCTTCTTTTCTCTCAAGTTATGTTATCATTATATCCAACTCCTAAAAAAGACTTAAAAATACCCTGAGCTGATATCAGCATTTTGCTGCAGTTATTAGGTGCAATAATATAGCAGAAGTAAAGGACATCTCCAGAGTTTGCATAGGCTGCTTCAAAAGTACCTACAAAGAAAACCTTCCTGGGTCGTCAGTAAGCCATGAGGCTGGAGGAATGAAACAGGAGGGCTGACAGCGATGCACACAGAAGAGAGGATTCTGGCAGATTCAATCTCAAAGCACCTTGGGGGCATGGGCATTATTCAAATGTCTTTTACAGGCTAGTGATAAGAGAACTTCAAGGGTTTCCAATTAGCACATAGCCTTTCTCTTTGAAATCTTGTGATCAGTAATGTTGCTCTTTTTGACTGCAGTCATTTGGTCAAAATGAAGAGGAGGATTTCAAAGACGAGGTCCATTTCCTTTTTGTTGCATCCTCCATGGTTGTGGGTGTTCTTTAGGGAAAGCGTATTGGCAGCAGCCCTATGGAACAAAATTGTTTTATTTTGAGCACACCATTTCTTTTACATTTAAATGACTGAGAAAATGGTCAGAGCGAAGGGAGAGAAATATCCTTCCATGGGGGATGTTCTTTGAGGAGTGCAGAAACACAATTTTACAGTGATGGAGCTCAGTATTTAGATCCACTGCATCAGAATGCAAGCGTGATATTCTAATTTGGGCTTAATTTGATTTGGTATGGAAGTCCCGCTGCTCCCCAGTGACCGTGTTACTGAGCTGCCATATAGGCAGAGGATGCTCCCAGCCTGCTCATGTGGACCTCAGAAGAGCCGTTATCCTCTCAAGGAAATTAATTAAATTAATAGCTGATTGGTTGATTGATTTTACAGATCTAAATAGATTAAAGTTGAGTGCATTTTCTTGATTGTTTTTCAGCTGTTTCTTTTTATAATAGATTCAGCCATGTGTTCTAATACTTGCATGCATACTTATATGCATCTCATGATTTACGTCCACTGCCAACATTCAGTGGCAATGGAAGTTGGGGTGGTATATGAGTTTGTTGCACATTATAGCACAACTGCCATGCAGGAAACTTGAGATCAGCATTAATATGGATGGTGTATTAACCAAAACCACCATCTCACGAACCTCAACCAGGTGTGGCTAACCCTAACCATACATTAGCTATTTTATTTTACACTCCATTTGCAAATATTGTAGAAAGAGAGAATACAAAAAATGGTGGCATTGTATGTCACAAAAGAAAAAAAATGATATTGATCTCAATCCATGGTTTTGCCAAATAGTCCAATCCTTACAAACACTTTTGTCTGCTGATAAGGTTAGAGCAGTGTGCCTGACTAACAGTCTTTCTGGGGAGGATAGCAGCTCTCCTGACCAATGGAAGTGCTGGCACTCTAATGCACACAAACCTACACACAGTGAGGTGGAAGCTTTGAGATGGTTTAGATATGACCCTTTGTTGGTTTGAAAAAAAAAAAATGAAAATTTGCATCTAGACAAAGCTCAGCTCCTTCATGAAATTTCTTTCATGAATTTGTATTAAATCCTGTTGTTATATGCCTTTAAGTAAATGTCAGGTTGGTCATGTGCACACACATATAGCATCCTCACTGTCATCCTCACCTGTGTGTGTGTGTGTGTGTGTGTGTGTGTGTGTGTGTGTGTGTGTGTGGAAGCTACTGTCTAAGTGAGATTAATCGGTTTAGTGAAAAGAGAGCTAATTATAGCAGACTGGGACCTGCACTTAATACCCAGATCTCTCTCTCTCTCTCTCTCTCATTCACACACACACACACACACACACACACACACACACACACACACACACACACACGCACACACACACACACACACACACACACACACACACACACACACACACACACACACACACACACACACATTGTAATGGCTGCCACCTGTGGGTCACCTCTTTGTTTGTATGCTAGGATTGCAATATGCACCGAGTGAGCCATATGGTTTGATTTGATTGAATATAGATTCAAGCCTATTTAAACGCCAATTGAAAAGAGAGCCAACTTGTGTTGGCATCATAACCAACAGAGAAAATAATGAAAAGCGAAGCAAGGTGCTGGAGAACTCCAGCTTTTACTTGATTATAGGATTTTATTCCTTGTGGACTGCCTTGGTAGATACTTAAGTTTAAATATTGTTTTATCCATATGCTTTAGTCTGTTATGATGGGAGTCTGGCCTTTGTACTCCTTGGAGACCCTGAGGCCATATGTGTTCCTCGCTTCCACAGTTGGACTGTGTCCTCTTCTATTGAGACACCAACTCTCAAAAAATACAGCAAGCTCCTCAATAAAACACAGTGAAGAAGTGCTACTTTTTGGCATTACTTTGACCTATTACCCTTGGGGAATAATCAAGATACTTTATACAAAAATCATAAAGTCCAGTAGAAATTCTTGTAAATCCAAATAGGGTAGAAATGTAATAAGAAAATGAAGCATACGAGCCAGATTCAGCAAATACTCCTTTTTTCAGAATTGGGCTCCGTCTTCCTGTGTGACCTCTGTAATCCTGAAAGCTGTTGACCAATCCCCACCGTAGCTCAAAGCTCGCTCCTTCGGCCTTGGTGACAAGTCGTTTAACAACGCTGATTCCGACTGCGGCCCCCTGTTTGCCCAGCAGCCATCGATGTGGCCTGTCTGGAAATATCGAGGTCAGGCTAAGCCACTCGGCAGCGGTTTCTAGGGCACGACACACATCAGAACTGCGGTAGAGTTGAAATCTAGTTCAAACAGCAGCTGGGGGAGGTACGTGATGTCACCTAAGCCCCCCAAATACGAATGCTGCCACCTCCCTCCATCCCGCCCACTTCATAACCAGCGCGTCGGGACAAATGGCTCACCCTGGTGGGGTTATTTTCTGTAACGTGCCCATCAATTGGGCCTGCAGGAGGCTGCGTACTGTTCATGTGGTTAAGGTGCACTGTGGGATTGAACCCTTCACAATGCTATGTGACAGCTCCTTCAAGTGCAGGGCAGTGAAAGCGAGTAGCCGGGCTGGACCCTCTTCAGGTCCACTTATGCACAGGTTGCGTTGTGCCTCTGTGCATTAGCCACTCAGATTGTTCGCCGATTAAAGCTCCTTTGGTTCCTGCACACATTTAGATCCTACGCTAAGACTGCGGTTTTAAAATAACACAGAATCTGCTTATTTTTTCATGAGCAGGAGTTCTTACACTGTCAGCTTTTTTTTTTATGGTAACATAAAGTGTTATGTAAGGAATTTAACTACAAAGAAATATGGCCTTCTCCCTTACTGCTATTGCCATTTTTATGAGAAAATGAAATGGCTTGACACTTGTAAAATGCCTAAATGTTACTCCCAGCAGGAGGTGAAAATAGAGAACACACTGTGGCGTCCTCCCTCTAATTTTTGTCTGTCAGGCCTTAAGGGACAGCAGCTCGCAGGTTATTATCACCCTGTGAAAGGTTACAAATCAATACTTGTCATGACAGCAAAATCCTCTTTTTCCAAGTACTGCTCGACTATAAAATGAGAAACTCTAATCTCTTCTTTCTCCCCTGCTCCGTCAAAGCTTTGGACATAATAATCTGACAGAGAGCCTGGAGCATAGTTTTTTTTCCCCCTATTGATACAGTATGTGGATTTTTGGATTTGTGATATAACTACAGTCTTGGTACAATAAAACCAGGACACTGACAAAACAGATCTGCCCATCGGGTGTAGTGATTATCTGACAGTATTCAGGATAGTGTGACAGATGTATTGACATACAGGACTAGATATAATTCAGACATTATTTACAAAACACATTAGTTTTTAATTAGGGAGGACAACCAGAATTATGACAATTGATTTTGAATTTTTCTATTGAGTGTCTTCTTGCATCTTTCTGTCACACTCCACATCATTCTCTGCTGTGTTCTCACCAGGTTGGATTAGGGCTGCATAACAATTATCTAAATTATCATTTCAAAAATGTTGTGGTTTCAATTTTCACAATTTCTTGTATGACACTTTTTATTTTTCCTTGTCAGCCGGTGTTACCTGATACTGACACATTTTGGTCTGACTCTGCGTTGTGTTTGCAGATAATAAACAATTAGACGAGGACAACTACGGCTTTGCCAGCCCAGAGGGTTTCATTCTCTCTAAGGCTGTAAAACACAATAGTATCAGCACAGCAACTTCACGTGACTGTCTCACACCTCCCCTCAGCTGGGCCTGCTGCCGATTGACTTTTGTGTCTTTTGTGCCACATTTACCACATTTGGTCTTTTCATTAATTAACTAAATGAATGCTCCTCAAAATGATGATACACGGAAACAAGTATCTATATGTACTTCACTCAAATGCAAATATGCAGACATTGCTATAACATTGGATTAAGAATTACTTTTACGTCTTCCGCGTCTGACATCTTCTTCATTTTCATTTTCTCTCTCTTTCTCTCCCCTTCCAATGTTGCCAGAGCCACACTACCATCTCTGGAGGAGCCTCTGACATATGGGAGGTGATCACGTTTAAATGACATCTCTCACTAAGATGAAATCTTGCTGCACAAGGATTTTCTTAGGATTTGCTTGCCTGTACAGTTGATACTATTTCCCGCTTCTCCATTTCCTATTCCATTCTACCTGTCTTACTGTAGATTCGCTGAGATTCTTTTATTGCCCTCAGTTTTCTCCATTTCATTTTCAGCTCTCTCGCAGTGAAGAATCTGATATTCTGGATCGTGTTACGTCCTGGCTCATCGAGCTTCGGTGATGTGTTTGGATGGAAGGATTTATGTTGAGCTTAGTTGGCTACAAGAAGCATGATTGAATGACCAACGTAAGAAGAAATATTTAAAGGTTTTAAAATGTGGTTGGGATATTTTTAGACATTTATTCTGAGCAATATTTTCCAGTTTCTTTTAATAATCTTTCCATAGTAATTTCCTCTCCAGTGGAGGTGTGATGATCATAGCGTTGATGCGCGACCGAGAGCAATGCCAAGCTGACAGGTGTAGGAGTGTTAGGAGAGCCTTAGAGGAGTTAATTTGGATTAACCTCTTTGGCGCAGGCGGAATGGGAGGCATTTTCACTGTAAGCTTTATCTTCAACATGGTTCTTCATACAGGATTCAGCCTTTGTTTGACCACAGCAGTCATTGATGGGTGGCAGTCATTGCCGTGTAATCTGTGACAGACAGCCCCCCCCCCACTGATTTATCAGGACATAATTCATTGTTTTTTATTTGTGCTTTTTTCCTCATGAGGGACTAGATAAAGCCTCAACAGATCCTTGTCCCTGTTTGTCCATCCATCCATAGCTAATGAGGCAGTGTGAGTGAGGCATGCAGCAGCCCCTGACTCACCGCGACTGCATGCTCTCCTATTTGAATTTGGTGGTGCATGGGACTGTTTATGGGCAACTATTAGGAAGTGCCTGAATTCCTCTTATTTGGATCTGAGCGATGCATCAGTTACGAGACTGAGCTGCCACATGAACACATACAGTCTGTTGTCAGCCAGTACTCTCTAACGTCTATCCAGTCAGTACATTGACTGAACATCTCAGAATCAGAATCAGAATCAGCTTTATTGGCCATGTGTGTTTACACATACATGGAATTTGCCTCCGGTTTCATGTAGCTCTCATTGTACATATATACTTATTATATACAATAAACAAGATAAATACATCTGCTACTGTGGCTGAAAATAAGGTTGATGACAGCGTTAAGATCAAACCAGAACAGTTAAGGCCAGAAAAACAAAACAAATCGCTGAAAGTCAAAGTTGGGTGATTCTCTGTGGGTTCATCACGAGAGACACCATTGACATTACACATCGTTATTTAACCCACCGTTAACATGAAAACAGAGGTGCCCCACTGACTTTTTTAAGGTCATTACCAACAAATGATTTGCGTTTCCAATTACATTTAACATTTATGCAAAATTAGCAGTAGTCACAATAACTACTTAATTCAAAGTGTCCCATGGTTTTCTAGTACTTATACGTTAAATCCAAAATGAGTGCTTCATATGGCTCTGACTCTGTCCCACCTGCTCCTGTGTATGCTGATAAACCGCTTTACACGCTCAAGACATCTGGCAGCTCAACAGGTTAAAACCCACATACACTGTATACTATTCTTGTAAAGCTGAAATGACCAAATATAATGGACCCTTTCATGGTTTCGCCATCAGTTTCTCCCACACTTCATTTGTTCTGGTATTATGTCAGAAGCGCTACCAGGTTATACATCATTCAACCATCTTCTCCATCTGGAGGATCTTAGTCACAAGCAGAGTTCATCAGTTGCAAACATGTGATTGAACATTTGTAGTTTTCTAGGTCAGGTATATAACAGGTGTTCATTTGGGCATTCTGTTGTTGAGCTTAGAGAGAGGGAGATACAAGATAGAGACCAGAGGAAGTAGATAAGATGACCAAGGGCAAGAAAAAGGAAAAGGTGTAAATGGAAAATTGTAAGATTATTGTTGATTTAAAAAAAAGAGCTCAGAAAGAGTATTGGTCATCTTCATGTAAAATGATGCAGGCATCTGTGAGTTAGCCTATCTGGGTAAAGGTTCTGACATATCTTGCCTTGGTGCCTTTAGTTAGAGATTTGAAGGGCTGATTAAAATGTTATGAAATATGAAAATGTAAAAACCTGGAGGCTTTAGCCGTGGTGGAATATTTGCCGGATGACTGCTTTGACCCCTTCAAACTTGATATTTTAACTGTTGTCTTAGCCACTAGTTTTCTCGGAAGACATACTTTCCCTGTTGAACTTGGTACAGGCCTCTGCATATTTCTGGAAGAAAAATAAATTGGATGTATGTTTTTCTAAAAGTAATGTAGTGCCGGTCATTATATTCGTCGTAGAACGCGGTGTTATGTTGTTTTTGCATTTGATATACTGGCTGTAACATTAGGAATGTTTACATTTAGATGATATCTCAGTGATTTTAAAAAGCAAAGTTGTTTCGGTTTGTGGTTCTAATCTTAAAATGAAAAAAATCTTTTCACAGTATTTCATTTTGGATGATGGTAATGAAGACAAAGCAGCAGTAAACATGTCGTCTACCACCAGCGATGCGTTTATTACCCCCTGGGCTGTGTATGGAGAGCTGTTTTTCAAGGAACTCCAAATTGTGGGAATCGTGCAGTGTTGATAGTAAAACATTTTACAAGTAAAATACCACCGAATCTCTCTCTGTGGGAGATATTTGACCTTTATTATAATGTCCAGTCAAATGCAATCAGTACATTTGTTTTGAAAAGCATTGTGCGACTTATGGTAGTGAGATTCATCACTCACCCCAGGTTGTATTACCACTTGGTCAGAGGTGTCTGAGCTTGAGTGACATATGGATAAACGCACAAACAAGCAATGAATGGACACCTATACATCGTCCTTGTCTCAGCGATGCCAACACACATCAGAAAAATGATTGCTTCTGCATTATCACAGCTCTCTCTCCCTTCAGATAACATAAATTAAATGGGACATTCCAGCAGAAGTAGTACCATGATACAACAGAAAAAAAGACTATAAATATATTAGATTTAAACTTAATGTTGCAGTGTTTTTAGTTTTTCTCCTATCGGTTTCTTAAAGTGAAGTGTATTGGTAGTCCCCCCTCTGACTTAGTGGGTCACGTTCCCATCCATGTACCTGTCACTCATCCTGATGAGTTGTGTGGTGAAACAGTGTGTAGCCAAGGGCTGAGGTAACCTGTATAAATAACAGACCCTGAAGCCAACACCGAAACTACAATAAAAAAGAAATAAATCAATGCTCGTCATATTTTTCATACAGGTTAGTTTTCTTCTTTCTTTACTTTCAACACTGTTGTTGCCCTGGCTCCCCCGTACTGTGGCCTTTCAACGTCTCCTTAATAAGCAGCATATATAGTTATTGTGTGTCTTTCTCTGTATGAAGACCAAAACCACCTCTGTAGCCAATGCTTGATAATATGTTGGTCCTCTGTGCCATAGATCTCCATTGTTGTCCAAAACAATTCATACATCAATGAGCCACTCAGTTGCACTATTGTTCCTTCGTTACAATGAATACAGACATTAGTCTATTTAACTTGACCTGCGGGTACCTAATGTACCTAACGTCCCTGTTAAGCCCGGGTGTTTCAAATAAACTAACTTCATTATTTGTTGACCAGCAAAAAAATAAATACATTTGATAATAAATGAGCATTTACCAAAAACAGGTTTGTCACACATGTGCTACAATAAGTCAATAAATATCATTTTTATTTGTTTAAGTTATTTTGGCTAAATAGGGACATTTACGTTTATGAACTGTGGAAGTTCCCAGGTGATATATTTTAATTAAATATCCTAGTCAACCGTAGTTTTACATTATATATTTTTTTCTCATACTCTGAGCCAGACATCTCAACTTCAGTACACCAAACTTTCCAATTTCATTCCTATCTATATTCTGAGGGTTTTTACTTTGGGGGTTTATAATTTATTTAGCCTGATCTATATCATATTTTATTTAAAAAAACATGGCAAAATGGATCTTTGACAGTATTTTCTTATGGAGTTTTTTTTTTTTATCCAGCTTTATCTAGTGTTAGGTTTCTGTTCTGGAAATGTATTCAAATTAGCTAATTATTAATAATAAAATAATAACAGTCCTTTGTTAGTCCTGCGGAGGGGAAATTTACAAAAGTCATATAACATATTTTACATACATACATAACATTTTGACCTCTATTTGAACCCATCCTTGGCAGTTAAGCAGCAGTGGGCTGCTGTGAAGCAACTCAGGGTTCAGTGTCTCGCTCAAGGACACTTTGAAATCCGAACTATGGTACGACCATTCTATTTAATGAGATAATGGATAATTTGCATATTTAATCATAACATTTCAAAACAGTTGTAAAACAGAAGAATACTTGTTTTAATATAAGCAATCAATTGGGGAAGTTTCATGATGATATCTCTTTGTTAAATGTTTACCCTATTCACCTGTGTCTCCCTTTATCCACCACTAAAAAAGTCCTCAACAAGAGTACTGTTCAGAGGGCATTCGTGACCTGTTTTTTAACATTTACATCTTCAGTTGGAACGGACTGGGGTGACTAAACTGTTTATATATATATATATATATATATATATATATATATACACAGTGTCACCTTGTTACAAGGCAATGAATAGCATTCAGCGACACTTCTATGTGGGTTGTGAGAGTTGTCAAAAAAAAGTGTGTTTCTAGCGCACATGTAACTATACCTGCTGTGATCCTTTATCAGGGTGTGTTTTTGTCTTCTATATAGATATTGTGGATATTGAGTGTGTATTTGCATGTTTTCGTGTGTGTTTGCGGATGAGTGAATGCGGAGTGAGCTCGTGAACGGGAAGATGAGTGAAAAAGCAAGTGCCTGAGCAAGGGACTCAGTTACGTGTGTGGGTAAGCGATGAAGCAAACGAGATGAGTGTTTGAATGAGTGTGTGAGTGAGTGATTCATTATTATTGATACAGTGTGTTTTCTCTCGGTGTTACTGTAAGTGTTGCTGCAACGTGGTTAATGTTGTCTGGCAGCCAAAGGTCTGCAATCCCGTATAATAGAGCATGTTGTTTCAGAAACTGGTGCAACAGTGTGAGTAGCTGCTGCTCTCAGCCTCACTACACGCTGCAGTGATCTGTTCACACTCCTCCTCTCTTCTGAGAGATGCTCGGCTTTTCTGCCCGGCCTCTGGGAGATCTTCGCCATGGATGACGGAGCAGGAGGTGCACCAACCAGGGCAGAGCGTTATTTCATTACCTGACTCCTGCAACTCTAATGGGGGAGTTTATGCAGCCTTCCTGACACTAGTGGAGGGAAAATGCTTCATTTCTGCTCGATATGCAAAGTGGTCTGGAAAACTGCCAAACCGTATTTCAGTATTGTTCGGCTGAACACAGCATAACTTCAGTCTTGGACGTTTCTTCTTTTTCTCAATTAAATCACTCTACTATTGTTGTTTTACGCATGGAGCTGTAATTTCTATTCTTATATGTTTAATATATAATTTATTACAGTAGTATTATGTACAATTCTAAAGGGTCGCATGACAGCATGTAGCATATTCATAACCGTCATCTATTTTTAAAGACTTTTTGGTGGCATTTTCACCTCTTTTGTACAGTAAAGAGGCAGACAGGAAATGGGGGTCCTTGGCCGAGACAGTCCGGCTATGTTGTGGATATTTGTCATGTGCGCTAACCAATTGGCCACCAAGGCTGTCCAAATAATTTGAACTCTTCATTTTGAAATGCAAGTTGTCGTGTTTCCATTACATTTGAATTATCCTTACAGTTTATTGCAGTCATTTTACATCTTTATGCTCTTTTTTTCTACAACTAATTATTCAATTGGGCCTGTGTTAGTAGTTGTTTGTTGAACTTTGTTCCCAAGTACAGAATAGAAAGTATAATTTGAAAGCTAGAAATGTCAGTATTTTTGGACCTAGCAACTTCATCAGCCGGTTACAGATATATGTTATGGTCAATTTGGACACCAGGACAATACTGTAATGGAAATTTAATTAACCTTATCAATCTCCTTTAGAGAAAACAAATGCGATGTGAAACACTTAAATGTCTTTAAGCATTTATTAAACAGAAACTTGGAATAATTCAATTGAATGGGCAGAGCTCGTCACCACAGATGGTTCGGAGGTCTGACCAGGAAAAATAGTTCAACATGAGTTTTATACATCAACAATTATTATTGAAATGTTTGCCCTTCCCTGATTAGACTGGGTCAAGATGAACTGAACTCCGCTTTCAAAGTTCAGCTACACATTTATGATAAATTTCCACCACAAATACAATAACCATTAGATTAGACTTTGGAAAGCAAGAGTAAGTATCTCTTACTGGTCAGTATGAAAATGAGGAATGATTACACAGCAAACAAAACCTTTTTCAATGTGTATATGGGCAGCTGATTAATAGACTGTGTATCTCAGCGTTGATCTGTAACCCATAAAAGTCTGGTGATTGAGCCACCTATGCATTGATGGGCTGCCATGTCGGAGAATTTAGCTGTTTTCAAGTTAGGCTTTTTCGGTAGTGATCTAGTACAATTTGCACTGCAATATACACAATATTGTGCCCTTGAGTCTGTATAGTGTAATGTGTTTGTTTTAATCGTCTCTGAACTACAATTATGATCTGAGATACATTTTTAGTTTGTAAAGCAATTAAGCAGTTTGGTAGAAATGTACATTTCAAGAGAGACGGTTACTTATTGGACATTAAAAACATCCCTGTTAAAAGAATGTCACTTTCAATGTTCAATGATCAGTTTAAAAAAGCACATGCAGCACCAGTGGTCTTTTGAAATAACATTGAAGGTCTTCATATTAGGTCTTCACTAAAATCTCTAAAATCCACTGACTTTAACTGTGTTTTTTCCATTTCCAAGAAAACCAATACATTTTCTCTGAAAACCACATCTTGACCAGCTTTGACATGGTTATGAATGTTTGAGAGATGGGGATCTTATATATTCCTTTCATCCTCTCACGTCTTTGCTGGATCACACATCACAGCGTGTTGGGTATGATCAGGGGGAAGACCTTTGGCTGGCTGGGAGGATTCACATCCAGCCTCCCTTCAGAGCTACATGCTCCCTCAATCTCTAGAGGTCTCTGTGGTGCAGAGGAGAAGCCAGCCGTCTTTGAGATACGAGCTGCAGCCTCCTCTGGCCCTTTTAAAGCGAAGTCATTGTACACACAGACCCATTTGTTTGGGCCTGCTCTATAAAAAATACATCACAGTGCTGTGTGTTTTCACCTTGTTTTTTATGGTTTGTGTCCTCAGCATGTGGCAGCGCAGCAAGGACAAAGCTTAGAAAAAACACTGTCTTTCCTTGTGCTATATTGAACTTGGCATTCAAAGTACAGAATTTGAAGCTGAAGATACTAGAGCCGAGTGTGGTGGGGGTTTGAGAGTAAATTCCACAAGCATAAATGCCTCACATTCTAACGCGAGAAAAATATGTTGTACAGTGAGAAATGCTCCTCATTTTCCATGCTGCGGGAGCCCCATTTGATGACTCTGCGACATTAGCAAGATAAGCTGACTAATTAGTGTTTAACACCTTAGCTCCAACAATTAGCATTCAATTCCTTCCAGCCACGATGCAGCAGCAGAAGAAGAAATCAGTGCCAGTGTGTTGAATGTTATCACACCCGTAGAGGGCAGCTGTGCTCTCCACATTCCCCCTCTCAGAGAGAGAGAGAGAGAGAGAGAGAGAGAGAGAGGAGAGAGAGAGAGAGAGAGAGAGAGAGAGAGAGAGAGAGAGAGAGAGAGAGAGAGAGAGAGAGAGAGAGAGAGAGAGAGAGAGAGAGAGAGAGAGAGAGAGAGAGAGAGAGAGAGAGAGAGATGAGAGAGAGAGAGAGAGAGAGAGAGAGAGAGAGAGAGAGAGAGAGAGAGAGAGAGAGAGAGAGACTCAGAAGTCCCTAATGAAGTCAGGCATCTGCCAGAGACGATACATAAGCTTATTTTGATGCTGAACTCTCTTATACTCACTTTGTGTCTCTGTCGCCCTCTATCTGACTCTTTCTCACTTAAAAGCTTTTTAAAAGCCATCAACATGGCTAGGCTTGCAATGCAGAAGAGCAACCATTGATTACCACTGCCTTAAATGACTTGGGGGTAGGGAATCATAAGAACAATGAATGGTCGGCCCCCTCACACAGAGCCATTCAATGCAAGCATCTCCTTCCAGAGCGGGGGCTACAGCTGTACTGTTGTTCTCTGGCAACACAGTTGGTTCAGGAAAAAGACTTCTTGTAGGATGTAATATGTTTCTGTCAAGCAGCCGAGGAAGAAAAAGGGAGAGATGGAGCATAAGCTGGCATGACATCAGCTCTCTGTAGCTCTAGTCAGGGTCCTTGCACACACTGGACTGCAATAAACGAAACAATTTCACATTAACACTCAAGGTCCGCCATTAATGGGCACAGCTTTGGCCAGTAGACAATATCACTTACACACACATGTGCGCACACACTCTTAGTCCCCACTGTCTCTCCACTGACTGTTTAATTCCGTGGCTGATAATTATAACTGTTATCTGTTGCCTCTGAAAAATTATCGAGCTTGTCAGCACCCATTAATTCTCTGTATTATAAATTAAGTGGAACGGGCTGTGTTTTATCCCCGTCTTGCTGGAGTAAATGGAGGCAGTTTTTCCAGAGGCTAAGTCTGCTTTACTGTACTCTACGTCACACATGACAGACTTTTGTTCTGCTTCCCCGTTGTTTAAAAGCCTGGAGAAAACGAGTCTGAGATAAATTAGCCACAGTCAAATGTGTGTGCATCTCCAAACTGAAATGAGGATGTGTCATCTAAGCTGAGCGGTGGAGCTGTGGGTTTACATGCAAATAAAGAAACTGTTCCCTTGTTAACCTCGTATATAGCACAAGAACAAGACCTAAAACTGTCTATTTTATGATCTATGTCCCGGGAAATGTTAACTATGATAGCTTAATTTTGCCCTGTGTTGTCCAAAACCTGAGGTGCAAGAAGCATTTATCAGCAACCAGTCGTCACTGTATGTCCTGCCTGTTGCTGCAACAGGATTTGTACTCTAGCTAAATGAATCGTGTACCTCAGATCAGCCAGTGAACAGCAGGAGAACCATGTGGCACCAGCAGGAAAAAAAAACATGATTTATCAGGTCTTATTGTCTATTGTACTCAGACACCGCATTGTGCATCCATCCACATCCGTCTCTGAGAAAAGCTGTCAATCAAAAAGATAATGCTGATGTACATGCTGAGTGCATCAGGTTGGGAGGGGTGACCAATCATGACCTTTTTTAAACCTCACAAATGCACAAATTGTTTCACATGTACAGTGTCTATCTCAGGGTTTAGCACATCAGGACAACTCAACGCACATGTCTGTTAACTTGCTGTGTGTGTGGAGGTCAGATGTTAACCATATAGCACCCGTTGAGTTAATCGAAATCCAGAGACCTGCCCAATACCATTTTAGCAGGATGAGGTCTTGTAGTGTGTGAAAGAACTTATCTCATTCTCCCAACTGTGTGGGTCTCATTTGATTATACTATTTAGAAACTAGATGGATTTATTAGCTTATTGCAGATATATTTGTGTCAACCCGGTCTCACTTCCAAATGACGGTTTGGAAGTGAGACCGACGGTTGTTCAGTCAAGGTAACATCAACCAAGCTCTTTTCCTAAACCAAATGAAGTGGTTTTGTTGCCCTAACCTAACTTCTTGTGAAACTGAATCGTATTTATGGTAATGGTATAGTTGAAGTAAAAACTGAGATAATCTATAAACAGTTGGTCAACCAGAGAGCAATGACAAGTACGTTTCTCAACGTTTTGTGGATTTACTTTGCCCATGCAAGCTAAGTCAGTAATATGCCGATTATGTTCGATTGAATGGATTTCCCTGTGAAAGGTTACGGTTTTAAATGCTGGTGTGAACTTATCTTAAATCTATAATTTGTGCAGTCAACTAGCACAGACCCGTCTGGCATCGTAGTTACTGAATATTTAACAATATGTCAGCTATATTTTAAACGTGTGCTTCGTTTGGGTTGAGAGTGAGTGAGCAGTCTTGCAGAATTTAGATGGATAAACAACCACAACCCTTGTTTCCAGAGAGAAAGAGAAGGTTGATGCTGTTTGACAGCAGCCCAGACAGCCTGCCACAAAACTCCCTCACGAGGGAGAAGCCAGACATGTGGAAGTCCACTACCGCTACTCAAATCCCTATCAACACTTCCTTTATCCCTCTCTATGTACTTATTCTAAATCCTTCTGGTCCTTCTCTCCTTTCCCTTCACCATTGTTAACTTTTCTACCTTATTTCCTCTACTCCTGTCTCCTTCACTATACCTTCCCGTCCTACCTTCTCTTAGTTCCGATCCCCTCTTCTGGAAGCCTACATTTAAATTGGATGTAACTTGACTGGCCGACGACACCAACAAAAAAGTGAACGACAAGATATTTATGTTTCCGCCTCCAAACAGATGCGAGTGTCACATCCTGGCTGTTGTGGGGAGATGCTGGGCTGTTAGTGGCATCGTGACGGGAGTAAACAGGTCTAAGTATGCGTGCGCATGCTTGTGTGGTCCTGTATCCAAACTTGCGAAGCTCATTATCTGAGCAATGTGCTTTGACTTCTAGAGAAAGGTTTGACAGCCACTTCGAGTCACCATCTCCCATATTTAATATGCAGTTTGGTCCGCTTTGTTACTCGGCAAAGGAAGGCATGGTTGAAGACGGCTCATTTTGAGCAGCGTGGCCCATTTTCTGTCTACCTCTGCCATCTTTCTGTTCCTGCTTTCTTATTGACTTCTCTTTGTGTTTCCATCTCAACAGTGTCCGGCCGGTTCTCTGCCACAAACTAATAAAACCCCAAAACATTATTATATCATCTGATGAGCAGAGCAGCCTCGGGTTTATCCACCTGCTGCAATACAGAGCTGATATGATTTGGCAAAATGTGGTTTGTTTACCTTTTATGTAATAGTTTGGGCTATTTATGCAGCTTCAACTTTGGAAGCTGCCACTATGAATACCAATCTCGGTTGCTTTGCAGCACCGCTGCCTCTGCATGGGTATTTACCGCTCCTGGATGGGTCCCAGTCTCAAATATATGGCTGAAGGCTTAAATAGATGTCAGAAAGGTCTGCACTTGCACTTCTATTGGGAGAATTCAATATGGTGTAACTTTGTTGGGTGTGAAAAGAGAGGTGAGGTGAAGTAGGGCCGATGACATAAACTGAAATGCTCTGAATGAGGGACATGATACGGAGTTGCAGCCCCTTTTTGTGCAATTTAAAAATCCAACTTGCCTGCTTTTCTTTTGTGATAGTATGGATTCTGCAAGGGAAGTCAATAAGGAAAAATGGCTTTTACCTGAGTTCACCTCATCTTTGTACTAATATTTTGTAAATGTATGTCTTTGACTCAGGACTATCACAACTGCGGAGTCCGAATGTTTCCAATTCCAAATTCCAATCAGCATGGGTGACATGGCAATTAAATATTAAATATTAAATGTAGGAAGCCAGACAGCCTGCGAGCAAAACGAGGGTTGGGTGTGAGTGTGAGAATGAGTGTGTGTAAAATCGAGAGGACAATGCAGTTGATTTTTGTTCGAATTTTTAAGTGCCACAGTTGGGGGGGTCAGAGCGGGAAAGAGATTCCACAGAGTCTTACATCCGACTGAATGGGTTTACATTCTGTCATCGTGCTCCAGTTTTCATAAAAGCCTTGAATCACCATTTCCATTTCTCATATTTTTTTCCATCATTTGTCACAGGCAGCACGCTTGGCAACTATTGTTTGACACATTGCTTGTGTGAGAGAAAGCTGTGTGTGTGTGCGTGTGTGTGTGTGCGTGTGTGTGGGAGTTGTGACTGGCTAATCCATAAACTATAATAGGAGACTGCGGCTTTTAATGCCGTATCAAGTGGAAGTGTCCACATCTCTCTTTGCCTGTATCCTACATTGGAGGTTAAATGGAAAACATAACAGGACTTTTCACGTTGGGTTGATTCAAAATAAGTAAAAGCATTCATGTAGACAATCATGCATTTTGTGTTTTGTGCCATGTTTTTGGACTTGTGAGGCCTTAGTCAGGAAATTATGCTTAAATAACTGCTAATTTATGAACGGAAAATTAAATGAGGGTTTCGAGGATTTTCTGCAACAGCAGCAATACGCTTTTTTTATTAATCTGTGCGCTGAGGATAAATTCATATTTTATGTCTGATGAAGACGCAGACAATAGGTCATGAAGTCAAACGTAGACGTCCCTTTATTAAATCTGTTCTATTGTTAAAAGATTGGATCCACAGTCTACAGAGAGTCATTTTTACACCGAAGGGAATCGCGGCAGAAACTTTTCAACTTCAAAACCATTGAAACCAGCCTTTGAGGCACTTTCACTAGTTTCCATTATGCCTCAGCTGAATTATTTTTTAAGAAAATCAATTCCATCAAGGTGAGCTTTGGAAGAGGTTCTTTAGTATTAACATTCAGAAGAATATCAATCAGGCAGCCACTGTGAGTGGGTGAAAAGACAAGGGAACAAAAGTTCTGATGTTTTTTCTGTCTCCCCAGAGGGGCTTTAATTTGGGTTGTTTCTCTTCCCGGAAATCCAGTAAGACCCCTCCACCCCCACCCTCACTATCCCTTGATCCCATTAGCAGTGAACTCATGGGACCTCTGATCAACCATGCAAGGTCACTGAGTCATTGACAAAAGACTCTGGCTAAAGTGTTTGTTTCTTGGCAGCAAAGGTCCAGTAGCCTTTACATAAATGATGGTATAAAGTTCTGGAGCCTCAATTGTAGGCAAATAATGCAACCTGGAAAGAACAGTCCAACATTTCAGTTAGATGAAAAGGTAAGTATTCTCTTCTCTGTGTGTTTTAAAAATGAAGGTAGAGCCAGGAGAGTGTGAGCTTAAACCACCGAACTTATTGATTGTACGCTTCAGTTTTTGTACGAATTAAACAAACAGGATAATGTGTTGTGTGAGCTGATTTAGTTCCTGTCAGAACAATGCAATCTGTTTCCCCCCGTTTTCAGTCTTAATGCTGAGCTAAGCTAACTGGCTTCTGGCTGCAGCTTCCTTTTTACCATACAGCCATGAGACAACAACAATCCTCTCTGTGGAATTATTGCTTTTTGTCATATCATCAAAAAGCAGAAGCACGCTATCTGAGTTAAGTTTAAGCTAAAAAAGAAAGGTGATAAGTACCATTTTGTATCACAGAGAATTAACAAAATATAGGTACATATTTTACAAATCCTGGCATGGATTTAGTCATTAGCACGTGAATGCATAACACCGTGCATGTGGGAACAAGAGCCTTCTGGACAGAATCACATCTGTTAACTCCCCCCCTACTGTCTCTGTGTGTGAGGAGTGCTGTCATTGATAAAGAAGCCAGATCTCCCAGCAAATTACTTCCACGTTACGTCATCTGTCAGTATCAATTAACCTCCAGCCGCTAAGTCTGAAGAGGTCTGAAGCCAAGCTCTGCTGAAGCCAAGAGCTGCAGACAGTGAACATAATCAGGGGAAGTGTTGCTGAAAGGCCAGAGACGTGGACATGCTGCAAGTTTGGATCCTGTGTCATAGGGGAATATCAGTGCCGTGGATATGGAACGTGCAAGGCGTTCTGTCTCGTAATCAGTTTATTTGTTGTCTTTTTTTATTTGGCCTGTAAATTCACACACAGTTTAAAAATGGCCACTGGCTGTGTGTTATTTGTTGTACACAGGCTCCACTATCACCACTTGTGTTCCTATGGTAACAGAGAATGTACCCCCTGGCACTTCAAAATGGTGTTTGTATTTTAGCTCTGCCACTGATGTGCCTTTGCAGTGGAACCGCTGCTGGTGTCTCTGGATCAGAAATCTCTACGATTTAAACGATAAGTGTTGCTCAGCTACAGCTATGAAACTAATAAAAAACGGATATGTGCAGCGTGAGGACGTGCAGCGTGAGGAAATTAATTCAAGTCAATTGATGGGAATGTTGTCGTTTGGTGTGAGTGCAAATCATATTTACAATAGATTTTTATGAATCTCAGAACACTAGGTTTTTAAGATTTGTTTGAATGGAACATTAACTTTTTTCACTCAACTGACTACAATCTGGGACGCACGGATCATTTTGTAGTCTGTTATCAGTGACAGGAGGATCGCCCCTGGTCTCCCAAAGAGTGTCCCCATGCAGCCAGCCAAAATATGGTCCTGCCTTCCCGTTTCCCCTCCTCCGACATTATCTTCACCCAAGCCTCTGTTTAGCAGGTAATCAGACACACATACAGAATGTTTGGGAGTTGCACTGTGTCTATGACTTAACTCACTGAATTGGGGTTGGTCCAGCGCACCCTGACTACTGAATCAAACTCCTACCTCTTCTGTGCTTGTGCCGTGTGGTGTTTCGTTCCTGTTTGTCTTAACCTGTCCTCCCATCCCTATTATATCTTTCTCAAATACACTGTACGTTAGAACAAAGTCTATAGTTCTCTGTCAGACGAGCAGGGGCTGCCTGGATGTTTCTGCCTGGTCGCTCTCCAAGTGCCCACCAGACTGTAACCAAGGCTCGGGCATGGGAGTGGAGACTGTGTGTATGTGTGTGGTGGGGAGGCAGGCGGGGCAGGCCGGCTCCTCCGACCCCTCAGAGTTCCATCTGGACCGTGGGGGGCTGTCATTTAGGAGTGCAGGGCCTGAGCGGGGGAACAAATTGCTTTTTAATCGATCATATTCCCAGTAAAAGCCACTCCCAGCAGCCACTTGCCTACTTTCCATTCTATTTATGGAAGCTGCCTGTCCCTGTCTTGTGTGTGTGAGAGGGAGAGAGAGAGGGAGAGGGAGTGTTAGGGTAAGTTTTGTTGACCACTTCATGTCAGTAAAAACAGAATCATGTTTTCCACTCTTCTTTTAAGTCTAGCCTTGTGTGTGGATGCATTTTTGCTCATTAAAATCCGAGAACTACAAGGACCTTGCAATACTTGTGTGGTTATAGATGACATGAAGGCTGATAGCAAGCTGTTCCTTTGTATCCAGTATTTGTGATTCCAGGACAATGAGACATGAGCATCAGACACTGCTTTATTAACAACACAAGGAAAACCCTCCCCACCATTAGACACTATAGAGCTACAGTCAAACTTGTCGTGCTTTTATAGAAGCCCAACAATGCTGTAATGTGATCGTTTTCCCAGCTCCACTTTCTTGCATCTATTTTCAGTCTGATGCCCAGTCTCTCACACTAACAGGCGCTACTGTGAAGCATACATGGGTAATACATTTTGACTCAGCCCAATGCTGCCGCTGATTGTTGGATCCATTTTCTAAGATGCCGTTGTTGCCAACTAATCTGGCCCTCGGGGCTCTTGAAAAGGAAGTTTAAGTCTGTATTTGCTTGCTCTGTAGATTTTGTTTTGTTCTTTTCATAATGCATTGAATCACACCCTTTGTATAAACAAAAAAAAAAGCTTCAACTCTAATGGTGTTACATTAAAGATCTTGCAGAATGAGCAATACCAATGAATAAGGCCATCGCTTGCAAGCACTCCTGTCAGTTTTCCTTTGCAGGCCTCCCCGGAGACAGGTTTTTACTATCTACTGAAAATTAGTTTTTGGGTGTGCTTCTTTTTCTCTGCAGTGCACCAGAAAATGTATGACAATTTAATCTGACTTTGTAGTAGCAGCAAAGACAGGACCTAAATAGAGGTTACAACAGTTACGAAATCTCTTCCAATCATTTGGAACCTTATCTGTTTTTTTTTTTTTAATACAGTAATGATAGAAATGCAACTAAAGAAAATATTAAATGAAGAAAAGGTCGGCACCAATTTCACAACACATTTCACAGCAGCATTTCGAAGAAAAATACCTTCAGCCAATAAAACGAGAAAATTTCAAAACAATTGCCTTACATGGTGTCAACGTGTTTGATATTGCAGAGGATTACTTCTTTTGCTTATGTTTTATTTATTTGCTTATGTTTTCTGTCGTTGCAGTGCGTGTCGAGCTCTCAGGGTTACCGTTGTATTTCACTTCATTGTTATGGATGTCTGCCGTTCCTGCATTCAATCTAATTGGGGCCTTTCACGTGTCAGCTGCACTACTCGGCTAACACAGGTATAGGAGTGGTAGTGAAGGATGGCGAGCGATGTCAGGTACTCAGCTGGAGGTCCTGCATTCTCTACGTCAGTATCTTGTCGTGGTCTCGCCCCCTGACCACACAGGAGACGAGCCTCGCTGCCCCATGCTGCTGTCTGGCTCTGCTGCTGTACAACTCTGCTTTTATTCAGGCAGTTCTCTGTTGTTTACTGCTCATCGTCCCATTCTGGGTGTATATTCTTCCATAAAGATTCTTAATTTATAAATCGTATAGCTGCCAGTCAATACTATCAACCTGTGATATGCTGGATAACCACAGCTTGCCAGTATGTCAGAGTTATTATTAGTGTAACATGTCTTACGTGTCTTGTGTTTTTAAGGCCTGTTGTTGCCTATGTGTTATTGTTTGCTTCTTTTTATAGTTTGGTAAACTATTGGTTTCTGTGCCAAGAGGTCACGACGGAGAAAATGTCACTGAATGTAGCCAACATCTAGTGTTTATCTTAGTATATGTAATGTACGCCGTAAACTTAAGAAATAAGCTCAAGCTCTATTCTAGTTTTATTTATTTTTTAAATCCCTGTGGGACATTTAAAAATGGGCAGTGGGCCTCAGTTGCTCAGCAGCTTTAGGATGTCTGTAAAATGTGCAGTGAAACCTACCTCACCCTGCCGAAAGGCAATAGTAAAACAATTAACTGGCTTAATTAAATTTCACTGCTCAAAGGTATCCCAATGGGTCATGGACATTTTCAAACCACACCTGCAGCATAATTCTCAATATTTCCAAACACAGGATTTTAATGCCTTGTTCTATCCAAGCACACTCATTGGCTCGAGTGAACACGCCTCCAGCTTGATTGTTAGTTTTAACTACTATTACAATTGAGAGAAAGTATGCAGTTGATGCCCTTTTTTATTGTTGTGTCATGAATGACATGAGCCATGAGACAAAACCCTGAGCCTGTCACTGTTCTAGACATTGATTTGTGTTTCTCCCAGAAGTGTGCAGTGCAATAATATGACCTAATTTCATAATCAGGATGCACTATACTAAATATACATGCACTTGCATGTATATTTAAATGTATATTTACATTTAGAAAAAAACAACAACACTTTTAATAGAATTTAATTGGATTTACTTTCTGGTCAATAGTTTAATGAGAAGATTAAAGTAGTTTAGCACGAATACTGGAAACAAGGGGAAACAGACAGCCTGGCTCCTTCCAAAGGTAACAACATCCACATACCAGCTCCTATTAGTCTCACTAATAAACATGTTGTGCCTTGTTTGTTTAATACAAAAACTGGAGTCTGAAAACGACAATTTTAATTTTTAGGGGCCATATATACCAGACTTTTTCGTGGCCAGTTGCCAGGCAACCGGCACAGGATCCAGGACGTTACTGGTCTCACTTCCCTTCGGACTGAACCAGCTGTTTGCCCCTTTTTCCAGTCTTTGTGCTCAGTGGATTAGCGGACTGCTGGGGGGAGATTTGCATGAGAGTGGTATCAATCTTCTCATCCTACTCTCAGCACGAAAACCAATAAGCAAATTCACCAAAATGTCAACAATTCCTTTTATTACTTATTTTTACTGGGATGAATGACACAGTTTTCTAAAATGAATTCTCTCTCTTTTTTTATAGGTGTGGCATCTTAAGTGTTGTGGCTCTGCTGTGATAAATGTTAGCCGGTCCTGGTATTTGTATGGGTCGTTCTCCTCATCCGAAGGTGAGTTCCTCCTCTTCTCAGACAGGAGTGTTGTGGTTTACTGTTACCAGTGGATTTATCGAACTGGTGCTACTGCTTTATTCTCAAACTCTTATCTGATCTGCAATAATGCAGAGAGTCCTCAGAAAGCTGTAAAAGACAGTGCATCAAAAGTTATAATGATGGATAAGAGACACAACATGTGGTTTAATGACTGGGGAATAGACAACTTTGGTGTCATGTTTTATAGTGTGGTACATTCATAGGTGAATTTGAGATGTAATTGATTTCTAGCTTGGATTATCTGAGTTGCTATGACCTGTTTTGGCACGATGGATCCCTGTCTGCCATTGAGAACGTAGTGAATCAGTTACCTCCTCGTGCTGCCCCACTTAACATCCAGATTAAAAGGGACAATGTGTAAGATTTGGTGGCATCTAGTGGTGTGGTTACAGATTGCAACCAAATGAATAGCCCCCGTTAGTAACGCTGTCTATCTTGCAGCCATCTTGAGAGGTCATCCATGCCCTAAAATCTACTTTAGGAGCAACGGACGTCAGATGGTCGCTGGCTGTTTTGCCTTCTGCGGTTGCTGCACAAGACTGTAGTTTCACAAGTGAGTCGGAGAACGACAAGGTAACCGAAAACATAGCAGGCTCCGTGGAAGACGACCTGTTTCTATGTAGATATGACGGGCTCATTCTAATAGTACATACTGTAGACAAGAATGACAACATAGCTATGAATTATATATTTAATTTCTGCTAATAGAGCTCCAGAAACACACTTGTCCTTTTAAAGTAAAAGACACAATCACCACCATTATAATGTATGTCCCTCTCTGGGATTTCTTACAAAGAAGTAACTGCTGTATGTGTCCAAGATCTTTTCAACAACTTTCCTGGGTTGCCCTTGCTTTCACTGTCTTCCAAAGTATTGATGTTCTTATTTCAGTGAGGTAAAGTTGTATTGCCACCTGACAAACATTTCAGGCTTTGATGTTGGTTGTCCAGTAGTTATAAACTGAAGTTGAACCTATTTGTGGAAACTGTTCAGCAAAACAGTCAGCCTTTGGTCACTCTTTAGCCGTTGATTTACAAGAACGCTGAATCGCTGCATTATGCTGTTCCTTTTTGCTACTGATGTTCATTTTGTGTCTGGCAGCTAAAGCATGGTCATTTGCGTAGTTTGGCTTACAAAAAAGTGGAACCCAACTCCAGGTTGTGTTTTGTTTCTCTCTCGGTTTCATTCTTTTTGTTCAATGGGACTGAGCTACTGCGCTGGCTGTTCTTGAGGGAGCAGTACATCACCAGAGCTGCATCTGCGCACCTCTACCAGGAGTTATGGCCTGACCTCAGATGAGATATCAGCTTTAAAATCTGACATGAGGGGAAGATTTAAAGACTTCCTACGAAAAGAAAAAATCCTACAAAATGGTAAAGACAGCCCGGCTGTGACACGCAGTTATTGAAAGCACTGGTACGGGAGATTAACCCAACTCCACCACCTCCCTCGGGCTATGATTCTCCCCCGGATGGTGCCTTCTCTGATATTCCTCCTAGAGGCAGGGCTGCTGGGACAGAACCACACTCCCACTCCATATCAAACGCTGCCTCCTGCCTGTTGCACAAATGTTGTTAGTTTGCTTATGATTTCATATTTGTTTTTCTACCTCTCCAAAGCCCTACAAATCCTTTCTTTATGATTCACCAAGGGGGGAATAAGTGGCCATCTGTGGATGGCTATAAGAGGGGTCAAATCATTGATCCTTACGCACCTTACTGTTCAACCAGGAGGCGTTCCATGGTTGATGCTGGAGAAGGTTTTGAATTAAATCCTGTGCAAAATTAAGTTATCCATGCATTTTTTTATTCCATTCTGGAGTTCTCCTTCAATTATTTACTTTGCACACTAAGGTTGTGATTGCAGAACCTGATTATTTGAATATGACCCCGTCTTAATCAGGTGAGTAATGTTTAGTAAAATCTTATATTTTACTCTCTGAAAGATCAAGCAGAGCAATTTCTTTCTTTTGTCCATATCATATTTAAATTCACATTCCCCACTTCTCAATTCAAGGCAATTCTTTTCCCTGAATCCATGGCCCTCCAACATGGCATATGTTTAATTAACTCTCTGGAGTCTTAATAAGAAATGGCCATTTTAATAGAATGGAAATGCATATTAATCTACTGGCAAGGGGCCAATTATAGTTGACTGTCACTGTGAATGCATTCGTTGTGTGGGATATGACCTCAGTGATTAAACTCTCATCTTCTCAGGTTTAATGTAGTTAAACTTCAAAATATTAAGTATATAAATATAATAACTTAAAATATGGGAAAACAACTTGCTAAGTATCATGGATAAATATATTTCAGATGTTTATTTTGCCAATGCAATGTACATTTTTGATACATGTAACATAAAAAAGTCACTACTAACTAACAGCAGGGCAAGAATCTGCAACATTTGACCAAACTTCTAAAACTCTGAGAGCAGGTCAAAATAACACATATGTTGTAGTCTTCTCGTGTCAGGAGTCACTGACCCTGTCTTGTAAAGGCATCAACAGAAGGTTTGCTGCTCTGCCGGGTGTCGGTCGGTCAGATCAGACCCCTGGTGCTGTGGTTTGTACTTGCCAAACTCGAGCAATGACTCTCTATCGCCTCTCCAGGTGCAAGAGGTATTACAAGACAGGACGGACTGGAGCCAGCTGGTTAGCGTGCTTTACTTCAGTAGATATCTTTGCAACGCAATGCCTTGCCGTCTTTTACATAATATCAACACTGTAACCTCTTCACTTTCTGTTGATAATGTTATGTTATTTTTAATGTTTTGAACACATCTTAGTGAAGTTATTCCTGCAGATAATATTGAGCAGAACAATGTGATACTAATGGTAGCTCGCTAGAGTTTCAGTTTCCCACTTATTTTTATTTTGGAGAAAAGTAATCACTGAATGACATACAACAAGTTGGCTTGCTCTTTCCTGCCCTTCAGCTGAATGGAAACGAATATTGTTCTTGAAGAGACTTTTCCTGAGAGTGGTCTTGAATGTGCAGAGGAGGACTTTTAATAAGGCAGCTTCAGTACAGACTATCTCTCAGGGCCATCAGGTCCATAGCCATGAACTACCAGCTTTCTCACTAATGCTCTACTCTCTCTCTCTCTCTCTCTCTCTCTCTCTCTCTCTCTCTCTCTCTCTCTCTCTCACTGACACCTTTGATAATCTGGTGTTTTGTTCTGTGTTTTGAAAAGGTACCACTGGCCCACAGCTCAGTGATCATTGGCCTGTTTTGAAAATAATAATTAAGATAGATGAGAATGTATTAAGGCTAATCATACTCTTTGATTCTATATTACTTTGGTCCCTATCGTGCCTATTCTCATTATATGTATTAGCATGATAAGTAACAACCGTTCCACAGAAGAATTGCTACCAAGTGACATTCAGGCCATGTCACCTTTTTGAAATAATTTCTTGTCATCCAGTCTCTCAATTTGAGGAAGTTTTCAGATATTGTTTATCACTCATTTTTATTAATTAAGTGTCAGAATAAGGTCACTGTTTATCATTTTATTTTTTGCACTGAGAGAATACAAATGAGCCAGGGGAAAACGACTTTAATAAGTTAATGTACAACAAGTGAGAAGAGCTTTTTTATGACTGGATCTGGCACCGTGAATTGGTTGAGACAGCGGGTGAAATGGGTTTGCAGCCGAGCAGTTAACTCTAGTCCACACTCAAATTTGCAATCTTTTTAGAAAATTACAGGTTGTAATGATAAAGCCTTCAAATTCTTCCTGGCTATATTTACCACAGTAATGAGTCTAACCTGACTTGAAACATGCTATTTCCAACATTTCATCTGCGGCAAAGCACCTACAGTGCAAAAGAGGTTTTAAGCCTCCTTAGAAGATTGCATGTTTGACCCCAGAACAAATGAGAGTGGACAGAGCTCGAGACACTTTATGAACTAAGTTGGGAATTTCTCTTCTGGTTTTGCAACCAGAAGCATTGACAGAAAAATACACTAAGTGCAGATAGGAGGTTTTGTACTTTGGCCATCGCGTAGCAGTATTTTTTTAGCTAAGCTGGTGTTTGTTTGCCTGCCAAGAGGATATTTTGTTATCTTACTCTAAATGATGGACGCAGAGTGGCACTATTAAAGGCTGCAATGTGAGTAAGATGCAAAAAAACAGCTTTCCCCCCATGTTCATACAACTCTAACATGTGTACTGAGCTCTAGGGGGCCTTGATTTGTAGGGGACAATGATGGGTGTTTCTATTAAATGCTCCCAAATTCTGGCGTGACCCCAGGAGGACTGCCGTCTTTAGTTTGTGACATTGCCACTCTTTATTTGACTGTGTTGCAGAGAAGAGCATCAGTATCAGGGATTCCTCTGAGCTTTTGTCTTGTAGTATTGGTATGGAGAGTTGGAGAGATTGTTGTTCTGGTGGCAGAAAAGCTCACCAGCCAACCTGACTTTGTTCTTCTTCCTTCAGGGAGCAATAGTAATAAAACAGGGCAAATTGATTAATTATGAATAAAGATATAAAAAAATGGGTTGCAGTGAACATAATCCAGCAAGAACTTTTTAACCGATCGAGAGCATATTAAAAGTCTGCTATACTATTGTGAGATGTGCGCACATGTCGGGTGTAAAAAACGACAGTTGTGTGTTTGAGCCTTAAACTGCATGTATGGCAAACGTACTGTACTCTGGGGAAAATGTTAAGTAGGAAGTCAAACATTTCAAGAAGGAAACCTTCCTCAGATTGCATAATTAACTATGAGCATACACTCCTGTATACAGTCCTCTATTTCAATAAGACAATGGATAGCTGTACACTGGTGAGGAAGAAACGCCTGTTTTATGATGACATAGTCCACACTAATAAGGCTTATTGCTTTTTAAAGAAGATTGCAAAGTAATGTCAGACAAGGCTGTGGTGATTAAGTTGTGGATGGAGGTGACAGACTGATGGCTTTAGATGGAAAACGCGTCACATTGAGAAACATCACAAACAGGTGTGCAGATTCTCTTTAATGATCAAGTGTGATCCAGTGTAATAATGTAACTATAAAGCAAGAGATCTTTGTCTGTGGGTATGTCCTTCGCCTATCTCTGGAACCAGATATATAAAGTATTATAGCTATAGTTCGCATGGGTTTAAGCAATTGTCCCGCTCCAAGTGGGCATGAACTCCGAAAGGTTACACCCCGAACTAGTACTAGTACCTATTAAATACTCTATTGACACAGCTATGAGTAAAGTTTTGTCTCTCTACAGTTTTTGCATTAATATACTGTATATATGGTACAAAGTAGGGTAGAATATATGCAGCATGAAATATATGAAGTTATACAATGACTAATTCTTAACTTATTTGATAATTTGCAAACGTTGCTTTGCAGCTCCACAGACAGCTGTTGATTAAGAAAGCAACCAGGATTGGCCTTTTATAAAAAAGAAAAAAGGCCATATAATGAAAAAATACATGTGAATGCCCCACCAATGATGTTTTCCACACACAACACAAGTACTTCTTAAGCGTCATACACGTTGGTCCTTATGCTATTTACAATAATAATCAGCAGTTACCTCACGCTAAAGCAAAGCTTGCTGTTTATTTCCAGTCTGTGCATGATGGGAGGTAGTGCAGCATTGCCCTTGCTGTGGTGTTTTGAGACTGTATTTGGATGCGTGGCGGCGATGCAGCAGAGGGTGGCAGCGGCAGAAAACCGCCGAGCGTGACTAATCTGGGATTCTCCTGTGTGGTGTGTACGGCTGGCCGTCCTTCATGCCTCACGTCTGCCTGATGGGGGCCGCACACCCACTGCCTCACACGCCAATAGAGGGAGGGGATGGTACAATTTGGACTTAGTATTATAGATCACAGTGCATTATCACCACATATAGTGTAGTTTAGACTTTCATTAGGTCGCCTAGAAAGTTTGAGGTGCTTTTAGTGACACTCAACACTTTTTTGTTTTGTTTCTTCTTTATAGTCAGTACAAAGTAATGAAAATACATCTGATATTCTGCTCTGGTTGCAATCACTAATGTATGTGCACATGATTAGGGTATATCTGTCTTTATGTTCATGTCCCCATGTCCTCACATTAGCTTTTAGGTGCTTTTTAGCTGGGTGCTGCTGTGGGGGTGGTCAGTGGTGAGTTAGATTGTCCCTCTCAAAGCAGGCTAAGGGAACACAGTTTACTGCCATTGTAGCAGCAATTCTTAAGTGATCTTCTTTGGCTCGTTGGGAAGCTGATGAGGGATTGTGTATTTGGCGCTAGTATAGCCTGGTTGGTCAACTTGAGCTGTGGAGGACAGTGAACCTGTTTGTCTGTTATGCCCTCCAGGTGAGTCCATTATAAACAAAAGTATATATTTTTTTATTTGATATGATTCCAAATGATTCATTTTAATAATTTATGTTTTAATGTTTGATTCATTATACAAAGTCTGTCACCCCATTTTGATTGCACAGTCTCCACTTTATATGAATTCACTATTATAGTACAGCCCTACAGAGACCTGCTAATTCTGTTTTAATGTCTCAGTTTTCATTTTGACTGTCATTATAAAAATGACAAAAATGATGAATGAGCACTCTGAACACAAATCCTCGCCTTCTTTCTTATGTGCCAAAGGAGAGAAATTGGGAACGTACAGTGCCTCTGTATTAATAGGATTGCTTTGTTTTTATTCAGCTACAATGAGAGAAATTGTCTTCTTCTGATTGCCTCCCAACTGGCTTGAGCTCCTCCATGTTTTACACCAGTGTGGGACTACTAATGGGGAAAAAAAACAATTCAATCCAACTGAATCAAAACTTTTTTTTCTCTCCGCGGGCGATTCAAAATCCTACGGTCTCATTGGGGCGTCACCGCTTGCTTAGACCGCCCGCGTCATATGGCACATGTGGAAACAGCTGATCATTTTGATAGTAGATTCGACTGGATCAGACACTATCTTGGCACAAAGTGGGTCATTTTTTCATTTTTTTTTACAGAAAAACACGTCTTTTTGACTGAATATGCTTCCTAACATGCCAATGCTTTCCTGGATTGTGTTTATTCTTGCAGATTTCGATGCTTTAGGTCGTAATCTTTCTAAAAAGGTGCACTATTAGTCTGTGGGATGTTGTTACGGCACCGAACAATACTATTTAAAAAACTCTGGAACACTCAAGGACTCCTTGTTGATACACCTTGCTCATACTCATGCTGGATGTTTATAGTTATGATCAAAATATCTTTTTTAAGTGATTTTTTTGCAGATATACATTTTTTTTCAAGACTTTGCTGAACAAATACATACAATAAACACAAGTGTTGGAATTAATTTGGGGTTCCTACGACGACTCAAACACAGGGAAAAAGAGGTCTAGAGCCCATATGGGCTCCACAGTTTTCAACGGGTTTTAATATGTACGTGCTTTAAAGTGTGTGTGTGTGTGTGTGTGTGTGTGTGTGTGTGTGTGTGTGTGTGTGTGTGTGTGTGTGTGTGTGTGTGTGTGTGTGAGTGAGTGAGTGAGTGAGTGAGTGAGAGAGAGTGTGTGTGAGTGAGAGAGAGTGTGTGTGAGTGAGAGAGAGTGTGTGTGAGAAGGGGAGAGGGAAAGGAAGGGAGTTCTGCCTTCTGTTCTTTGGCTGCTGAAACACTGTACTGGAATGTTATTTGATATGACTGGTCTGCCTCACAGATAACACACAAGGCCGCTTTTAATAAACCAAAGATCCGGATGTCCCACTGTCTTGCCCCACTGAGACAAGAGAGAGGAAGAGGGTGTGTGTGAAAGAGGATGGATGTCTGTTGGAATCCCTCCTTTTCCTTTCCTGTCGCTCACCCACACATCTTGTTGCCTCATAACAAATAGAAACACTGAAATATTGCAGCGCGTGAGGTGATTCACGGGGAGACTCAAAGCGCATGTATTATTAAGACTGGAGCATCGCGGTTTTGAAGTTATGCTAATGAGAAGCCTTTTGGTGCAACAAATCTAACCGTCACTTGAATCACTTTTCTGCCCGTCCCTCCTCTTCTCCCCCTTCTCATCCCATCTTTTTCTTCTCCGTCTTATATCCGTTCAAGGGCGCAGCATTGGCATGACACCCTGCACATGCTCTTTAAGGGAGGTTATGGTAGATTAGACTGCAGCTACAGAAAGCTCAACACAGACCTCTGACTGGGGGCTTCTCCTCCCACACATGCATCCTATAATAAAGAGCTCATTTTCATTTTCACCTCCTCCTCTTTGACATGTATACATTTCTCATACAGAAAGCGTTACAGATGTAGAGATCTGTTTGGATGTTCTGCATGTATGCACACACACAACCCCTCACAATCATCCTATCACAATATCTAACTATAAAAACACACAAATGATGAGTCTTTATGATTCTGAGGGGTATCTATCATATATTGTTGGTAACATTCTCGCAGAAGAATTTGCATCTGTGTGATGCTGCGTGTGTGTTCGTGTGTATTAATATTTAACCAATAACCTAGTAGACACCAAGTAGAGACTCTGATATAGTGAATTGAAGCTGAGAATTTCAATCCATTAGAAGTATTCACTGTATGTACCCTAGACTTTGATTACACTTAAACGCTTCCGAATGATGCAGCTACTATTACTGAATTATTCATACATATACCTCTGTTCAATCAAACAACTGCATCATATATATTTGATCAGAAAAGATCGATGTTGACTGCCTGAAAATTATTATAAAAAAAACAAAAAATTCTGCTAGGGATGCCAGGATTCGTGAAATACTGTATAGTCTCGTTGGACTGGATTCAGACAATGAACTGTAAACAGGATAGATATATAGGTGAGCCTAGTAGGTGATCCGGTTCTCAGGTTTTTCGTAGAGAGAAATGTTTCTAATACGCTGAAAACAGCGTTGTACCTTAGATTGGATGTCTTGAGTTTGTTTGAATGTTTAACAAATTGTAACCACATTTTCTGTAATTCCACAAAAGAAAACTTGAATTTGTGCATGTTTCCATCCACTGCTGTTATGCCAGTATTAGACGTTGGTCTATCGAGATAAACAGTGGGAGGCACTAATTCTCCAATCAGGTGCCGTTGCACAACTCAAATGATATTAATTAAAAGGGTGCCAATTAAATTTTAAAAGCAGAAATCATAATACACTCTGTGAAGTTTGTTTGTTTTCTATGTTTAGGAAGGTTACAGTCTCCTCATAGTTCCACACAGATCTGATGTTTTTCATGTCTTCAGAGGAGCAGAAGCTTTATTGGACATTTAAGTTACATGTTGGGTTAGGGGTGTAGTCTAGTCATGTCGATTCCTATATCATTACACTTCACACTGTGTAACCCAGAGGCAGAATACAAGGAGTTGAAATAACAACACAATAAATTGTGTTTGGACTCTGCAACCTTCCAGTGCTTCCAGTGTCAATAAGCTTTCCCACATTAGATTTGATGAGCTCCACAAGTTGTTCTTGAGCACCAGCACTGACTGCAGTTATTGATTCATGTGCTTATTATACTGTTGTAGACGCAGTGTAAACTTGAAGCATGGATGAGGCGTGCCTTGATTGTAAGTAATAACTAAAAATATCTGGAGCTTGTTCCCTGATGTTGAGGTGCTTTCTGTGTGTTTGTGTGTACTTATTTTTTCAGTCAGTGTTATTTTTAACAATGTCTATCTTTATGAGACCAATATGCAATAATCGTTGTAATTTACTTTAACGTGTCTTAAATTGCTGCTAATCTCCTGTCCCATGATGTGACAACTGAATGCAGTTTCAGATGGTTTCTTACAAACTGGATCATAACATTCCTCGGAAAGCTATTAAGGGCAAACTATGTAATTTTAGTCCATCAGTATCGCATTTTAAAACCCTCTTTAACATGATATTGCTTTTTACCCATTCCAGATGTCCCATGTCCATAAAACAGAGGGATATAGAGAATGTTTTTTTCTTTTTCTTCTTTGTGTTCATTTATTTTAGAGGTAGTATTATTCAGTTTCAGGTTAAAGGAATATAGGAAAAGAGCTAGCCTGGATCAGTCCACAGTAGGAGTGTGTAAAGTAGCATGTGTTACAGTAATGAGTGAGTTAGAGGTGCTGGTATTCCACAACCTTTTTTAACTAACATTGTTATGACGGCATCAGTTACACAATTGACTACATTAGTCAATCTGCATGTAAATATACAGGTGTGTGAGTGTATGTTTGTGCCATGTCAATAGCTGTATTTGTAGAGAATAGAGAGGGAGCCCCCCCTCAAGTACATGGACTCTGATTACAACAAGCTCAACATGGAGGTGACCTGCATAAATATCCTCAAGTATATAGTAAACAGCAGAACAATGCAAGTGAAGTGCATTTTATACATTAAGGGCACGCATATGGGTCAATAATTATTTTAGTAATGTCATGAAGATGTATCTTGTGACTCACTGTGATTTGTCGACACACCTGAAAATATCAGATGTTGATGTATTTTTTTAATGTATTTACTTATTTACACTAAGGAACTGACCAATACAAGCATAGTTTTATGAAGCAGCCACTGTTGCAGTCAGTTGGTTCAGCGCTTCAATGAAGGAGTTCTTAACATATACTGAGGGAGGTGACTGTATTACCGTCTATTTCTACCCCCTGATACATTCTTCAGTTATATTCTACTGTCTGATTTCTGCCTCGATGCCTTTTTTAACAGACAAAGGAGGATCACAATGTTGAACCATGACGTTTTCCAGGCAGGAGCTGATTTGATTGCTGACGGGGGACAATTTCTCCCATCACTGACTCCCAGTATGGGCCCACAGCGAGACCACACATGGAGGTGGAAAGGGGAGGTGGAGTCTCTGCCTCACAGTCGTTGATCTCTGTCATCCTTTTCAGGTTGCGTGTAGGCTGTTGGTTTCAGCCCCCGTGACTTGAGTCATGTCAGACCACCAGCTTAAGACTTAAACATAATATACACAATTTGGGTTGCTACTGACAAGGAAATTACAACCAAATGGTTGTATTACACGTGCACCAGAATTCAAGTTAGAGCTATGATGACCAAAGACCTGCTTCAAATTCTGATAGTGTCAGAAATCAATGACTAAATTCTCAGAGCAACTGCAACAGTACATCCAATGTCTGATAAATTTACACCACAACAATCATAATATGGGATGTAATATTCCTAAAATATATTGATGCAACAGTGTACAAGCTCTTTTTTAATAACGTAAAACATGAAGAATGCAGAACTAGTCTATGCTATTTTTTTTTCCCTATTTGCATCGAAACACTGTCAGCCACAGGGTATACACAATCCAACTGTCTGCCAAAGATTGCAACCAAGATTGTCTTAGACTCATCTCACACAGTGGGACATGCAATGAACATTCAAGATTGGTGTTATTGAGCAGTGTGCCTGTATGCACACTGCTCAAACACACACACACACACACACACACACACACACACACACACACACACACACACACACACACACATAACCCCTCACAATCATCCTATCACAGCATCTAACTGAGTGGTATCTGTCATATATTGCTACATGATATTGGCCATCTGTGAGTGTATATTGGTCAGATTTAGCCTTAAAGGTGGATCTGTGTTCTTCTCCGGGTTTTTCAATTGGAAAAGCCGTTAGAAGAAAGCAGTGACACAGGTTTCAGCGCTGTTGCACAGAACTTAAGCAATGTACTGCTGTGGCAGAGGCAGCAGCTAAATGTATTTTAGCCACCTAAAAAATGGACCACTTCAAACAAGTGGTGTGTTATCTATATTTAGCATATTATCACTGCTTTATCTTGCCGTCAGACTGTCCTTTCCGACAGGCAGCCGTTATCTATGCGTGTTTGAAAGCCACAAGACTCCTGTTACAAAAATAGTCATTTGACTTTGCAGAACACGGTAGTTGCTGGTCTACCACTCCCTGAATAGGTTAGTTAGTTTGTGTTATTGTGTGACTTTCGGATCTGAACTAACGTGACCTCCACACAGCAGTACATTGCTTAGCTTCCGTGTCGGTACTGTGTGCTTGCAATGCATGCATCGAGCTCTTGTTGTTGCTCAGCTGTTTAATGAGAAAATTATATTGTTCATTGTATTTAAAAAAAACAAACATCAACCTTTCCTCTGCCTTTGTCCATTCCGACCACATCTACTGGCATCAAAACAGGAAGGCAGTGGTAAAATAGTAAAGCCCGCCTCTTGCTCGATTTGATTGGCTGCCTGGGCCAAGTGTGCCAATAACGAGCGGTGCAACTCCGCGCCTAGAGCTGAAAAGTTATTATTATTGTCTCTTCTCTTCTGCCAATCTTAAAACTGCAGGAAAAACAGCATGCGCTGCAGAAGACAGGAGTGCACCCCGGGCGCCTGTACCATAGTAAAGCAATGTTTTTTTTGGGCGACGCGTTTCTAGCGATGCACCTCTGTGTGACCGGGAGCCTTAAAGCAGTTCCTGCAGCATAGTCCATTGTATGGATTAAGTTCTGAATAACTTCACCTGGTTTCTAACATACATTAAAAAGTCTTGATGACATAAGGGTTATTTTTTCAGACTCAACAACGGTAATTTAGAGCCACCAAAAGCATTATAAAACGGTTATCCCAGGCTGAGTAATACTGCCAGTGTTGAGTAAATTGATCTTTGTGTAAAAATTGGTGGAGTGTCCCTTTTTTAACGTTAGAAAAAGAAAAAAAAAGAATCCCCAAAGACAACCACTGTTGTGATGCATTGTATCCATTTCAGTGGTGACATCCAATATATGTACAAAGGCCTGCTGATTGATGTTCTCCACAGTCGGATGATAGAGAAAAGTTAGAAGACAGGAATGGATGCTGTGAGTTAAACAGAGTTAACGAGACTCAGGCTCTCCGACTAAAAGACCCCTCTCTCCTTCTCTTCTTTTCTCTGAATGTGGGAAGCGGAGCCAGGCAAGGGTTGACCGCTCCTTCTGTTCCTCCTCACCTTCATTGTCCTCCTTTTATTCTCTCGTTAAACGCCACTGATGGCATCACCGCTCACATAGATCCCCCCTCTTTTCTCCCCGTCCCTAAAGACCGGAGTGGCCACTGAACAACCGGGTCGTCAAAAGAAGAGGAAAACAAAGTTCGGAAGTATTAGTGTTACTTCCCCTCATCTCCAGGGATACAAAGGCAGAATCAATAGTTTTTCATTAACCTGTCTTCCTCCCTGTAAACGAGTAGGTATAGCCTCTGGTGCCACAGTAAATGCTTCTAGTGTTGGGGCGATGATATTGCTCTGTGTTTCACATTCACATTCACACAGATACAGTACACACCCTAACATACATATGTTTGCCTCTCTCTCTCTCTCTCTCTCTCTCTCTCTCTCTCTCTCTCTCTAGCAATTCAAATCACTTTCCAGCTTCGCTAATTTGAATTTTCAATCAAAGTGTATGCATTCCAACCATACTGAGATCATGAATTCATGAAGAAATGCATTTTATACACTTCACAGCTCTTCTCTTCCACAAAGACATGTACAACTATGACAGTAGAATGAAGTCAATTAATATATCCCAAAGACCTTTCAGAATTTCTCTGAAGTGCAGATGGAACTAAACCCAATTTAGTCTTGTGATTACGAGCCACATTTTTGGTGGAGATATCTTAGCTTTTATAAAACTTGGTAGTTGTATCCATACAACCAAATGTGAATATTTGCCCATCATCTAAAATGATGTGAAAAACCCTAACAAACAAGACAAGATAGTAACCCAAACCATGAAATCCAGATTGGAGTTAGCAGCATCTACATAGAGCTTTTTATGTCTCTCCCTGACAGATCTACAGTATCTCACATCTGGGTCTCTAAACACAATGTAGCCAGTGTTTGGGAATGACCTTGCTCCCTGTATGGCGCCAACCTCCGCTCTGTAATAGATTAATCTCTCTTTTCCCATGCGGGGTTGCATACTGTGTCCCATGTGTTGCAAACACAAGGTGAGACTGTGCTGCTTTATTTTGTATATTTTCAGTTAATGTTGATTGTTTAGCTCAAGGCTTTCCAAGGAGCGAGCGGCACGTGTTCAAAAACAGTATCTGTCATACCTGAGTGTGGGGAAGTGATGTGTTTTGTTCCTGCACACCTGCGGTAGTTGTTGCAGCTGGCATCGTCAACAAGTGCTGAGGTGCAGAAGAATGGGTTTCATCCGCGTATGCATGTTCACCTCTGCTTTTCCTGTCATCTGCTTTGTAAGCATGTCTCTACTCATACAAATTCTTAGTGCTGAACAGGCGCTGGCCAGATTCACATTTCTGTTCCATAAAAGCAAGAAACTGAATCTCACTATGATGAGAAGCCAAACGTGGAAGTGATACAGAGGCCTGATAATTTCTCAGAGAACAAGTGATGAAATAATGAGTTCAAATCATCCAAGATGGAGAACTGATTCAGAAGAGGTGATTATCTCAGCCAATGAAGACTGAGATTGAGCAAATGATTAGGAGTGAATGCATTATTGATGCTTATACCCTGTGTGGAAAACAGGGATTTATGCTGCTTTTACAAAACGTTAGTCTCAGACCACAAAGGCAACCACAATAACAAGGGCTCAGGGAACCTGCTTTGACAAGTCAATAGAGAAGGAAACTACGCTGACTCGTCCAGCCTGAATATTTTGCCAATCAAATAGATTTTTTTAACAGAAGATAACCTTTGAATGAGATTGGCGACCTGCCACAGTGGCTGGTAGAGCAGACAGGTTTACTGGCCGCATTTGACATTTATCCGCATTTGGCGGATGGTAATTTGCTGAAGGGGAGATGAAGGCAGGATGACTGCCATGGCATCGCCTGGATCCAGATGGCTCCAGACAGAAGGGGATGGATGCAAGCACTTTATCAGCAGCCTATGTTCCATGAGCCACTTAAAGGCTCAAGTACAAACAAAGGCAACTCTTGGTTTGCCAGAGTTTCACTATTCATTTCACTGTATGCACTGCTGCCGGTTTGACAATAGGATAGTGCCTGTTGAATGGTGGGGTAGTGTGACTATGTCTGCTGTCATATTGCCATGCGGAATAAATTAACTTTCAGAAGTACATTGTGCATCCTTTATCCCATTTAAGGGCATTTTGGGAGACCTTCATTGGACAATAAAGTAAGACATTGTCTAAAAACTAATTAGTTTTTTCCCCCCACTTTGTTCAATTTCAGTCATCACATGCTTCACTTATTTCCCACTGGTACAAACGAGTAATAGTGTGTACAGATGAATTTACGGTCCGTTTCCCACCACACCGAGACACCTCTCATCTACAATACTCTTGAAACTTTTTTCAATTTTCTACTGAAAGTTGCATGGTGCCAAGATTCTACATCTCAACACACAGTCCATTCTAATTATCTGTTTGTAATTTCACAAGCATTTAGGAATGGTCAAGGCAAGGTACGTTTATTGATGTATCACATTTCATACAAAAGCCTTGCTTACATATCTCACAATATATCGCAATATTTGGAATCATAAACCTGTATTGTGATGTGTATTGTCTCACCAGATTCTTGTCAATACACAGCCCTATGGTCTGCGTAGCCCTACGCAGACCTACCTGTCCATCCAGGGAGAGGGATCCTCCTCTGTTGCTCTCCTGAAGGTTTCTTCCTTTTTCCCCGTGAAGGTTTTTTTTCTTCAGTTTTTGGATCCGATGTGAGGTTCTGGGAAAGGGAGGTTGTATGTGTACAGATTGTAAAGCCCTCCGAGGCTAATTTGTGATTTTGGGCTATACAAAATAAACTGAATACTATACAGTACTCTTCCATTGCATGAATGCAAGGAGCTGTTGTCTTTGTCGGTATTAGCTGTAATTCCTGTATGTTTACAGTGCTTGGTGGTTACAGTGACTCATGTTTCTATTTGAAATGTGTGATTTCATGCATCGTGGATACCCAAGGAGTCTCCTTGTTTTTAAGACATTTTAGCAGAAAGAGGGGCGGAGCAGCCTGACTCAGTGGGGCATCTTCGGGGATCACGTACACCATGAACTCACCTCACAGCTCCCAGAGAGATCAAGCCTGTGTGAACCAGACTGCACATCAGTATGGGGAATCTGAGTTCTCCAGTCATGCACCATGCTGCTCTGTGCGCTGCTGTGCCCTGGAGGATGCCTCAAAATAAGACGCCTGAGTGTAGAAAACAAGCAAGGGTGTCTGCAGAACTGCGACTAATGCGTGCCAGATTCAACCTTGCTCGACTGATGCTTCGAAACTGAAGCGTTGCAGCCTCCGTCGTTTCACACACCCTCTGTGATCTTCACACTAATTAGGAGTTCTTTGTTTGTATCAACTTACATTTGGGATTTACGCAGTTTGAGAAGGCTGTTGCAGATTTAACTGTCAGCACTTTGATCAAAGTGATTAGAATTAGGCCTCCTGTCTAAGTAAGCATGCTCTCACTCTTTTCCAGCTAAGACATTTACACATGAGCCTAATTTTTGTTTTGTTTTGGTGAACCCTCCAGCTGCTGTCGCTCAACCAGCTGAAGCGCCTCACAGTAACGGGCCATTCTCGCTGTGGGCGTCAGCTTGTGATAAGGATGCTGTACATACATAATTTTGTAATTGGATGGCCGTGTCCTTAGTTTGCCTTCATTTCCCCAGACAGTTCTGTAATTTCCATTCCCAAAATGCTCCTTGATTACTGCTACCGTGTCGGGCAGCTATGTGCTATTGACTCCATGTCAGGAATCATTTGGGTCATTTAATCAGCAAAACAATCCCAAATTCCAGAGCATATTGTCTGTTGTTTTTGGAAGCATGAAGCATATCTATCTTTATTCTGATTGTGGTAATATGATAGAACGATGACAGCTGATATCCATTTTAAAATCTGTGTTTAAACTTTATCTATGTTATCAGGAGCAAGATTCTGCTCCTGTGATTGGTTCTCTGTGAGACTTTAATGACGCGTTATCTCTGCTCTGTTAGACCTATTTTACTCCTATTTGCACCACAAAGACGTCCTGATCAATACAGTACATTGTGTGTGTAACCACGTTTCTCGTAAAACATTGTCACAGCGCTAAATAAGAAATCCAAATGTGGCAAATAGCCTCCTTATGTTCCTGTCAATACTCACTATGCACCTGTTAAGTGTAAATCTGTGATTTCTAGGTTTGTTTTCTGCCGTTTTGTTTTTTGCTATTGAGTGATTTGACCCTTAGTGCAGGATTTTTCACAGATGTTGCTGGGATGCATGCCAGCATTTCTCATTGTCATGGAGACACAGAGCACAAGCGTGTCACAGGTTATCCTTGTTTATGAATGAGGGCGGACATGCAGTAGTTCAATTAATGCCACTTACGTCTTGGGGTAATTTCTTTCTCCTCCACCTCTTCTGTGGGTTTTCTCCTCTTCCTCCTCCTGCGATAACAGTGGCTTTACTAATACACACAGTAATCCAGCTATTGGCAAAGGTTTTATTTGTATTATACTGTTTACACGTCTCTTTGATACCATGTAGAGTCTCACTGTTGCCATAAATGCATCTAAATGCATCAAGTGTGCTTTAACACAGTGATATTGTCAATACAGGCATGCACAAGATTATAATCCTAATGTGTGTAAAGCTTCACCTTGACTAAGGTCATCTTGAAGCTCCAGATTTATCTCTGAAGATACACTTTTGCAAGCTACACAAGCTAAGTATGTTTGATGCAGTAATTTTACCCTGTCTCCTAGAAAGAATGTTTACACTGTAAATTCTCAAATGTTCTTACAGAATGCATCTGGACAACATTCACTCATAATGTAGCTTCCAGTTACTTAGTTTTACATACCATCATGTGCACACAGCTACACACTGATGTCCAAACCCCCGTAACAGCCAAAGGCATCTGCTTCAATAGAAGCAGATGCCTTTGGCATGGGCCTGCATTAGAGTGTTTTTTTAACTAATGAAGACCAAACAATGTGTCAGTTCTACAACATAATCCTGTCAAATGCAGGCCCATGTTTAATGGAGTTCCTAGTGTGTCAGGTGTGGGGTAAGGAGAGGACCCAAACGCACGAGCAACAGTCGAAAGTAAATTTATTAAAAAAAAAAAAAAACGGGGGCGCTAGAAGGCTGCGAGGCGGCAGCGGGGGCGCTAGAAGGCTGCGAGGCGGCGCTAGAAGGCTGCTAGAAGGCTGCAGCGGGGAAACTAGCCACGGGGACACTAGCCACGGGGGTGCCAGGAACAGGCCGGGGAGCTGGCAGGACACGGGGGGCCGGAGTAGGACACGGGGGGCCGGCTGGACACGGGGCGCAGAGGGTGGCAGCGGCACAGAGGCGGGAGCCGGGTCTGGGGCTGGCAGCGGCACAGAGGCGGGAGCCGGGTCTGGGGCTGGCAGCGGCACAGAGGCGGGAGCCGGGTCTGGCAGCGGCACAGAGGCCGGGAACGCAGACAGGCCAGGGGGAGCCGGGACCCTGTCCGGGAACAGGGCTCGGAGGGACTCCTCCATGTCCCTGAAAAGCCGGTCGTCGAGAAGGAGGCGTGGAGCAGGGATCGGCTGGACCGCCAACACGAGTCCAGCCGAGCAGGAGTCGTCTGGAGACGAGGGGCCGGGCTCGGCCGGTCCGCCGACTGGAGACGAGGAGCCGGGCTCGGCCGGTCCGCTGGCAGATGGCAGGAAGTCGGGCCGGACGCCGACGGGACACGGGTAGCCGAGATCGGCCGCCGTGTGGAAGGAACCACTGGAACAGGCACGGGGGCTGCGGCACGGGGGCTGCGGCGCGGTAGCGCCGCGACGTTGACGAGGCCCAGAGGTTTGAGACTCCGGATCAGGAACCCTGGCGGACGGATCTTGACCCTCAGGCTACGGGGCCCACCGTAAGCCAGGCGGGAACCCAACCATGGGTTGTGCTCAGGATCCGTAACCTGGTCGACCTGACCCTTCTGGTGGCTACGGCGACCACCGAAGGCCTCACAGGGCTCATTCACCGCCTCGAAAGCAGCGTCCATAGTCTGGTCGTGGTAGCCAAGGCTGCGGCCACGAGCATCATAAAAATAAACACGGACAGTGGCTGGCCGTGGACCTTCCATGGCAGGACAAAAAGGGGTCGAAAAAGTAAATAAAAAGTTGCTGGCTGGGTCCAAATACTGGTCGGATTGTTCTGTCAGGTGTGGGGTAAGGAGAGGACCCAAACGCACGAGCAACAGTCGAAAGTAAATTTATTCCAAAAAACAAAATTTAGGACAGGCTTCAAAACGGGACGAACAAAAACAGGACTCCAAAAGACAGGGACAAGACTACTCACGACGAGACAGCTTACAGGGGTAACAGACGGGGGGGAAAACTGTACAATCCGACAAGGAGACAGGAGACAGACAGGGTTTAAATACAAGAGGAGGGTAACGAGGAACAGGTGGAAAACACTGAGGGCAACACAGGTGAAAGGAATACACAATCAGGGAACAGGGCAGACAGACAATCACGGACAATCACAGGGGAGGAAGTGCAGGAACACAGAGGACACACAAGACAGGACACCCAACACCAACATCATAACATAGTGAGCAGTATATATAACTGCTCCTTTATCGATCACTGCTGAAATAGGCTTGTAACTGGCAGCAATGCACACTGTTTAGCATAGGAATGAAAGGGCATTCATTAGATTAATTAATCTAGAGTTTATTTGTGATCTTGTTTACCTCAGATTGCGTATGTGTTAATTTATTCACTTTTAAGTGTCATACAATGGACTCTTTTGCAGTGTGACACCATTTAATTATTGTACTGTAGTGTGTGTGTGCACGTGCGTGCATGTTTATTTGTTGCCAGGCCGCCGGCCCCTTTGTAAAGAGCAGTGAAGCATTTTACTCCAGGAAGGGGCAATGCTCTGACCCCGCAGGGGAGCCGAGGCAGTGCTGGGTCAATCGAGATGTACCACCTCAGCTGCACAATCTGACAGACATAATGAAGCTATTTGTAATGGTATTCTCTCCCTTCAGTGGCCAAGCAAGCTCGCTGCAGCCGGGCAGAGGCCAGCTCATCAGTACACCATTCTCTGTGTCTTCTGCGCGCCGAACAAATGATCACATTAGGCCAACTGGACGGTGGCTGTGAAGACTGTTTGTTACAATAACAGATAGATTACTTGTCAAGAACATTGCTGTCAGTGTTATAATCAACACAAATATTAATAGTTTGGGACAAGTGGTAAATGACGCAGGGATGTCTTTGAAAGGAATATTTAGCCATTTTTGGGTAAACCCTGATTTGCTTTCTTGCTCAGAGTTAAAGGTGCAGTGTGTAGTATTAGTCGTCATCTCGCAGGGAGGTGGCCGATTGCAACAAACTGAAACTTCTCGCTAAAACATGAAAATGCAAATGGCCCTGTCTAAAGCCAATGTTTGGTTTGCCAGCTCTGTGAAGAGGATTGTTTTGTGTTCAGGGATTATGGCACAGCCACAGAGCTAACCACCCTTCCCACCTCACCATAGTGGACTTTCTCACTCGTTATACTCGTTATTGTACCATGTAACTTTTAATCGCGGTCGCTCTATAGACTACCTCACTTGCTCTGACCGAATATAAAATGTTGACATTCAGCGTATCCGTGGTTTGCAGAAACATACACATTTTTGGTTTTCTCGTACACATTTTTGGTTTACTCCAACACTTTTATGCTGGGAGATCTGCATTTCAGCAAAGTCATTTCCACTACAATCACCACTATGTCAGTGAATAAAATAACTTAAACATGGCACTTGCGTGTTAGTAGTCTCCTATTCAGGAGTATGAATGTTTATAATATGGCCATAATCTAATTAATCAAAATAATAATAAGTGCTTTGTTGCTTTGAAAGGATGTTTTATTGCTCAAGAATATGATCCGATATTTAATATCTTTGAATTCTCTGAGATGAGGAAGTATTGATTCACATCAACATATCAACAACCCCCGAACCCCTTACAGGTAGTTTGAGATTTTAGTGTTTGTGTGTTCCCAATATTTTTTCCTGTGAGGTCCTTGCCTTCATGAGGCTGTGCACATCACTGAGATTAATTGCAGTTCCCAAATCGCCAGCCTGCTCAACCCCATTGTAGACAAGGAACCACTGTTTAATCACCCAGATAGCGCCGAGAGATTCTTACGGGCTTTGCACAGATCAAGAAGACATTACCTAGAAATGAGGGAGAGAAAATGGTCGATGGGTTTTTAAATACTCACTGGAGAGCCTCAGTTTTATGGTCTTTTATTTTGGCAATTTTACTTTTGCCTATATTTGTCATGGATAGGCTTCGCATACTATATATTCAGGCTTTTTCACACTGACACTTTTGCTCCAGAGAAGATGCACTTGTGCTTTAAGGTTAGGTGCCTTGCTTAAAGGAGTTGTTGAGACAGGAGAGTGTCACAGTAAAAAAGCTGCACTCTCTGGGCCTTCATCTCACGCGGCTGAGAACTCGCAGTAATAGAGTACAGTAAGATGTTTTTGTCTTTACACTGACAAATTCACTGACCCACTTTTTCTTCTGACATTCTTTTGCCGCATCGATTTGTTTTTGTTGAAGACTATTAAATTTAGGATGAATTTCTGTCATGCACTGATGGTGAAGTTTTTTTTCAGAGCGCTCGAGGTAACTTCAGGTCTTTCCCATCAATGTCAGTGGCTGTTGGCAGCAGAAATCACGCTGCCCGGCTCTCTCTTTCTCACTTATTGACTTCACTTCCTCTCGATCTCTCCTCTCTTTTACGGTCCGTTGATGCATGTTTGTCATATGGTGCCTATTGCGCAGCAGCGGACAGTTTTTCATTCGGCCCAATAAAGCTACAAACACCAGCCAGAGAGCACAACGAAGGAAGGATGCAAATCTTTACAAAGGACATTTTTGGGGATTCATCCCTCTGACTCTGGTAAACACTATCAACAATAGCCTTTTTGTAAACAAAATGGCCGGTAGTAGCTTTTCAACAAAACAGAGTGAGGGTTTTTTTTCTTTCAGAATAGTTAATGATTCAGTTGGGTAAACAAGGATTTAATTGTCTCTCAGTGTGCAAAGCCCTGACATTTGATGCTAAATTATAGCTATAAAACTCTGGGCAACTCTGAGGTGCATCTCACTGCCAAGCTGGCATAGACTGTGGGAGCTATTCAATTCAAATCTACACTGGTTGGAGGTACGGCATGGACACATTGATCTGAGACATTTCAGAAGGGAAGAACATATCACTTATAGTGGTTCTAATTGTATTATTTTAACTTGAGGTTTATGATTTCAGCTGAAAAATGGGAAAATAACTGTAGTATAATAGACATTTATATTCTTGAAAAGCCCACACATCACCTTTATTTGACAACAGTGACATTTAGATTCAGCGGGTTAGATTGATTCAAAGTTAAAAAGTGAGTAGATGCAGGGTTTTGGTCAATAGTGGAAAAGAGCAGAGCCAAGCAGAGCAGGCAGGACTGTGCTGAAGAGTGAGGAGTGATGGATTGAGGCTCCTTGTCTTGCAGAGTGACGGCTCAGAGACAGCGTGTGTTACCCTTCCATCGGCCCCGCTCTTTCTCATTGGCCTTCCCACTTCCTGCCACGGCCCCAGCATGCACATTGAGAGAGAATATCGATACAATATAAATTAGAAAGTCTTTTTGGAGATAAAGATTAGGAAGAAATCCTTTATTTTCTTTTGTACCAGATTAAATAAATAGTTTTGAGTAGCATGCTCTTTCACTTTCTTACTGCGAATTAGATGAGAAGATGAATACCTCTATATCTTTAAGGTAAATCTAAAACTACAGCCACTTAGCTTAGCATACATATTGGAAATGGTCCAAAAGTAACAACCATCCTACCAGCCTGTCTCTAAAGCTCACTTAATAACATGTTTTTGTCTTGTTTGTTTGATCCATGCAAAGAAAAAGGTGAAATTGTAAAACCAGTGCCAGTCAGGCTGTCTGCAGGGCAGTGGCACAAAAAAAACCTCATGCAGAAGGTTTTCTAGCATGTAGGCACATAATCTTGTTTTCTACACTGGAAGGATACCTTGAGGTAGTTTATCAAGAAGGAGAAGAAGAAGAAGGCCTTTTTGCTATGTTTTTTTTGGATAGAGCCAGGTTAGCTGTTCCCCCTGTTTTCAGTCTTTAGGCTAAGTTAAGCTAACCGGCCACCAGTTGTAGCGTCTTACACAGACATAGATGGGTAAGTTATCATTGAATTATCTGCAGGAAAGCGATTAAACATATTTCCTAAAATATCAGCCCGTTCATTTAATCAGAATTTGGAATGCAAAACTTTTACTTGTAATGTTGTATTTAGTAAAAGTAGAAAGAGCACAGCTGCTATTTCAGCAGGTCTTCATATAGGCCACCACCATAGGTTGTGGTACCAACTATATTAAAATAATGCAAAATGACATGTCATGGTGCCCATTTCCTTTTGAACTCTTCATTAAGTTCACTTTCTTTCAGTTCCTTCATATTTGCAGTGCATTACTCCTTGAATATATGCAGACTTTAAATAACTGAATCCAAGGCTATGTGTATGTCAGTGTCATGAGTGGACTTTTCTTTCTGCAGGAATCAACGGTATGTGACAATTGACAATTGACAAAGACCTCTTGTGAGATGCTGTAGTTGTTTTTTTGTATTGTTCTTCTCATCTCTAGTGGCCAGTTTCACTCCAGTTGAGCCATCTTTCTGTTTCCAATTCATGAAACTGGGCCTTATACTTGCGTTTCTAAAAATAGCCCATTTATTTTACCAGAAATGTGGTAGTGACCAATTACAGTTGGCTGAATTCCCTTCCTGCCCCGAGGGAACGTTCAGTTCGTTCGACAGCCAAACCGTCACTCAGTCACTGTGAGATGTGTCGGCTGATTTGTAATTGAGTTCTCAGTCCAGAGCTTTCTTAAGTTTGTTAGATGTAGATGTTATATTTTCAGATGCAATTACCACTTCCTTTTTAGTTAATTATTGAGGCTGACTTCATGGCGGGAGATGCTACTGTCACTATTGGCACCCGTGATGACCTTCACGCTGGAAGTCCACTCCACACACATACGCAGTTTCAAGCCTCACTTGGCATTAATGGCTATGTTGTTGTTGTGTTTCTTCACCACTTAACTGCAATTAGATTTAGGATTGTGAACAATTAATCAGCTGTTCTCCCCTGGAGTTTGTATCTACTCGCTACTGGTCACAATATGTCCTTCTTAATTACACAGTAATGGGCGTAAACAAAGTGTTTATTGTTGTGTAATGAACTGTGGCTTATAGCAAAATACAAACAAGAAAGGGAGGCAATGTGGAAAGCATCGTGGTCACCTTTAATTCAGAGTTGTTAGTAGGGAGGTAGTTCGTCCCATAAACCCACCTAGAGTCGATTTTCAGCCTTTTTCACTTACAGAATATCTTTTATCAAACATTTTAGAATGACATAAATGTGAACAGCATAAAGCTTCTGTTTATATGATTTTAAGTAAGGGTCCATTAAGGGAAAATGAATGCTTCTCTGACAGTGTAATCTATTTTGTCCATATCAGTGTTTGCATTAAGATGACTTCAGTTCATGGTTTAACATTTCTTTACATATATATTCAATAATAAGAGTGTAACTTGCTTGGTGTGACGGTGCTTCTCCACACCTCCGCTACAAATAGAGGCAGCTGATAACATCCCAGAACAATGTTTGATCTCCTCACGGCTTTGACATCTGCAACACACACACACACACACACACACACACACACACACACACACACACACACACACACACACACACACACACAAACACCTGCCTCCTTCTCTTCCCATCTCACCATCCCTCTCTCCCACTTCACATTCTCTGATACCCCAGATAAAGTCTTCCGCTGTCTTTGTGGATACCGATGAGAGGCAAGGGTTTCGTCAGGCTGCGGTGGTACCATTACATAATTGAAGAGTGCAGGGTTGAGGCTGCCCGTCATGCCCAAATCCCAGCATGGATCTTTTATTCAAAGCAGTGGTGTGTAAAAACACTCCTCCTCAGCCAGTCACTGTTGTTCCTTCAGGGAATCCTCTATATATTTCATATGATGCTGAGGGTGATGGAGTTTGAATTCACAATCACCAGCCCTGGGTTGGACCTGCACACACACTCAAATCTATACGTTCAGCTTGAATCAATCATTACCTGAATGTTATCGTTCAATCGTTCTAAAACCGAGATTATCCGATATGTCAAAGTGTTATCATTTAAGGGCTTTATGTTACCTACCATTCATCAAACTGTGACAGGATTTGTTTTGGGTTGGTGCTATTAATCATTTTGAAGGAAAAGGTGTCAGCTTTTTTCACCAAGATTGGACGACTTCATTTGTAATCTACTTTCAACAGCAGAACATTATGTTCTTTATGTGGAAAATGATGAGTGATTTCCTGACTTTGCAGACCGTAAACAGTGGAGAACAGAGAAGCAGAGTCTCGCAGAGTTACACATTTTTACGACTGTCATAACTACTTCCACTACCTTTTTAATAGTTTTACATCAATGTAGACCTAAAGGGGATACGCCACAAGTTACCAAGTTTCTGTCCTTCAGCCGACAGAGTTTTATTTCTGTGTTAGAGAATGAATGAACTCAAGCAGCAAACTGAGACGGTTCAGGTGTAACAGATTCCTCACTGTGCCAGAGGTCTTATTAACCCCTCTGCTCTCATAGAGGCGTCAGCCCCTGCTGAGATACGAGGCAGAGCGGTAGCTCTGTACACAGCAGGTTATTGGGTATTACTGCTGTTTTATGTGACAATCTGACACAATGGAGATTGGCTGGGATGAATTGCTTCTATCTATGTTGTGCATGATGATCAAATACCTTCTCGGTTTATAGTGAAAATAAATGAATGACATACTGATACTCTACCTACAGGATAAACACCCCAACATACATACAATATGTATGGCCTATACACATTAACATGAAGTACAAGACTAAATGATAAAATAATAAATCCCGTCAAACTCTTTGCGGATATCTAGGCGAGACGCTGATGCATCACATAGCAATATTGACCATTATTTAATCTGACTTTTCTGGTTTGGATTTCATTATCTCATTGGTACTTGTAGCAGCACTCGAAATTACAAGTAATTGTGAGATTGCAGATGGTTAATGGATGAGTCACATCACATGTAATTGACTTTCTCTAGCAAAATAATGCAAACTTAAACACACTACATCATTCATTCAGTTAATCCTCAGGTGATTTAGCCAAAGAAGCACCACAAGGTTATTGAGAGCTAAACTTCAAAGTTGAATACCAAAGAAGGAAGCTTGAAAACAATGTCACTGGCTATCGCAGGCTGGTTTACCTGAATAATTGCAGGCTATATGGCGAGTGTGAGCTGAGATATTATGTGGCAAGACCGCACAAGGCTGCATAACTGAATCTCTCACATCAATCTCTTGTTAAACATTAAGTCAAAATGAATTACCTCCAGTCTATCTATAACAAGTTCAATTGACTTCACTTCTGTAAAAATAGTCACATTCAGACTACTGACTTCAGTTGAACAATTTAACAAGCTAATGGGTTTCTGCAGCCATTTTCAAACCATTGTGGTTGCCTTAATCGAGGCTGTATGCACCATTGTGGGATATGTTTCTACTCTAAACAGAGAGAGGCTTTTGTTTCCCTGCATCTCAAAAGACTGTGGTATGAATAATATCAATATGTTTCTCTCTCTGGAGAGTCTATTATCAACTCCAGTCACAAGGTCAGGGAGTGCTTTGGGGCAGGATGGTTCCCCATGTTGGGTTTGTAACACGTGAGTCATCATTAGGTGAGGATACCAAGGTCGTGGCTTGCGGATTGCATTACTGTTCACAGTCTGCCTGTAATGAATCTGTGACAAATTTAACTTTCAAAGCAAGTTGCTTGCATATGTAAGAAAACCCTAAACTGCACTGTCCAAAGAACAAACAAGCCAATTAATGTATCATCCTTCCCCTTGCACCCTTCAAACTTCTCAGTAATCTCTGTTACTTTGTTTTGGCAGGAAATCGTTCACTCTCTGCCAGGATTTCTTTTTCAATCACGCTTTCTTTATTTACATTTGAGAAGTAGTACGTTCTGATGGGGTGAGATGTTTTCTTCCTCTCCTAAATGCAAGGAGCGTTAGACAAGGTCGACTCTCTAGGACCAGTGCTAAAAACGGAACCAATCTTCTTTTTTGTATGACGCAAGCCTGCCTGTTTGTCTGGACTAATGATGATGAACTGTAATTTTTCTCTTGGAAATTAACTGCTGCTCTCTGCAAACACAGCCTGCACACACAGGAGGAGCATTTGCAATGCTATATGTCTTAGCTCTGCTTTCAGCTGAGCAATTACCTGGAAATACAGAGCCGTTAGGGGATTCTGTCGGAGCACAGAGTGCTCCAAACCAGCTGCAATAGGTTGCAACTTGTTCTGTTTTTATTAGACTGTATTCTGGGGAGAGCTCGGTGACAATAGCGAAGCAAAAGAAGAGACAGAATGGATGACATTGAAAATGAGTCGTATGTAAACCTGAGGCACAACAATACTCTACACTGTTTACATTGGGGCTTCCTTAAGGCTCAGTAGACTAGTAGACATGCTTTTTGTACACACCTCTGAATACCTTTTTTTTTATTCATTAAGGCAAATAACAACGTTTACATTTTAGTTTTCATCCTCTATTCAACCAACAGTGGTTTCTTTTATATGAATAAATTGGGGAAATATTCCTATAATATTTTATTATAGTCATTCTGGAAAGCCATGTCAAACAACCGGCGTTTGTCATTTTGCTTGGAGGACTTGGAGATTGACAGAGACAGAGAAACCTGGTGGGGCGTGATTGGGAGGAACGACTTGCCCGATCTGAACCCGAACGGTGTTTTGTTGTTGGACTTCTGTGCTAGCCACAGTTTGTCCATAACAAACACCATGTTCGAGCATAAGGTGGCTCATAAGTGTACCTGGTACCAGAACACCTTAAGCCGGAGATCAATGATCGACTTTGTAATTGTATCATCTGATCTGCGGCCGTATGTCTTGGACACTCGGGTGAAGAGGGGAGCAGAGCTGTCAACTGATCACCACCTGGTGGTGAGTTGGATCAGATGGCGGGGGAGTCGGCTAGAAAGACCTGGCAAGCCCAAACGTGTAGTGAGGGTGAACTGGGAACGTCTGGCAGAGGATCCTGTCCGGGAGGTCCTCAACTCCCACCTCCGGAAGAGCCTCTCACAGATCCCGAGGGAGGCTGGGGACATGGAATCCGAGTGGACCATGTTCAAAGCCTCGATTGTGGACGCGGCCGCTAGGAGCTGTGGTCGGAAGGTCATCGGTGCCTGTCGTGGCGGCAACCCGAGAACCCGGTGGTGGACACTGGGGGTGAGGGAAGCCGTCAAACTGAAGAAGGAGGCCTTTCGGGCCTGGCTGGCCCAGGGGTCTCCTGAAGCAGCTGACAGGTACCGGCAGGCCAGAAGGGCTTCAGCTGGGAAGGTCGCGGATGCTAAAACTCGGGCATGGGAGGAGTTCGGGGAGGCCATGGAGAAGGACCTTCGGTTGGCCTCAAGGAAGTTCTGGAAAACCATCCGACAGCTCAGGAAGGGAAAGCAGGGTCTACCCCAGGCTGTTCTCGGGGGGGAACTTCTGACCTGGACTGGGGACATCGTCGGGCGGTGGAAAGAGCACTTTGAGGAACTCCTAAACCCGGCCAACATGTCCCCTGGAGAGGGGGCAGCGCCGGAAGACTTTGGGGTGGTTGCACCCATATCTCTGGCAGAGGTCGCTAAGGTAGTCAAAAAGCTCCTTGGTGGCAAGGCGCCGGGGGTGGATGAGATCCGCCCTGAGATGCTGAAAGCGCTGGACATTGTTGGGCTGTCTTGGCTGACACGCCTCTTCAGTGTCGCATGGGGGTCGGGAACAGTGCCCTTGGACTGGCAGACCAGGTTGGTGGTTCCCATCTTCAAGAAGGGGGACCGGAGAGTGTGCTCGAACTATTGTGGTATCACACTGCTCAGCCTCCCGGGAAAAGCTTATGCCAGGGTGCTGGAAAGGAGGCTCCGACCGCTTGTCGAAGCTCAGATTCAAGACGAACAGTGTGGATTCCGTCCTGGCCGTGGAACAGTGGACCAGCTCTTTACCCTCGCAAGACTACTGGAGGGGTCCTGGGAGTTTGCCCAACCAGTCTACATGTGCTTTGTGGACTTGGAGAAGGCTTTCGACCGGGTCCCTCGGGGGTTTTTGTGGGGGGTGCTGCGGGAGTATGGGGTGCCGGACCCGTTGGCACGGGCCATCCGGTCTCTGTACGCCTGCAGTAGGAGCTGTGTTCGTATCCTCGGTAGTAAGTCAGACACGTTCCCAGTGGGTGTTGGCCTCCGCCAGGGCTGCCCTTTATCACCGGTCCTGTTCGTGACTTTCACAGACAGGATATCTAGGCGCAGCCAGGGGGCGGAGAGGATCCGGTTCGGGAGTCTCGGGATCGCCTCTCTGCTGTTTGCGGATGATGTGGTCCTGTTTGCCTCCTCGGACCGTGACCTCCAGCATTCACTGGGGCTTTTTGCAGCCAAGTGTGAAGCGGCAGGGATGAGAGTTAGCACCTCCAAATCTGAGGCCATGGTGCTCTGCCGGAAACCGGTGGACTGCTCCCTCCAGGTGGGGACAAACTGCCTACCCCAAGCGAAGGAGTTCAAGTATCTCGGGGTCTTGTTCACGAGTGAGGGTAGGGTGGAGCGGGAGATCGACAAGCGGATCGGTGCGGCTGCAGCAGTAAAACAGGCGCTGTACCGGTCCGTCTTGGTGAAGAGGGAGCTGAGCCGGAAGGCAAAGCTCTCCATTTACTGGTCGGTCTACGTTCCAACCCTCACCTATGGTCATGAACTCTGGGTCGTGACCGAAAGAACGAGGTCTCGGATATGTAGGGTTTTTAGAGCTTAGTTTGTCACATTTGGACTTTACACAGTGTAAGAAAGAATTGTTTATGTGTACATACAATGCATGAAATATGATAATTAATAAGGGATATTATTATGAAGAATATGTAATTGTATGCATATGAAGGTCACTGTTTTTATTCATGATTAATGTGTGAATGGATTTTAAAACAACGTTTGCATAGTGCATGTGGATGCCAGTGGATTGTTTTATTAGACGGAAGTGTAGTTCTCTTGTTCGCCTGAGGTGGCGGAGCTGAACATTGACTTTATGAAGCAGCAGACAACCCGGTCTGTAGAAGAAGACTAGCTCCGCCCCTGAAGCTGCAGGCCAGTGAACATGGAGTTTGTTGGAAAAGGTGTGAAAGTAGGACTTTTAACCAGTAGGAAGGGCTTTAAGCTCCGTGTGTGATAGTATGAACTAACCCACGCGCGGTATAGGAGGCTCTCTCTCTCCGGTGAAGCGAGCGAAACGGACGTGCGCGTCAGTAGAGTCCGCTGAGGAAGGAGGGACCCAATCGACATGCATAAGCTGTTTTTGTGATCATTCTTTTATTAAATACTTTTTAATTATAACTCATCGAATCCTGGACCTTTACTTCTCATGACCACCCGGGATTTTTATGATACAAGCGGCCGAAATGAGCTTCCTCCGTAGGGTGGCCGGGCTCAGCCTTAGAGATAGGGTAAGGAGCTCGGACATCAGGGGGGAGCTTGGAGTCGAGTCGCTGCTCCTTCTTGTCGAAAGGAGTCAGCTGAGGTGGTTCGGGCATCTAATCAGGATGCCTCCTGGACACCTCCCATTAGAGGTTTTCCAGGCACGTCCAACTGGTAGGAGACCCCGGGGAAGACCGAGGACACGCTGGAGGGATTATATCTCCCGGCTGGCCTTGGAACGCCTCGGGATCCCCCAGAATGAGCTGGAAAGTGTTGCGGGTGAGAGGGAAGCCTGGTTCGGCCTGCTGAACCTGCTGCCACCGCGACCCGACCCCAGATAAGCGGCTGATAATGGATGGATGGACTTCGAGATTGTTCCTCATGCACAGTAGTACTACATAATACGTTAACGTCAAATGTTTAACGTAACATTCAAATAAATCAACATTGACCTATGGTTTTACGTGGGACATCAACAGCTGCCTTCTGGATTAAAGTACTGTGTTTGTTTGACCTTTTTAATTTGAAACATATTTGTATTTTTCTTTATTTTTTTTCTTTACTTTTTTTTTCTGTGGAAACAAACACACACATGACAAACCCAATCAATCTCCTAACACAGTCCCCCACCCAACCCCTTGTCCTCTTGTGTGTGGTGGTGTGTTGTGGTGCTGGCACTGGGCCTGGCCACTCGACTGAGTCCCCCTTGGTGTGTGGTTATTGCGGCGAATAGATGCTGGAATTCTCTAACCCACAACAACAAAAAAACATAAAAATAACACTAAAATACTGCTGACTATGAGGAGCAAATCCCCTCTTGGCGGTCTGGGGGTTGCTCACCTACCCGTCAGCCATCACTCAACAAGTAAGAACAATGAAAACAATATGAATTCTTCGAAAATACTTCGCTTACGTTAAAATGCATGCATGCAGGGACACGTATGAGCAATGTCTGCCTTATTATATCATACCATTATCATTTATATGTGACTGTGTGGTTCTTCTATGTGAGTGTGAAGAGGTACTGACAACTGAAGAAAGACCTTCATCAATGTAGCATTCCCCAGACAGTCAGCCCTTCAGTCAGTCAGCGAGCAAACCCTCAGTCTGCATTCATTATTAATCACAGAATTACACTGCCGTGCTCTCCAACGGTGTGGGTCGAAGGGGGACAAGTCTTCATAGAATATGCAATTGTCTGCATAATGCACAGCAGGTGAGGTATCAGGCACTGATATGAAGCGCAAATATTGCATGAGGGCTCTGCAGTTATTACTGTCAAATGACGACAGCGGTGACAGTGAAAATTGGCAAAACAGAACCAAGAGTAGAACAAAATTATCCGACTGGGTTCTGCGTAAATAGATCTGATTGGATGGGAGTATGACATTCTGCTTGGCTTGGCCACAGATTTTTTTCACATCTTAATTTACTTGTTATCCTGCTGTCCTTTGAAACCAAAGGAACAACTACAAGAGACCAATCAAAGCGTTGCATTGCATTAAGTAGAATAAAATGTGTAATAATCAGGTCGCTGCTGTGACTGTGTGCTGAGATAATCCCCATTCAGGAGCAATGTTAAGTCTCGTCCAAAACCAGAGACAGAGAGAGCAACGAGGTGATAACTAATGCAGCCAGGCTTAGCTTCACCTTTGATGTCTGTACCAGAAATCCAAGGAGCTCAGAGCCTATCTGTCATTGAAGTAAACACACCCAGGAATCCCTGGAGAGGGAGAAATATTATAATCCCAGAGCCATTTTAAACCTGGAGAGAAAAATTGACTTTGTATTGATTTTTTTTTTTCTTCAGAACTCACTGTGGGTGTCTTCTGATCATAGTTAATGAAACATTACATGGTTTCACTCCTCTTTTGATGCATATTTGACCTGAAGTCAGAGCTGCATCTGGAGATACTTATCATGTGGAGAGCTGAATATACTTAAAAACTTAAAGCAGTAGTTAATGTTTCTGATCTTAAAGCAGGAATTCATCCAGTTCAAACTCCATGAGCATTTGTCTCTTCAGGCTTTCTCAAGGATGGTGTCTTAGTCTCAATCAAGGAAAAACTGTCATATGACTGTAAAAATGTAATAAGGGTGTTAGAAATAACTTTTGTTATAACTATTTAGCTTAAGAAAAAGCGCGAGTAAACACTTAATTCATCATTTATAAAGCATTGTTCTAACATGAACACTCATTAGTAACTCATTAGTATGCAATTCATAAACAGTTATACATGTTTCATTCTTGATTAATAAGCTTGACTATTATGTGTTTCATGATTGGGTTTTCATACTTTATAAATGATGGATTCCCCATTTCAAAATTAAGTAATATATGTTGCAATCTAATTATTAAGGACTAATAGATGATGCACTAATGGTTAACATGCACTTTATAAACGTGTTTTAATACTGTAACTCATGATTAATTCAGGTAGTTACTAGTTGTTAGTTAAGTATTAGTTAAGTATTTTGTGTGACCCAAGCCTCAGTCCCATCACCTGGCCGGAGTTCTTTCTGACCCGGCACTGTGGGACACACCGGGTCAGAAAGAGCATAAACATGTGTCCTGCGGTGATGACGTGTCACCACCATGGTCCGGGTCAGAAATAACGCCAGCCAGGTGATGTGAGCTAGTTGAAATAGCCAAACATTACTTCACTTCTCATGTGCAATATGTGATATATTTTGTCTGTGAAATCATGTGTCATATACCTTCTGATAAAGGTGCAATATTCTAACTGTGCAATATCCCCACATAACTTTCTTCCACCTCTCAAAATGTGCATTATTCCCATATAACTCTCCCCTTTTCCCTCTTTTCACAATCCAGGAACAGCACTCAGAACTAGCCTATTTATCACTGTTATTTAACACTTTTTTTAAAACGGTATCTAATACCTTTCTTGTACATACTACCACCTTTTGTACATATACCACCGTATGTATAGTGTTTGCATGTTTTATATTTTTTCTCTTTCTTATTATAGTGTGTTTTTATTTCCAAAACTGTTGACTCAGAGAGCCCTGCACAAAAAAATCCAATGTGTCTGGACTGTTGGTCTAGGCACAAATGGCAAAATAAAAACCTTGAACCTTGTGAGGCGATGCCCGTATGTGGCACGAGTGTTGAGTATTTTTTATAGTTTTTTGGCACATACATATTATTGATTATGAGTATCTAGCTATCACCTGGATTGGTCTACATACAACTGAGGTGGCGCATGCTGACCTCTAGTTAGTGACGAGCTTGCTAGCTGGCTAGCTAGCAAACAAGTCACAGCTAGCTTGCTAGATACTCATAATCAATAATCAATAATATGTATGTGCCAGTAAACTATGAAACACACTCAATACTCGTGCCACTGACGGGCATCGCCCCCCATCACCATCATATGGATGTTCTTTATCACTTGGTGTTGTGTAGGGTGACCAGATTTGAGTTTGTGAAAAAGAGGACTTACATTTACGTTGAGATCGGTCGACCAATGACAGTTCTCTCTACAATCAGAGCTTGCGCAAGAAGGTGGAACGTGAGGGAGATACCATTTCCAAAACTTGTAAGGGGGTAATAACTATTTTCCCGGACGTAGCAAAATCCCGGACGTACCATTTCCAAAACTTGTAAGGGGGTAATAACTATTTTCCCGGACGTAGCAAAATCCCGGACCTTTTTGGAATCCCTGCCGGACGCTTTTTTTAGGTCTCGAAAAGAGGACATGTCCGGGAAAAAGAGGACGTCTGGTCACCCTAGTGTTGTGTCTATTTCCCTTTTCTGTTGAGAAGATAACTGAGACTTTGACTTTGAGGCACTGCTGGCCTTTCAATTTAATTTATTAGTGAGTTTTAAAGCATAGATAGTCCGCACTTCAGATGGGGTCACACAAAATACCTAACTAATACTAATTGGTTTGTAACATATATTACTTAATTTACAAATGGGGAATCCATCATTTATAAAGTATGAAAACCGAATCATGAAACACATAATAGTCAAGCTTATTAATCAAGAATAAAACATTTATAACTGTGTTTATGAATTGCATACTAATGAGTTACTAATGAGTGTTCATGTTGAAACAATGTTTTATAAATGATGAATAAAATGTTTACTTATGCTTTACTAATGCTAAATAGTGTGTAGTTATTATAAAGTGCTACTGAAACTTTTGCTCTTGAACATCATTATCAAGAATCAGTCTGAACCCCAGTTACTGTGTATCTAAGCATAACTGCTAATAATTCAAAGTGAACTGCTGTTGACCTCATTTGGGGAATTGTTCTGTTTTTAAATAAATATTCCACCAGAGCAAAGTGTTGCCTGAAGTATGAGGCAATTTTTAAGGAACAATTACATCTTATTAAACCCATATTCATGAAATGAAAGTTGGCTTGTGAGGAAGCGTGTGTAAGGGCGCGTTTGATTTCATCATCAGTGACACCTTCAAGGGTGCAGTCGATCCAGCGGTTTTGCTGCCAGGCTTTTGTTTCTGCAGCCATCAAAGGCGGCAGAGCCACCGGACAGCTTGGTGTGTATGGCAGAATGATTCATCCCATGGTATGAAGCATCACATCAAATTTGCGATGCAGTATTGGACACTGGTCTCTTTTTTTATGTGGGCCTGTGATGTCTATGTTTCTGAGGTGGTGCAGTGTGGATACTAAGGTAAGGTGAGGCTGACTTATTGGTTTGTTGGAAGTAAGTGTTGCCTCATTATTAATAATCAGATATTGGCCAGTAGACTAGATCTTTATGTTAAGGTCCGAGATGGAAATTATTATTTTACTGTGGCAGCAATAATAGCCGTTGCAACTTGTGTAGCATATAATTGCATATTTGTATCATTATCCTGGTTTCCTCTGAGAATATTAGTGTCTCGAGAAATATTGACTAAATGTTCTGATTTTGGACATCAGCCAACACCACATGAAAATGCCTTTCTAAATAAATATCTATTAAGCAGGGACCTTAAAGGTTGACACAGAAGCAGCTGGGGAGCCTTCACACTGAAGGTGTGTCCTGTTCTCAATTCAGTCCTGGTATCAATAAAGGCAGGGAAAACTTTCTCCAGATCAGCAGAAAATAGAAACATTTTGGACATGAATGTATGCAGAGGCATACAACCGGGAGGCAGGATTTATAGTTTGAGTGAAGAAAGCAGGACTGTACAAGCCGCTTAAACATCAGAAACTATGGTCAGACTTAAAAAGCACTCCCAGATATTTAGCCATAGGTTTAACATGTATTGACAGACTGTCAAGATTATTATGGATCAGCTGAATGGAGTTGGGAGTGTAGAGTTAAAGGATCTCTGATTTACTGTAGTTTAGCAGTAAAAACTGTTGACATTCAACAGTTAATGAGAGTGACAACACTGCTATTATCGGCAGGTGTTATGAATACATGCAGCAGGGTGTCGTATGCATTAAAATTAAAATGAAGCCTCTTTTCCACTGCAGATAGGAGAAGGTGGCGTTAATTCACTGCCGACCACAACTTGCGTGTGTCATGTGCAAACCTGCAATTTTGAAATGCCCAAGCTACCATCAACAGTGACAGTATTTTCTTTAATTCAATTGATGGAAATTTAAAAAAAACTGGCAGCCCACTAAACCATGTTGTAGTCAATTCACAAGGTGCAGGAATTCCTCTTTTTGGTTGTTGATGAAAGGATCCAGCAAGAGTTGTGACACATTGAAGATGATTTCATAGCAGTTTCATGCAGGGTCGCTATGTCAATCTGCTTAGAATCCTGCCTACATTGATGGCGTACTAGCAGCAGTGGAAAATGCAATCTAGAAATATACCTGGTACCCAAAATGAGTGAAGTAGAGATCAGTCAAACTGTATTAAAAGTGAAAATGAGCCAGTACATTTTGCAAAAAATTTTCCCAAAGGGGGGCATGTAAACATAAAGTAGCCGTGTACCTAAAAAGGAGCCTTGTGGTACACCATAAGTGATCGGCAGGAGAGGATGTTACAATAGCTATGGTATATATTATACTATTATGTATCTTTGTTTTACAATGTCAGCGGGTTGGCTGAATACTTATGTCTTTGTTTTTTTGATCCACAGATCTCCCCTGGCAGACTGAACAAACGAGTCGACTATAACCGACCTAGGCCTGTCCTCGGTGTACTTGTGGTCTGACGGCACTCACCGACATCAAAGGTACACCCGCCTCTCTTTCTACACCTCTAGCCTCCTTTAATCAATTTGTTCAGCTCATCATTGCAGTAATTACATTTCCTGACAGTTTTTTTTAGACTTCACTTTCTCTGTCATATCTCCTTGAGGGAGCTTTACTTTACTTCACTTCACTTTGTCGCTGAAGTGCCTTGTATGATTTTCATTTCAATACATTCAGGAGCTTTTTCCTCCAGGAAATGTGCTCTGATTTCAATAATTCTCACAGTTGAATCAGCTCAGGTAAATGACAGTTGAAAGGCGGCCTTGGTTCTCTTCACAGTTTTTAGTATATTTTAAAGCTGAACAGGAGAGGATGTTTGTTCTGGTCCAGTTTCTAAAAGACAGACTCAACTGTGTAATTGTGTGTTTGAAGTCTGTCACCTGTTGAAGATACAACCTGGGCGCCTAATTGTGTCATATTTGCTGCAAAAGACTTGTTCTTTTTGTTCCATGTCTTCGCTTTACTTTAAACTTGGAGACACTCTTTAGTGTCTTTACTCTCTTTTACGAAGTAGGCCACAGAGTACATTATAAATAGTGACTGATGTTCATGTCTATCAAAGCACTGTGCATTGCTTTTAGTGTGTTCAAAGTAACTTCTTCGTTGCTTCTCTAATCATCTTCTCACAGTCAAGTACCAACTTTTATCTCAAAAATATCTCAAGGTTTCTTTACTCTGAACCTTGACCTTCTTACTGTTGGCTGCTTATAATGTAGGTACGGAAGCTCATGTTATAGTCCCTGATCAAGGATTGGGGTAAAACCTCAGAATGTCATTCAATATTAAAATATTGAATGGAAGACAAGGCATGTAAAACAGACCGCTGTTAGCAGAAGCTTTGCACAGCCCAGTATTTTGTAAGATATTTCAGTTATGGTGAAGTATATGAGTATATATTAGTCTTAATGGAATGTTCTATCTCTTCAAAGAGACTAACAAAGAAATGTATGTGCTTGTGTGTATGTGCGTGCGTGTCTGTTTGTGTGCGTTTGTTCCTCCATATAAGATTCAAAGAAAAAGGATGAAATGAAATATGGATGGTAAACAACATCTACGTTTCTTTTCTTCTAGCTGTGAAAGTAATCAGCTATGGGCTGCACACATCACTCGCTAAGCTTTACTTATCCTGATTTCACTCAGCAATATCACTTTGGGAATTAACACTCACTATAATGTTGCTCAAAGCAACAACAAGTTTAATACTTAATTGGCGGGATGTTCATTCCTGGTGACAGTGCATTTCTTTTTCATGTGTTACATCTTGTTAAAGCACGAGTCACTAGTACAGCACTACTTGGAATATTATATGTTAATTGGAAATGATCATGATCTTCCAGTAAGCATTCATTATATTGTAGCCTGGCGAATATGACGATATTAGCTTATAAACTGTGGTAAAGCTGCCGTTTATCATGAACAAATGAGTGGCATGTATTCCGAACACAGCAGATTGTCAGTCTGATGAATCAATTAACTGTCAGTCACTCTCTGTAAGAGCTTTGATCATTTTCTTCAGAGCCTGAAATGAATGGCTCCGCAATACCCTCTAAAAACACCAATTTACCTTCTGACTGTATGACTGTACAATCATCAATAGCCAATGCGGGTAGATTGAAGACCACCACTTCCACACACGTGCAGCAGAAAAAGGAGCAGGTGTTTTTAAGTACCCAATTGTGCCACTGAGAGCTGCATCCTCAGATGGGCATATGAGATGGGTTTAGACAAGGAATTAATTTGAGCTGCAATTACAGCTTCTGGAAAGGGGCAAATTGGCGGTGATTGGGAAAGGAAGGACCCCACCTAGTCCCTAATCAGGTGAATGCTTCTAACTCAATATCGGGCACTGATGGTCGCAGTCAATTATCCTCATCCTAAAACCTCACAATCTGTTCCCCCATCCCCCTAATAACCCATTCTCAAACCCCTCAAGAAAAGCGCCACACGCTACTTCTGCTCTGGACGGCCTCCTCAGTAGCTGTAGTCCTGCTTTGTCTCTGCTTTGATTCCCGATAAGGTTAAAGTCAAAGCAATAGTTAGTTTTTGGTAAATATGGCAATTTGCTTTCTTGCTGAGAGTTAGATGGGAATGTTGATACCCTTCTCATATTTGTCCTATTTGTCCATAGCTTAGCATAAAGAAGGGAAAACACTAACCTGGCTCTATCAAGAGGTCATGAAACCAGCGCCTGTGAATCTCTAAACATGTTTAAACCATAAATTGACATTTTTAGAAGTTGTTGTAGACAAATCTTATTATCTTCAGGCAGACCCAGGCTAGCTATTTTAGCAAAGTTAGCTAAGCTAATTGACTGCTGGCAATGTTGGTCATTCCAGCTTTCTCTGGTCGGAGTGCCGGCATGCTGCTCAAAGCGGAAAGGTTTCCATATACACAAAACAATAATTTCATCTTGGCAATGCAGGAATCACTAAGGTTTCAGTTTAGGCCGAAATTCTTCTCCGTTGAAGCCCTATTTTCATGATTTAGTTGTCATATAGTGAGAAAACCTGACCCGTAGCTGCTGGCTCATTTAAAGATGTTCTTGAGAATAACAGCACTTAAATGCTTGCCAGTTTATTACAGAGAGGGTATGATGGCAGAGGGTCTTGTCATTGAAAGATTTGTTTTAGGGGAGTCCAATGGAGCTGATGAATAAGGAGCCAAGGATTTATTACTGGATTTTCCAGCAAGCCTTTGAAGTGTGCGAATGCTGCTGCATCTCATCTGCGGAGCCACACTCAAAATTGTGGCCGTGTTAGTGTGGATATATTTATTACTGGGCTATTTTTAGAGCTGATGGTTTGTGCTGAAGTGCATAAACGCCATGCAATAGCGCAAGTGAAGCAGTCAGTGATGTGCTGCGTCCTCTACACATGGAAATTAGACTGTTTTTCCTTTTTAATTAAAGATGTTATACCTAAAGAGTAGTAAAATCTAACACACTTTGTGGAATTGATTAAACATTGTCACTTTAAAAAAATCTCATCTCTTTGATCAGTAATCATTCCTTCCACTCACAAAGAGGCATTCACCAATAACGTTCCTGCCCTTTGAGTTGTACTCTGATATGTTTCCATTACATAAAGTTAAGAGTAAGTCGGTTGTTCCAGTGTGTAATTGAGGATTGGGTTAAACGTGCGGACCTTGGCTAGGTTTTTATTCCCTCTGACGCAGACCATTAGCAAACATCTTCTGAACCAAACCCTAAAAAAACAAGGCTGTCATGGTGGCAGAGGGGAATTCTTCAGATGCCCCTCCCTATGCTATTTTAAGTAGGGCCAGAAGTTTAATGATAAGCTGTGTGCGTAGCTCACATGCCTGCCATTATTCCATCTACGACTCAGGAAGCAATGGCTATATTACCCCCCAACTCTCCAGGGGTGGGAATCATAGGACTCTGTCATTAAGTACGTCCAATCAACATGGCATGGTACCCTGTTGCTTTCGTTTATCTCAAGTAGTGGACAGCTTTAAAAATAGACACGGATGCTATTTTTGCAAGTAGTCATTGCCCAGCAGTGTTTCCATTTTTAGACTAAGTTACTAGCTGATGACTGTAAAATCATTCCAGACAGACATATTTTAGGGAGAGCAATGTTTCAAAATGGTACATTCCTGATTTGATAATGAAAAACAACTGGCTAAGTAATGAGAGATCATCTTCCCATACAGAGGTAAAGTAACCAAAGGCACCTTTTTATTTTATTCACATAGATGTGGAGTTGAACTCTTAAAACACAGGCTCCACACAGAGTGAAGAAAGAGTCGCGTCAGACGAGACTCAACTCCAGATAAATAAATGATCAGCGCTCAACAAACATCAAAGAGAGATTGTGTGCTTCAAAGGGAATACAGGCCTCACTCTCACCAGGTCCTATATTGCAGAATGAATCCTGTGTATGTGTGCACACACACACACACACACACACACACACACACACACACACACACACACACACACACACACACACACACACACACACACACACACACACACACACTCTGTTTCTGTAATCCGACCTGCTTAAGATTCTAATGGTTCCATCTCATTGATCATCTCCCTGCTGAGCCAACCCTCCTGAATCTTAGTCTGTTTCGGTGGCAAGATCAGCTGGAAAATACCCAAAATGCTTTGATATAATGTGTCTCCTGACTTATTTGCCATTTCTTGGTTTCTGTAAAGTGCCTTTTCTCCTTAACCTTCTGATGTCTAAAGGAGCAGCTATTACATTTCTGTTCTAACGCCCTAAATATTGGACAGAAGGATTGTCCTCACCACTGTGTTTTAAAATGATGCTCACCGGCGCAAGTTTTCTTCAGCTTGACAAACATGTATTTCACTCTGATAGAGCAGCCCAGTCCAAGGCCAGAATATTATGTTACATTCACTTACAAAACACATTGCTTGTGCTGTACCTCTGAAAAGCGTTGCTTGTAAAGTGAAATGTTTTGTAAATAGACATGTCCTGATTAACCCACTAAGGGGCCCTGTGGCAAAAAATAGTCCCTGGTTCCTTCTTCCCAGGGACTACGGGGGACTACGATGCAGTATGTATTCTATCTCCATATGCAAAATGTAAATTAAATGCAAATGTATTTTTTCAATATGCACCATACACTTTACAAAATGTTGTCATTGAACATAATCCACAGTCTTTCAGAATTAGCTGATATTGTAGGACCCAGCGAAAGGAACTCAACATGTTTGTCGATATTGTAATTTATTGGTAAATATACTCTAACAAATATTTGATTAATTAAATTATTACTACTCAACTGACGTACTACTCACTGAACTTTGGGATTTGGGATCCGTGGTAAAAACTGTCATGTACTTTGAGTAATGAAGAGTTATGAAAAATGTACAGAGATGATAGTCTACTAATTTTCAAATACTTTTTGCACTTGTTTCATCAGACTTCAACCCAGTCAGAAGAAGCATATGTTGCTTGTTGCTTTTAATTTCTTGTTTAACCTCTGGCCTTTTCTCTTTTGTCATCCCTTTGTTTTTCTTTCTCCTCTCTCCCAGCTCTCCGTTCTTCTTGCTGTCTCATCCTTCTGCTTCTGTTAGAGTGGGGGATGTCTTTTTTCTAACACCTCTCAGCCTGCTTATCTACTAGGTCTGTATTGCTGTGGTGTGGTATTTCCAACTCCATTTGTTATTCTGCCGTCAACCCCCTTGATATCACGCCACTATCAGTTATGGATATCAGGGTGTGTGTGACCGTGATACACATTGTGGCTTGCAACTGTTATCTAGAAATCATGATTGTTTATGATAGGCAGTGTATGTGTGTGTGGTACCAAGCCCGGGTGTCCGTATGGGTGGCAGTGGGAAGCTTGCATGTGTTGGATTCGTGCCTGCAACAGTGCTTGTGTGTCAGATTGTGTTATGGCTCTGTGCATGACTATATCCAATGACAGGGCCATTCCTCCACGCGGGCTATGATTGTTCATTTGTAGGGGTGAGATCATTCCTTTCCGCCTTTTGGATGTCCAAAAACAACTCTTTGTTTTTGTGAATGTGCACTGTGCCGTTTCATTCTCTTCGTTGTATTTGGTGAATCATGTTTCCATTTTGCTGCACTGATGTTACAGCATAACTGTATTGAATTGTACATGTGGTGCTGGGATTGTCTTAATTACAAGAAAGGCTCAAACTTCTGAAAAAAAACATAATTGGCACCCAGCAGAGTATCCTCATTAATGTCTTTGCTCTGCTGGGCTTGGTGTATCAGATACTTTCCCATGTAGTCACCCTTTGTGGGGAGCATTTGAGCTTGTCTCTTCCGGGTATTGGCTCAAGTGCACAGTTGAACTTAAACAAATCTGACTGTAACAGACTTTCTGTACTATGACGCTGCCTCCCCAGTCATCTAGTCAGCCATCCTAATTGTTCCATTTTGATATGTGATGTTGGTCTTTTGATCATGATCATTACATAAAGCTTGTGCTCTGTGCCAAATCAACAATGTCCCGTCTTGGCCCATAAGTAAGTCTTGTATTTGACTTTGAACTTGACTGTTGATGCCGCTCGCCCCGCCCGTTGGGTCAGGGTGTCTATAATGACCTGGTGCCCCCTCCTCCCCTTCTCTTCCCTTCCTTCCCAACATGGAAGATTTGTACAACTGCGACTCAACACTGGACATGGAGGACTATGATGTTCGCTCGGCCGCCAGTATTATGGCCTCAGTGAAAGAGCAGGAGGCGCGTTTTGAGCAGCTGACCCGAGCCCTTGAGGAGGAGCGTCGCAATGTCACCGTGCAGCTAGAGCGCTCCAACATTCCTCCCAATCCCCCTACCAGCCAACCGCTAGCATGGCAGCAGGCGGTGATGCAGGTAAATGATGCCAGCATGCTGGCCAACCCCCGCCATTTTGTAAACAACTTGTGTATGCCTCACTGCTTACCTCTCTCAATCAACATTCTCCTGCACCCTCCTTCAAATCGGACCAAAATCATTCCATCGTCATGTTTGCTCACGGTCATTGCTTTTCATCATTGGTGGGACTCGAAAATCTCTCTGTTCAACTTCTCTGTGATTGTGGGACACTTTGTCTGAACCCACTGTCCTGGGTGGTGTGCAATCATCTGCTCTGTGGTGACTCATCTTTAAAAGTGAGCTGATGAGATTCAACCTCTCGTTCTGTCTTCCTTCACCTCTTCTCTTTGTATGCCACAACTTGCCATTCAATCCCATCTCCTTTTACCCACTGGTCTTTGATATTGTCTTGGTGGTGCTGCTGATTGGATGTGGTGCCGCCAAGCTCTGGCCAGTGTCTGGAGGACATTAGAGTCCTGGCCAGGGCTCCAGACAATGCTGGCTGATTATGCAGGAACAGGACATGTAAAATGAGACAACTATAATCCTCTAAAAATCACAACAGCCCGTGGGTTTACACAAGAAAGAAAGAAACCTTTTCAAGCTTTACACATGTTTTAGCAACCTACATTTGAAAGCACAATTTGGCAATGCAGCACCTGTAGCACTTGAATACATCACCTTTAATCACAGTAAAGGAAGCAGGCTCATGTATTGTTGATATAGCAAGACTTGCAGAGATAAAACTGCTGTGCCTACATTTGCTTGTGGTTGTATTTGCCTGCATTCAGATTTTGTCAACAGAGGTGTCAGTGTTCATTTATAAAGGGCTTGCTGCCAATTTCGCCTCATGGAGGGATAATGAAGGGGATGCAGGGAAGGTATAGCAGGGTAAAGTAAGCTCGCCATCCTCTTGCCCATCGGGTAATCTGCTGCTAATCGACACAAATCCGGGGAAATACTGAAAGCTGCCTGTTGATGCCGCTCTCCCCGCCCGTTGGGTCAGGGTGTATATATATATATATATATATATATATATATATATATATATATATATATATATACAGTACATATCCATATATACAGTATATATATATATATATATATATATATATATATATATATATATATATATATATATATATATATATATATCGACTGAGTCCACTGATATCCAAAGAAAATTAACTTCCCAGTAGAAACACTTGAATAGCCCTTATTTAAACCATTAAGTCCTAAAAGCCCATATCTGCTAAATCCAGCATTATTTTTCTTTGTCCGTTAATGCGAATGAATGCGAGATTGAGCAACTGATATTCGTGGTTAAAAGAAAGTGCACTTGCTCTGTGGGTTCATTCATGCGGAAGCAGTATGGAAGATCCACATTTTATACTCGGAAGTTAAACCTTTGTGGCTTAATGCGCCACTGAGCGGGGCCCCGCCTCCAACCTTGTATCAAGTTGTCTTCATACATCCATGCCTACAGTATGCGTGCTTTTGAGTGCAAACTGTTCTAAGAAGTGTACAATTTTCTTTCTATGTAACATTACTTTGGACAACAATTTCTCGAAGTTTGAGAAGAACCGGTGCAGTTCTCAGCTGCTCCAACAGTTAAAGGCAAACTGTCTCGGGTCGGCGGTGGTCCCACAGAGTAAATTAACTCAATCAACTGTGGCAGTATTGTGAAACGTAACGTTATTTGCTCAAACTAAGGCAACCTAATAACCACAAGGTAAACAGCAACACAAACAGAACACGTAATGTTAGTACACAATGGTGTTCATTGTGCTGGTAACTCTCTGCCGAATGTGTTGTGGTTGCTTGTAGTGATGGCAGCTGTTGATTATTTAGGTGTCCTCAGCAGCCAATTTTACTTTAATCAATTTTAAATACATACCCATCTGTCTTTATTATCTACGCCCACCATTTAGGTAAGTTACTACGAGCAACCACGGATGCGTTCGGTTGAAAGTCACCTGTTAACACAGTTGGCAGACAGTCACTACGACTTGCCTCTGCATTAATAGAGGTGCCGCTAGATAACTGATTTGTCTATGTGTGTGTGTGTGTGTGTGTGTGTGTGTGTGTGTGTGTATGTGTGTGTGTGTGTGTGTGTGTGTGTGTGTGTGTGTGTGTGGCAGAGTGAGATATCCTCCCCTCCTCATAAACTGGTCAATGATTCAGTGGACAGTGCTTCACATGACAGGCCGTGAATTAACCCTCTCTCTCACGCTATCACTCACAGATCAGACTCATTGATAAGCCCCACCCTGCCTGTTTGCACACTCGAGAGTCAATTGGGCATAACAGAGTACCACCTCATTTTACATCACTTTGAAATGTCATTCGGTCACCAGGCATTAGACTTTTGGCTTTATCATAAACATCTATAAATGCCAAAGCAAATTGGACATTGGGATGGCGGGGGGTTTGACCAGTGTCTGCTCTGGGGCAAATAGCTTTGGGGCACGTTTGCTCAGTCTTTAACCAGAATGTGCAGGGTTGTGTGTAAATGTATGTGTGTGCTGCACCGTGAGACCCACACCATTCACATAATGAGGTTGTATGAGCGAAGACAAATGCATCTGGTTGTTCTCTTTCTTGCTCTTTCCTCGCTTAGTTTCTACCACACATTCACACATACTCCCCAGGCTGCATGATGGATTAAAATGGACCATGGATCAGTAACTGAGGGCTCAGATTCACAACCCAAGGGCCAGACTCAATGAGGCTTGCCATTATTTAAAGTTGGGGTCAGAAAAGGAAAAGTGGAGCAAGTCTGATTAATGAAATCGGATTCAAATAGACGCCTATTGAGAGTGATAAGCCACTGATCTAAATAGAGTTTTGCTACAAGGTGCTCATTTCAAAACAGATTGGGTCGTTACACTTTAATCTTCCATCATCATTTAGATCACTATTGTCAGTGTTTTCACACAGGCGACCCAGAGAGAGCAGGCCGAGTGGGAAGCAAATAAACATGAGAAAAACTGTCTTCAGTTCAGAGATTAATGTAGATTACTTCACACATATCAGCACATCACTTGGTGATTGGTGTCTTCAAACAGTGCTCTGAAACTCTCAACACTACTTGCTTTTTTCATCAAGCTGGTGGCTCAGATTCTTGAGTGTAACAGTGCATCCAGGCTCTTCTGTCCAGACCAGCCTGGATGTGGAGTGAGGTATGGGCCTGGCATGCAGCCCAATGACGCAAATAAATCATTCCGTGATGGTTTGACAGTATTATACCGAAATATAGCAGTCATTTCCTCTTCAAATTTAAAGTCAAGAAGATTTGTAGCCTTTCGAGGTGTTGAGTTTGTGACAAATCTTCTGGCTAATGTTCATGTGAACATAAATGTGTTGCATAATAGGAAATAGTTTTTAGTCAATCTAGCGGCGTGGCTCCAGGGATGGCAAATTTGGGTCCCAACTGAAATATGAAAGCCAATACTGGATGGACTGCCATGCAATTGTGTACACATAATCATGGTCCCCAGAGGATGACATTGACTGACTTTGTTGGTCCCCTGATTTTCCGCCATGAGGTTTACATTTTGTATGCCTCCATGCTGGAGCCAGTCCTGGTCTGAGACATTGGGTCTCTGGCTCTTGATCTGTGCCATTATCAGGTCAACGTTTGAATTTGTCCAAGGCTTAGTTATTATAAAATACCTGCAAATGGTATTTGCATCAGCCTCAGCGATACACGTGTCGTGGTAATTAGCAAATGCTAGAACTACCTTGAAAAGGGCATTCATGGTCATTTTTGCCATGCTGAAGTTAGCCTCAGCCCAGACTCATAAACCCCTACAGTAGTGTGGCTGGAGACTCTTGCTTATGTTGAACCATAATGGTTAACAAGAGTTCCATGTTTTTTTTTGCAAAGAAATGCTACATATTCACTGTTTTCTATGATTTATATTTGTCCTACAGAGAGTCGAGACAACACAATAGTCCCAACCACAAATAAATCACCCTCTGATATGAACACAAGTCACCTTGTTTAGCTGGAGTGCACACAACTACATATGATTAAATAACATTGTGGCTCAACGTGTTTCAAATATAATTTTAGGATTTTTGATTTGGCCCTGCATGATGTTAACACAGGGTTACACAAGACATTTTGACCATTGTATTGGAACAATAAGTGTGGGAGAGGTTCATGTAAACAGCCCTGCCCTACTTTCTAAGACCTTATTAATCCAATTCTGATCCTCATTCACTTCAATATTACACTCTATGAATTGCAGGCAAGAAAGAGAATTAGAGCGGTCACACTCCGCCGTCCTGTGAAAAACATCAGAACAATGATGTTGGACACTCCATTAGCTTTCCTGATGAAATAATCAGAAGAGATTCAGTGACACGGACCGAGGCGCCTTTCAACCTGCATTTTCGACTGCACCAACATGCGGCCGCTCACATGCTAAGATCATACCCTTTCTTCATTTGATACTGCGTTTGCCTGTGGCAATTGATTTTGGCCTGAAGGAGCGTTATCGCAGAGGCTTAGAAAGGTCAAATGATGCATGGTGACAGCTCTCTGTGTGGAAAAAAGCAGACAGCACTCAGACAAACACGTCTGTTTGGAACTAAGAGAGAAGGTGACCTCATTTCATATACACCTAATCTATCTACCCACGGCCGCTGCCCGGAACGCGCACAGATTCCATCTTGTGGTGCATACAACCACCCGGCTGCATTGACAAGCAAACTCAGGATACTTTCTTACACTATGGGTATCATTAAATATTTGTGTTTGGTATGCAGATGCTATATTCAGTGGGCTTCTAGCATTGCGGAGGCATACCATCCCCTGGTGCAAATATTGTGGGAAGTTTTCAAAGGCTTGTGAGCTTTAGAGAGAGGGAACAGTGCAGCCTTTGATCTGTGCTGCTGTCTGTGGTGAAGAGGTACAGGCCCCGGCCCTGCGATGGCACAACAGCACTCTACCAACAATCGCTCCAGCCGCCCTCCACCCACTTTCATCCCCACAGCCCCCCCCAGCCCTGTCTCGTCACAATGGAAACAAAGGGCTGAGGGTGCTATAGCGACAGAAGATCTATCCTTCCACTGGCAGGGCCCGGGAGCCCCTGTACCCTCGTAAATCACCTGCCTAACAATGAGCCTTAGTTAACCCCCTTCCCTTCTCGATCTTCCCCTGTCTTCATCCCTCGCTGTGCCATCAGGAACCTTCTCTCCTCCCATAAATGTCCTAATTAACTTGGTGTGAAAATGCCTCCTTTGTTTATCTTTGTATGCCACCCAATTCCTGTGCCCTCCTACACCACTTTCCTCTTATATTGTAGCTTCATATAGCAGCCTGCGGAAAAGTCACCTTTAAAATCTAATGTTGTTGCTTGTTTTCCATGTTTCCCTATGGAGCACCTAATCATGCTTTGTAGCATCTTAAAGGTTACTTGGTCCTCTGGATATTAGGAATGTTAAGGCATACACATTTTTTTTTAATCAAAGAGTCTGTGGCTGGTTGTCCGTCACGATACTGATTTCCAGGTCAAGACATTCCCTTATTTCCTTAACTGACTTCTTGAGCTCAACTTTCATAGCTCTTTTTCAGGGATGATGTCAATGAGACTGTTCCAATGCATTCCATCTTTGTTTGTAGTGACATGTTTGTTTCTTTGTCTTCATCCTTGTCCTGTGCCTGGTGACATGTGAATTGATTTTGAACTAATGTTACACAATTTGCCACAACGTCACACTACTTCTTCTCAGGGTCAAAACTAGCAGAGCTTCTCTTTGTTAATATTATTATTAACACACTTAATATTCTGACTTTGCCTTCAGTATCATAAGAAAGCATTCTTGAGCTGCAAATATTTCTGCTTTCATTTTTGGAGGTGGTGGTTGAAGTGGTTTCCAAAGTGACCCCTGATGTTTATAATTTATTTATTTATTTGAGTACCTTGTCAGAGTAAGAGTACTCTTTTTCTTCTCTGATTGTTATATCTGAATATTTTTCAGAAGCCGTTAGAGGTAAAACAATACAGTATTTCATATGAAATATGCAAATATTGGAGAAAAGTCTAAAAGATGAACATGTTTTTTTCTTATTATTATTTTCTCCCTGTCAAAACAACCCTGTACAGATCCAAAAGTAGGTTTCTGGGGATCTGTTGAAAAAGTGGATTGTCCAACAATCGTGGGCATGTCACAGTCTCTCAAGGCAGTGCAATCCATTTCCAAATGTAATAAATGTTTTAAACATTCAAAGGGCTAACCCCAGTTTCCTCTTCCCACTACATCGGTTACATTTAAGCAGAGCTGCCATTTATGTTCTCGGTTATCTTTTATTCACTCCACTTCAACATTAGGAGTCAAGATGGAGGCGATGGCCCATGAATCACACTGCTAACTGCTCAAGGTGGGGAGTGAGTCTCAGCTTGGTACAGGGTCCAACATGGAAGTACAGGAATTTTTACTCAAGGTTGGGGTTGTGCAGACAAACAGGGAGGGGGGGGGGGGGGGGGGGGGGGGCAGCAGCAGATAAGCCTTTTGTACTGTGGGCTATTTATATTCCTCTGGGATGGCTCAAACATCCATCCTTCAAATCAGCCCCAACGCTGGTGGACTTAATGCCTATCCTGGTGCGTCTCCCTGCCATTTGATCACAATCCATTAAACCATTATGCTCACTAAAAGCACTAAGAGGGGTATCTGAACACTGCTCCCATTTCCTTTACCAGACACCCTCTCTGTGTACTCGCATTGGTGAACAGAGAGGCTCCGTAATTTTGAAGGGCATTGCCTCAGTCTGAAAGTCTCTGGAACATTTACTTAAAGAGGACCATGGTAGTCTGAATAGACTACCGTAGTTTACTTGGTAGTTAAGTTCAGAGACTAAATTATAGCCCATGTGTTTAACATAAAGTCCCTTACCTTCACAGCACCACCAGAGGAATGTGACCTTACCCTTACCAGTGTCCAGCAGGATAACCAAACAGGGCTAGATGCTGACTCCTTTCAACTGACAGAAAAATAATTTGAAAACCGACTTTGTAGTCGGGCTGGAGGTGTTCTTCAAAGCCTTGATTTAATTATCCCCGTGAGTTTAACATACTGGTGCGACAATTTTACTACATGACTTACAAGCATATAAATGCTCATCAAATGTGGAACAGAATCGGCACTGAACCTTGTTTTGGGAGGTGTGCAGGAGTAAATTCAGACTTTATTGGACATAACGGTCCTTGAGACTACAAATGCCTTTATGGCAAAAGGGACTTTGTGCTGAATATTTCTTTTCAATACCACCCCAGTGTGTTCTTTAATAAAGGTTACGACAACATGCTGATCTCCACAGCATAAACTGAAAAACTGTGTTTTCTAAATGAACATCATGCTGTATTGAGAGACATGAAACTAGCGGTTGAGACGATAAACTCAAGTTTACAATGTTTTCTGAAGGAATAAATCAAGTGAGAAATACAGTAATTTTCTTATCGACTTCCATACAATCTGACTTCCGGAGGAGTCGCCCCTTGCTGGTCAGTCTAGGGAATGTAGGTTTTAAGACATTTCCGCAATGGCTTCACTCGGTAGAACTGGGTATACCATCAGATTGGAGCAATTCAGTCAGAAGCACAAATGTATTGACTTTGCACTCTGGCTGATATGAGCGCTGCCATTGCAGGGCGGCTGTAGCTCAGGGGGATGAGTGGTCGTCCCGCAACCACAAGGTAGCCAGCTCGATCCCCAGTCCCCCCATAGCTCACATGTCGAAGTGTCCCTGAGCAAGACACTGAACCCTCAACTGCTCCCCGGGCACCTCACAGGGCTGCCCACTGCTCCCTATCCAGGGATGGGTCAAATGCAGAGAAGAATTTCCCCAAGGGGATTAATAAAAGTGCATGTTTCTGTTTCTGTTTCTTGCCCCCAGGCTGATGCACATTTCACTGTTGGACAGGCTGTAAAAAGACTGAACATCACAAAGTCTGGAATTTACAAACCTTTGCCGTTTTGTGTCATAGAGTTGCACACACTTTGTCAAAAGATCATGTAAATTGTCATAATTTGAAGCCAGGCTGTGGGGCCCTCTTCATATTTTGGCGCAGTTGAAGATGGTGTCATGGTGTGTGAACTGTAAGTGTGATTCTCTTAGAGAGAGATGGTTATAGCGCACGAACGTGTGAAAAGACAGGCACTGCTCTCGATAGTCCTCTGTCCAAGTGCCTCATTCAGGCTGAACAATGGCAATGTATACCAAGCACATATTCTATGTATGGAAAAAAAACGCTTTAACATTCTTAAGTTGAATCTCAATTACAAATGCAGATGACCGTTTTCCTTTTGTCGATTTAATTTCGGAGCAAAATGACATGACAAACATGATTCCTGAAGCTGGTCGTCAGATGCAATGGCTGACAAACCTGCCAAGAATCAGAAATCATCAGCCAACATGTACCGTAAATTTCGGGTTACAAGCCGCTACTACCTTCGGTCAGTGTCCCCGATAGCGCTCCGTCACTTCCCCGCTAACTTCCGCTAGCTCCCTGAAAACGAAGGTAGCGGGACCAGGCTCGACACCCGACTTGGGCAGAGGGGACACGGGCAGTAGCAGCAGCAGCGGGCAGTAGCAGCAGCAGTGGCCGGTAGCAGCAGAAGCGCTAGCTAGCTAGCATTGCTACTAGCTTGCTACAGCGGGGACACTGATCAGTGCACACTACACTGATCAGTGCACACTACACATATTTTGAGGCAATTTAATTATACCTCGACAACGAGTAGTTAGATAGTAGAAAAGTGTCCCTGAATTTTCATGTAAAAGTTAATGATTTGCTGCATGTCAGGCTCAGACTGGTTCATATTGTGTTGTTTGACCCTCATTCAGTGTCCAATTTACGAATGACAAGATGAAAAAAAGAGGAAAAGCCTAATCCAAACAAGGTTGAATTAAAAACCTTATACTGTGCTATCACAGTGTAGCAACATAAAAACAGAAAATAGAACATTTTGATCTAAAGTGATGTCATTTAAACAGAGCTTTATGTCCCTTAATGAAGGGAAAATTGCCTTTTTGCAAGACAAAAGCCCCCAATAGATTGGACTCTAATCCTCTGCATCGCTGAGTAGCCATTTTGCGAGGGGAAAATAAAATAAAACATGATAGTAAAAGTCATTAGATGAGGGCTTTTTTGCAAGCTGTGCCATTGTTAGAATAAACAGCAGTCAGCCTGTAACAGAGCAGATCATCCTGCTGCTGTAGATTCTCAAACATACATTATTGTTTTGTCAAAGGCCCTTACACTTGCAGTGATTGTCTTAAAGAACTTAGAGCAGAAAAGTCAGTATTATCTTTAAAATCACTTTTTTATTCATTTTTAGGAGACCTGCTTTGTGTATCGTGTAATATTAGTTTGAACTTACTACTTACTCTTTGTTAAAGTTTGAAGGTAAAGTAGGGTTTCCAAAGAAATGTATTCTTGGTAGAGCGGAGAAGCTTTTGAAGTACTATTCAAAATGAGATGCTATTAAAGTCTCCTTTGAAACTGAATATTATAAAAACATTTTTTTTTTTTACTGAAATGCCATATATATCCACCACTGCTCCTGCCTTTGTTCTACTTTTTGTATCTGCTTTTGCTTCTCTGTCTTTCTCTTAGTTTTTTTCTATACATCTGGCATCTTGAGTGGAAGTGAAAAACATGATTTTAACAGATGCAGCTTCATTGGAAATGTCTGGCTGTCAAAGCACACCTTGTTGCTGAACATTAACCTTTCTACCATCTGTTTCACACCGTACCTCCTGACAGAGAAGAGCTGACTTCAGGAGCTTTGATTACAACTCCTGGATTATTCATACACCTTGTACATTTATGTTACAAAGCCCATACTATACTCAGGAGAATATAGCTTTTTTTGTTCTTTTTTTGACAGTAGCAGGTGTTTCTGGAAACTGCATCAACAACTTGTGGTGTTGAACTCATTCTAGGATTTATTTTGAAAGGACATATTGAATAGCCTGCTTTGGCTATTTAGTTTACCTCAAACTGTCCTGTCTTTTATTATTTTTTTGTTTTAGAGAGTAATAGCATTTTGGTTGTTTGGTTCTCTGGATGGCAGTTTTCTGTTGGTCCGCAACTTTGGTCCAGACTGAAATATCTCAACAATTATTTGATGGATTGCCATGGAAGTTTGTCCAGACATTCATGGTCCCCAGGAGATGAATCCTAATTGGTGATCCCCTGATTTCTTTATCTTGTACCGTGATGACATTTGTGGTTTTGAGTGAAATGTTTTGACCACAATTAAATGGAATTTCCTGTCCCCCTCACGATGAATTGTAAAAACCTTGTTGATCCTTGTACTTTGTGTTTATGGTAAATAGTAAAATATTAACATGTTAAAACAAGAAGGTACAGGGCATTGGTACACCCACAAAAAATAGCATATTTGCATTGTAAACATGTTAATAGTGGTGCTTTACCTTTAGCCAAATGCTAACGCTAAGTACAGCCCCACTGCTATGTGGCATTATTGTCTTGTTTGAGTCGAGATGGTTTGATATTTGGTAAATGTTTTATAAAACAATAATCACAACATAAAACTATGAATTGGACAAAAGCAAAACACATGCCCGGAGGAAATAAAGAGTACCGCTTCTTTTCTAATCTGCTCCCATGAGTGTACCAAAGCACTTAATGGATTTTTAAACAGGGTTATGAAACTCACTCAATGCTTAAATGGCTTAAATGGAATGTGATATTGCAAATCACACGAGACAAAGTAATGCACCGCAATTAAAGTTATACACCTTGATACAAAAATAAAACCTTTTTGGAGGTAATGTTTGTTGGATGAATTCTTAATAGTATTGTTGAAAGTATATAGTAAATATAATGGTGCATGGTGTTCTTTCATTAAGAACAAATGAAGCAGTAACTTTCCGGGAGATGAAGTACCAGGCTTGTGGAATGCAAAACCTCAGCCATTTCCCCTCCGTTTAGGATTTCTCCTTTCTCTGTTTTCTTTTTTAAGTCGAGTCATTATTTTCCTCCTTCTTCCTTTTCTGTCCAAACGTCTCTCAAAGTTGTCCTTAGTTAGGCTTCCTTCGACGTTAGTAGATTAACATTCCTTGACAGTCTTGGTCACAGTCCTAGATATTTGAATGTGAATTCTTTCACGTACGTTCCACCCCTCCCTTATATCAAGTGCAGTGAGAGGAACGGGACAAAGAGGTGGAGAAAAGGAGCTGTGTGTGTGCAGGGTGTAAAAATGTGCAGAGTATTGGGTGCCTTTGCCTCAAAAGGGCCAACTTTTGTTTTGTGTCTGTGAGCCACTTTACCCCCCCCGACCTCCTCTTCTTTTTCCTCGTCTCTCGCCGTCTATGCCAACAAGGGGGAGGGGTCGATGGATTGACAGACGCAGCTGGAGTGCATAGAGGGAACTGGTCCCACCCCACTAAAGATGCCAGACATAGACCCAATGAGAGAGAGAGAGAGAGAGAGAGAGAGAGAGAGAGAGAGAGAGAGAGAGAGAGAGAGAGAGAGAGACTTCCAGCTCCTGCTGCCTGTCTGGGAACCCTCTTTTCTATGAACATAACCCCCCTTCTCAGCCCCTGAGGTTTTTGTTCTCTCTGTGGCTAACTTTTTTTTGTAGAGTGAGTGTGTGTGTGCGTGCGTGCAAATGCACACAGTTTGGTTGAGCTCCATTCCTATTCTTGGATCTCTGCTTTCGTTAGGGAAGGGATATTCGGCTGTGGGTAACGGGCCCCTTTTGCCCCTCCATCTCTTTCCATTCCATACATACTTACAGCATCTCTGGAAAAGAGAAAGCTGGGTCCCTTTTTTCAGTTGTATAAAAGCAGCCTGAAACAGCCAGGATTACGCTGGATGTAGGGTGATATTACTTTCAAAATAAAAGCATGACTGCGTCCACAAAATTGAATTGTTGCAGTTTACATTTGTCAACCATTCTGCTTTCTTGCCCTATCACTGAATATATGTTTCACTGAATATACTTGGTCGGTGTCCTTTTAGAGTACTTCATTATAGGTAGAGGCCTATGTGTTACCTGGCGACCTCCAATATGGCCAATAGCAGTATGCCACTGTTTTGGGACAATGACCAGGGCTTATGTCTATAGTAATGGGAAAAAAAGTTAATAATGATAGATTTTTTTTTTCAATTTCATATAGCTTTCACTTCAAAACACACTTAACTCTCCCGAGAGGCACCAGCACATTTGTACAAAATCACGTCTCCTAACGTATAACTATGTCTGTGCTGTAACCTAAAACAGACCCTAAAACAGAACCTAAAACAGATCAGGCCATATGTTCGGTTTCACAGGATGTACTGGATTGGTTATTACAGCTATTATATGATTTGTAAATCTTTGCTAGTTTATTTTACGGAATATGATTATATGGTTGGTAAGACATGGATTATGGTTGTTTCAAATGTAGGCCAACCCTTGATTTTTTTAGTTGCCAGCAGGTAAAGCAACACATCCATAAAGCTGAATTTGGATGCTATGTGTAATAGTTTCGCTTTTACTGTGAAAGGATCAGCTCCCCACTTCCGGTATTCTGGCCGCTAACTGTCTGGCTCGACACAGCTGAGCAGAGGATGGCTGCTTGCGTCTGAGCTGCTGCCTCTGCGCTCACAGAGGGAAAACTCAACGTAAATAGACAAGGAAAGCGCGAGGAGACGAGAGGAGGAGAGGAGGGAAAGGAGTTTTCCAACACCAGGAAATAGTTGTCAAACATTTATTTCACCGGGAGGTTTTAATTTTTTTCTGGAACGAAGCGGGGGATTTTAAACCATGCCTGCTGAAGTGAAACAGGTTAGTGTTGCTGTGTCTGTCGGGCATCTCTCATCGTATCTTCAGCCTCTGTGACTCTTCCAGTCTTTCTCCTCCTCCTAATTGTTTCCTCATTGTTTTGATTTTGTTGCATTTCTAAAAAAAAATTCCTAGCTCATCACTCTTTATGTCTTTTTATGTAGCTTTTTAACCCGAACCCGTCCCGAGTATACATGACAGCGGCTATTCTCAGATTTATCGATGTCCTTCAGAAGGATAGTGCGCGTAATATGCGTGTGCACGTATGGATGTGTGCATGTGTGTCGGTAATATGCATGAATAGAGGGGGCTGCATGACATCAGATACAGTAAGGACGAGTAAGTACTTCTACCACTTAGTGACCATTACATGCTGTAAATAGTCGTGTGTGTGTGTGTGTGTGTGTGTGTGTGTGTGTGTGTGTGTGTGTGTGTGTGTGTGTGTGTGTGTGTGTTTGTGTGTGGGTTGGGGGGCTTCTCTTGCAGGAAAGCAGTGCTTTGACTTATGAGTTCCCTGACACATTCATGGGCTCAGCCGTGTCAGTACCACCTATAGAAGGTCTGGTGTGATCATTGGACAAGCAGTGAAGTATTGAAAGTTTGTCCCTGATCAACGCCAGCGATGCTCTGAATGAGCCCAGGCCAGGATTTATAGCCAATGGGCTGTAGTGCTAAATGTGTGAGAGACATGGCATTAAAGTCGTTTGTCTTTCACTTGCACAGATTCCGCAGGAATGTGCTTTTGTTAGCTCTTGTGAGTGTGTTACTGTGTCTGTGTGGGTGTGTGCGTACCAGACCATGATGTGCATACATTATTGGAAGTGTTTCTTGTGTTTGAAGCGCATCCACCGGCAGCCCACACCATCACAACGCTCTTTTCCCCGCCGAGCTTGGCAGCGCTCAGAAGCTAAAAAAAAAGAGGAAGGAGACAGACATCCAAAAAGAAAGAAAGTGGAGAAAAAAAAGAAGTGATTGAATAAGGTCAACTTCCCATCAGCGCCGCTCTCCTCCGCTGGGTTGAGAGGGGCGGAGTTACACATTCCCTGTTTGGCAGACAAAAACATTCTGTCAGCTCTCCACGTTGCTCTGATAATAATACATTAACAGTTGCCCCCATGGATGAGTGCCACCAGATAACTATAAAGGAGCCTCCGCCACAAAAAGAGAAGCAGTTTTTTCTCCCTCACACTCTCGGTTATTCCCATTCCTTGGTTTTGATAAGTTTGAAGGCTGTGCACAAAGTGGGAGTTGATGGATCAAAAGCAGGACAAATAATGCCTGTTGGAATCCGTGCTTGGATTATGTCAATAGGATGAAATGCGTTTCAGCAACCTTGTGTCCGTGACCCCCTTAAGACCGAGATAGTTGGCATGCTTGAGGGCAGGCCGGCATCGTGGCGTGACCTTTTCAACTCGGCTGGACATTCCTCAGCTAGGGAGCACCTGCTTTGGCCAGTGCTGTGTGAGAACGGGGGTTCAGCGTGTGTCAAAGTCACACTCAGCCATATAAGGATCAATTTGTTCATGTTGTCATTCTGCTTGCTTTTGCTCAGTTATTAAGAATAGATTGGAAGAGGCGTTGAACCACCACGCTTTGCAGTGGTATTCCATACTCTATATGTCCTTCAGGGTGTCCAATAGGTTAAAACCAGTTTTTATACTCTGAAGAATGTAGACAGCAAGGGGAGAGGAGAGAGATGTTGATCTGGTGCGACCTCATCTTAATGCTGCAGCAGAGCTTACGGTAAATGAGTTTTAGCCCACTGAAGATTACTGAATAGCCCTCAATAAGTGGGGGAGCCTGCACCAGACCACGTCTGAGTTAAATATAACGTGTCCTTTATTTTAGAACTTTACTCCAGCAGGGTTTCGCCCCAAATCCTCCAAATTTTCTGCTCATGAAAAATAGAAGACAACAATTTGTTGTGAAGGAGAAAGGAAAACATTATGAATAATCCATCAGTCATCATTTTGCCAAGGTCTATCAAAAAGCGACATTACTTTTTCTCCGCAAACTAGAAGGACCCGTCTGAATAACAAAATCATTCATCAGTGATTCAGGAAAAAAACTAACGGAGGTCTTGTCTTCAGACTCCGGGTTACTGCCAGATTCTTGACAGCTAGCGGGGCTTTCAGCTGCAGCAACTGAGCGTTCCCCTCCTCTTCCATGGTATTTGATTTCTTACCAAAATTAAAAATCCGTCAAACTTTTTTTATTTGACAGCCCGACCGTCGCTGAATACTCCTTTTCCCATTAATTTCCTCAGGCTCCCCGTTTGGGACTGCAGAAGATGTTGTGCAGATCAATATTTGAAGACATGTAGAGCATGAGGAGGGGCATTGTTTGGGGATTGGCGGCCATAGAAGATTAATGCCAATGACCGGAAACATAGCTGGCGTCAATAGCTGTGGCGTCTTCGTTAATGCAAGTGGCCTTTACTGGGGGGTTGGGTGCAGGATGGGAGAGCGAAGGAGGGGGGTCATGAGTGCTGTTGTGTTTTGAAGGCGAGAGGGTTTTGGAAGAGGCGTGATCATATGCTGGTAGATGGCTGGTGACTGGTGACACCAGATGGCCCTCCCACCACACCGCCTGGCCATACTCCCCATGTTTCCCATACCGCTCCCATGACTGCCCTTATAGCATGACCCATGACACAACATGGCTTGACATGTTACAGTATCTGCCACTCCGCCCACCATCCGCCTGCCTGCCGTCCTACCCACTTACTTCTCTCACTGGATGCCTGTTTTTGCTTTTAGGTAACCTGAACTGTATTTATATATGAACAGCTGAGACCATATATGGACCTTCACATGATCACGACCCCATCAGCATATAAGAGCTCAGTCAAATAGTTTGCAAATATTTCTTTGTGATGTGTTCAACTTCCTTGAAATAACGGATGTATTTTGGCAAAATAACTTGTGTGACAATACATTTCTTTCGCATATTTGATCTGTTTGCTATTATCTACAACAAGGCTGCTCCCTCTCAGATGATTAGTCGACTAAATTAGTATTTCCAAGAAACGTATTAGCACATCTCTGGTAAACACAAGATTTATAGTGGTTCAGTGGTGTAATTATTTGTGAAAAAACTTAGTTTTACAGGTATGTTGATCAACTAATCGATTAGATTACAGTGTTAGTCGATTTAGCATTGGTCGAGGACAGCCCTAATATAGTATTCTCTAATGCTATAATAGGTAAAAATATGATTTACTGGCCCCGGTTTCTGAAATGTAAGTATTTGTTGCATTTCTCCGATTCATGTATTGAAAATGTAATTCATTTTTTTGACAATTTATTGACTAAGCAATTAATGAATTTAGGGTGCCAACTCATTTCTTTACTAATTATTTTCATCATCGACTAATCGGCAGATTATTTATTTGATAATCCATGAACTGTTTTATCAATGGACTTTAAAACATGTTACATTTCCCAAAACCCTAATACATAGTTGTATTTATATGACCCGCCGTCTGAAATCCGAAGGTTTTTAGTTAACCATATTCACATTTGAGAAGTATGAATGTATGGCCTTTTTGGCTTTACAAATGATTTCATTAATTTATTATTCGGCCATACTTTCAGCTCTGAACCAGATAATTTACAAGAATAAAAACAAGATACTGTAATAGTCATATACCATATAGCACACTATACCAGACAGCTGGTCTACCAAGTGGCTTCAAACAAACACTAAGAAATATGTGAAATATTTGACCCCAGCAAGTATTACACTTTACTATACATAGTGCACTGTACATTCTTGCTCTGTAGCACACGAACACACCCTCAGATATGTGATGTTTACTCTGTGGTCGTGTCCTGTGTGGAGCATTAGGGGTCTATGCCACTCAACCCGTTGGCACTACAGATCCCCCCTCTGCCTTGGCTTCCCCTCTATCTGTCCTAACCCATTTGGCTGGCTGACAGTGTGACCGATGCAGGCCCATGCACTCGCTCACTCACTGTCTGACCACTGGCGAGGACCATAATGCTCTCTCAGCTTTCATCATCACGCTGATGGAATTAAAAAAAGGTGAGTGGCAGTAAATTGGAAGGCTTGCGGGATGTTGATGGATGCTTTCATGCTGCTATGTTTGGAAACGACAGTGGGGAGAAGAAGCGGCATGTTAATGAGATGGCGGCTCATTATCTTGCTCGAGCGGTTGGTTGTTACTTTTACCTATTTAGCATTACAGCAGGCTGGTTATTAAACATGTGTGCAGGGTGCATAGAGTGTGAATCATGTATGGATGCATATATTCATGCACATCCTTGAAAACATTCAATTGTGTCCCCCTGCTTTACATGTTGCATAATGTCCTCACTTGTTAATGACTTCTTGGCTGATTGAGAGTTTGTGCTTTTCCTGCTGCCAAACACATAAAATCCTCCAGAGGTGAGGTGTGAAGATGGTGTCAGCCCACTCTTTCTTCAACACACACACACACACACACACACACACACACACACACACACACACACACACACACACACACGCACACACACGCACACACACGCACACACACACACACATTTTAGGCTACAAAGGAACATCAATTGGATCCCTGACTTATTTACTCACTGTTTGTCTGCAGGCTACGGACAGGGCAGCCCCATTTATAAGGGAGTTGGATTCATGGTTCCCTTGGCTGTGTCCACTAAACACCTTTCTATCTGTGCTGCTGGAAGCCAGCAACAAGATCCCTGTTTTTTTCCGACCGGGTAGATAAGAAAGCCACTTGCCTCAGAGAAAGCAGAGGAGGCTCAGTCACACATGCTGACCAGAAAGCTGGGGAAGTAGAACTCGTTACACTTTAAATAAAAAGCGGTGCTCGCAGCCACATCCGGGCTGTAATCATTGTAGTGACAATATTTACAATATGCTCTCTTATCCTAATAATGGTGTGATTACATAATGGCAACAATTTGGTAATTACACTACATGATGCTCTAATTCAAGAGATATAAACAGCACTCCTGTTAGGATGAAACTATAATCAGTCAGGCCTAATTTTCCTTGATGCTGTTAAACAGAAGTGGACTGAGAAGGGCTGCTCATGTTTTTACTTTAATTTGAGTGGCCACGATCTTTCAAATGTATAGTTATGAACAACATCTTACACACATTTTCGTCTTTCCCCCTGGGTTTTTAGAGGGTTTTAGGTGCTGTGCAGCCGTTGGCATGGGAGGACGGGGGTTTCAAGACGTGATCATTGTATCGATAAATTGCAGCACCACTGTTCCCCGCTGCCGTCCCATGAGTCGGCTCGCCCGAAGTGCAAAAATCCGCTGCAATGGCAGGGAGAGCCCTAATATTAGAAAAGCAAACTTGAATATTAAGAAACTGTATGTCGAAGTAACCACGCAGTCAACAACACGCAGCTAATGCATCGGGACTGCGAGCAGAGGAAGAGGGAGTGAGGCAGTGTATGGATGACCCAGAAACAGTTTTCTAGTTTATTATAATGCAGGATAGTGAGGATACAGCCAACCAACGCACGAGACATGTGAAGAGAAGATCTAGCGAAGCATGTTCACCCCAAGACTGATAAAAAATACTTTGATAATATACATTTTCAAATTTTCACTGCAATTAATCAATAGACCGACAGAAAAAAAACCGGGACCTTTACTTCCTAATAAAAGTACCCTTTTTCCTAATGACCCAATGTGCTGACACATTGACCTGCGCTGTGTGGCTGTGCTCGCGTGTGTGCATGCGTATGTGCAAATTTTCCGGTGCATAAACTTGAGTTGTGTGTGTGTGTGTGTTTGCATGTGTCATTACTCTAATTGGCTTTCCTGCAGGGACTGTAGTTAAAGCTGCAGATGTGACAATTATTTGTGCAGCACCATGGAAAATAATGACCCTGGTGATTCTTAAAGTTAGTGATTGATGACAGCAAGGGCGGCAAATTAAAGTTTCCCCAGCGTCATAGAAAAACTGCTGGTAAAGTGAGTGTTGATGTTCTGAGGTGCTGTAGCAGAATTTGATCCAAACTGACGACCCGACTGGACCTGTCACTGTACTATTTTGATGGAAAGATTACATTTTCCCGAGGGGAAGAAAACAATCGTCCAAGTTCATTAGATGGACTGCAGGAACATTACTATTTCTTAAAATAGCCCATATGATTAATAGATTAACTGATAAGATATGTGCCATTTATCTTGAATGGAACATGAGATCATAAAGTGTCCATGAAGAGCGTACAGGGGAAGTTCTTTCCTCCTATCCCTTCCTCCCTGTTCCCTCTCTTCCTGCGCTCCAGGCTGGGAACACTGGTGCCACCTAGACCTTCAGTCCGAGAAGGGTCTGGTTCTGGGGCCTTTACAAAGGAACTAAGGCTTCTTTTACAGTTATGTATAGTTCATATCGGCCCCACCCCCTCTGTCCTGCAGCTGGGGACCTCTTCGAGGGGCCCTGAGGGGGAAGGTCAAAGTCCTCATAGAGCTTCCCTCAACCAGAAACGCAGGAACAAACGCCTCCCTACTTCTCCTTTTCTCTTTTTAACCCCCTCCGGTAGCATCCAGATTGTACTACGTGCAGCACAGCCGTGGGGCTGGGGGGGTGTGAGATGGCAGGCTCCTTTTGCGTGTTTAGTCTGGAACTTTCTTTTGAGGGATTAACCCACTTCCTGTCTCTGTACCGGCCACGAGAAGCAGTCAGGATTCCTGGGAGAGCATCGATCCTCCATCATCATACCATCTGTCTCATGCTGCCTTTTGGGATTAATGATTCCTTCTGACAGCTCTTTAGTAGGGCTCTATCAGCTCCAGCTGACCATTCAGATTACGTTGACATGTGGCAGTGGGTGGAGCACATCTCTCACTATTTAGTTTAACTGCTGTAAGGAGTCATCACAGTCTTGGGAGTTTGAGAACTGAAAGCCATGGCTGATATTTTTCAATGAAAGTTTCCAGCTACATGTTTCACTTTTATTAAACATTTTATTTGTTCAACACTAAACTAATTCTGTCACAACCCTGGAGAGATGTACTATCCCACTGATGGACATAACGTATTTTTAAATTCACCACACTTTATTTGACACATCAGATAACATTCATCAGCAGTTGTTGCAGACATACTGGGGAGAAACTCTCTCTAATTGCAATGTTATATTGAATTGGGATATATAATACAGATGTATTGAGTTACGGCATTTATGCCGTCTGTCTATTCTTGTGAACATGATCTCTCAAGAATACCAAATTTCTTAAAATTTGGCAAATACGTCCACCTGGACTCGAGAATGAATTTATTAGATTTTGTTTTGTGGTCAAAGGTCAAGGTCACTGTGACCTATAAAATAAAAAGCGTATATGCTAATTAGGACAATTTCACACAAAGGTCTAAAAGGATACAATTATTGATGACATTTTGAACTGACATGGTTGTAAAATGTGTACTTTATGCAAGGCGGTAATTACCTTTCTTTTTTTAAATTGTGATTCTGTTGACTGGATTAACTGTGATTATTGTTTTAACAAAAGGCTCATATTGTCCCATTGTATACAGAAAAAAACCAGTATTATCTAGCCATTGTAGATCCATGTTTTGCTTACTCAGAGCTCAGTCACAAAGCCTGTAGGGAGTTTGAACTGAGGACTGGCTGTTAGTGACCCGCTGGCGGTTGAAGTGCACTGATGAGGTCTGGCACTTCATTAGAATGCTGCTCTGAACCTCGCAACGCACAATAGTGGCTGTTACTGCTGATGGCTTGGATCCAGGGAGGAAAATAAAAGCGAAGGATAGAGGGAGAGAGAGTGAGAGGGAAAGTCCAAACCACTGTAAGCTGACCGGCCTTGGGGCCACACAACCCCTGCTGCACACAGCCTTTGCTGTAGCAGCCACAGCTCCGGCCCCAACACCGCCTGCACACAAACATTATGCTAACCAGTAGCAAGAGTTCAGCCAAACCAGGCACCGAACCTCCTAAAATGGGAAAGATAAACAAGTTCCTGGCATTCTCAACGCTGCCAATTCTCCACGCAGACAACGGTTTGCGTAGTTCAATGGTTTCTACAATAGAGGCATCCAGACACTGGGCTGGCTGTCATATGCCATTACATGCGATGGCACAGCATTGTTACTCATCAGCTCATCTTCTCTTGATATGTGCTCAGCCCATTCCCAGAGGAGCCACTGGGGAACAATGGAGTGATGCGCCTCCTCGCACATTCCACAAGGCTCTATTGAGCTGTCTAATGAACCTCTACCGCATACGTGGCCTGCGCTGGCTGCCACAGCGCTACGAAAATACTATCTCGCCCCATCACACCCCCTTATATTTAATTTGTTTGGAATGTGTAATAGGCTGTGAAGTGGAGCGGGGCGCAGTGTTGATCTGTGCCAACCAGGTCTGCGGGTAGGGAGGGACAGGTGCCAGCCATCCGTGGAAGGTGCTGTACTTAACACTCTGCACTGGGCTGGAGTGTAGAATCCTGGCCCTGTGCTGTAGACTTTTAGAGAGGCCTGCCAGTGTCCTTTCGCTCCAGCCAAGCAAGCTTTTAGTTTGGTAATGAGACTTCATAGCTGTGTGTTCTCGTTCTGAAGAGAGGGCAGAGAAAAGTTGCAAAGAAAAGGTTGTGTTTGGAATTCAATTGCAAGCCAGTAGAGCCACAGTCGACATGAAGCACAGCACACGTTACTTTATTGGTGCTGTAAATCAGGCCTGCACGATTAGAGGGAGAACCCACCCGGGGACACAGAATGAAATGCAAACAAAATGAAGCTATTTCTCTATAGTGGTCCCATGTTTATGCAGCCATTATACTCTGCTATCAGAATTGATTTGTAAACGATGTATTGCAATATTCTAGCTTGAAGCTATGGTTGGTAATCTCAAGAAACCAGCTAAAGTATGCTAGATTTTATTCAACTGAAATACCCAGCCCAGTGTTGCCAACTCTTTCCCAGTGAAAATAGTTTGCAGCACTAGCACCAAAAGTTGATAAATTGCGAGAAAGTCACAGAGTCAACACTGACCACCGGTCGTTCAGGCAACCCACGAAAGCCTCTACCGCAAAATGATCATTATGAACAACATATATCATAATGAATATAAACAACAACATGGCTATTGTTAGTACTCACACATGTTAAGCTAGCAGCTTATTGCTGACTCTGTTATTGACTCTGTTGCAGTGTAATGAGTGCAGGGGCAAATAGCGTACCGGCAGACAGACAAGCAGATAGCAATGGCGGGATGGGACGGCTTTATTACAGTCCTGCAACAGCCATAGATACCCAATTTATTGACTGCTGTTGGGGTGTATTGACAATTTCAACAAATGTAATTTTTTTTAAGATGACCAAGCAGAGCTTTAAATGACATGTTTCCTTTATTAAATAATTATATAAAGGGAGAGTGTCTGAGAGTGAGCACAGGCATGACCTGATGATGTAGGTGGTACATTAGCTGCTGAGCCACAAGAACACCCCGTTTTCCACCATTATTCACAAAAAGGCAGACAGTGACATAAATAGCTCCAACCTCTCTGCGTCTGCCAGAGTCTGGTGTTTTATCTGTGCTTGTAAACCCTGTGGAAGAAAAATACAGCTCTGAAGATTGATACTGCAAGTACTTTGCCTCTTAAACGTACCCAGTGTTGTTTTTCTAACTGGACCTTTTCCTGCTATCCCCATTAAAACTCGTGTGGGTATTTTATTTCCCTATGGCTGCTTTTAAGTTGTCGTTGGTTACCGCTCTGCTTTCCTGGATCCTTAGAGATTCAAGGAGAGTCTTAATTTAACACTGTGGTTGGCCAGCAGCTGTACTGACAGAGGCGTGTTTTTTCCTTCTTTTTTACCTCCTCAGATTTCGGACGTGTGGAAAAGAGTGCGCTAAACACTGAAAAGATCTCAAAGTTAAGCAAACAAGACCTGTTGACACAGACCTCCTTGAGTTCCCAAATTCTTTCCATCATATTCTAGGACGGTTAAGAGAGGCTTAATCCAATAAAACCCACTCTGTTTTGTGCTCTGGCTCTCTTGAATCTGGCTCTCAGTGTGTGTTAGGTGGGGGTGAGTAGGTTCCTGTGAAGGAGTGGCCAGCTGCAGCCTCTGTTGTTAAGGCCACAAGGGAACACAGGGAGTGTTTTGGGGGTCATGGAGCTGCTACATTCCAGACTCAAATGCTCAAATGGGAGCACTCATTTCTCTGTCTGCTCCAGGCCAGAATCCACCTCCACTGTTTTGCATGTGTCACTTATCTTCTAGCATAATGTCCCTGAAACACTGGTGCTAATTAAGGCTGCTGGTGTCTATCTGGGCAGCGAAACGCGTATCAATGCCCTCCTTGTACAGTGCAGAGGCATCACTTACCGGTGAGCCAGAAGTCACGGGAAACCAGGCTGAGTGCACCCTCTCCTTGATCCTTCATGTTCTCACGCCGCTCATGTTGTGAGTTTAACAAGACCTTGTTATGGTCTTGTACTGTTAATGGTGATGAAAGGGAAGTGCACTGAGTGCTTTACTACCTTTATATAATTACTTGCAGAAATGAACTCAGATGGGAATTTCTACAGTCGGAGAAAAATGTTATGGGGGAAATGAAAATTGACTTCAGTTCTATGTAGCTAAGTGCAGAACACACCGGCAATGTCATGCCACATGCCACATTGACCATACAGCCAGGTGAAGTAGCACAGGTGCGGTTATGGGAATGTGCCGATCTGATCCGGGGAGCAACCATGATAATATTGCTGCTTTTCTGGAGTGTTGCTTGCAAGTAGGACAGCAGTGTATCCTGTCACACACGTGTGTAAGTGCACACCCTGGTGCGCATCGGTTCTGTACGCTACAAACTGCCCACGCCCCATTCCAGTAATCAGGTTTCAACAGACAAAAGGCCCCTGAGACCTACAAACAGCAGCAGGGCCCACGTTATCCTTTTATTGCAACATTTAGACCAGCTCTACCAGCAGTTGAAGCAGCTTTGGCATTGTCAACCAACGATGTGACCTAAAGAATTAACATGCTCAGGGCCAGAGTATGATTAGTGGCGAATGTGTCAGTTTTAGTGTCTCACAAATGATTTAATCCTAATTTATTTATTAAAAACACAGTGGGTTTCATCCCTAAATAATTCATTGCTGCTGTATTTTTTTGTAGTGCTACAGTTTTACAATGATGAATATGCAAATATCTGTTCTGCTTTATTAGCGATGACAAATTGCCTGCATTCTCCAAAGAGTCCAGAATTATTCCAACCAGTCTCACTGAAATACGGTGTCGCAGCAAGGGCTAAGAGTTGGATAGTAAATCTGCGGGACGGCCTTCAAAGGGAAAGCTATTGTGTCCCCTGCCACATTGTAGTGTGAAAATCACAGTGGGCACGTGCACAGAGACCGATCTGAAATTAAAGGCCTCCATCCACGCTCTACAATCTGAGGCTTGCAGGCAGCAGGACTGGCACGGTGTCCCCAGACCTCTGACCCTGGAGCCCCACAGCCACAAGCTGCTGCTGCGCTGTGCTCCAGTCTCTGTGGCAAACAAGCCCCCTGTCTTCTCTATCCAACATACACCAACAAACCTAATTAACTTCCCCTCATGGCTGAACTCTCCTGCCTCTCCTCTGCCACGGCTGTACACTCTGTCCACACTACTTTAAATACTCTCTCTACCAGTGTGTTTTGATTCCCAAACTATGCCTAAGCGATGCCAGTTCACGGCACCTGATCTCTCAGAGGTTTGTTTCAAAGTCACACTATACCAATACTAGGAACTATATGTTATGTGCGTCTTTCGCCCTTTTTGGGTTTCTGGAGGGTGCAGAGGTGGGCAGTGTCTGGGGAAGGTGCTGCAGAGGAAGACTTTTCTCTGCCTTCTCACTGCAGTGGACCGCTCCAGGTTGGAGCTGATGTTTGCATGATGGAGTTTAAAACTAGGTTTCTTTAGTGTGTTTACTATACAGCATTTCTGTGTTTATGCACATTGTGGATGCTGAGTGAATGTTACAGATGCTTCTATGTATGAATTCCTGTGTACTGTGCATATTTGGCAGTGCACTTTGCTAGCGGCAGCACTGCAGTATTGTGCGCTGAGGGTCTGAAGTGGGTCAGCCTCTCTGTAGTGCTGGAACTGCTGTTCGCTCTCAGAGGAGCATGTGAGAAAACCCCCCAAAATGTATAGCCAGGAGAAATCTGCTATTACCATCGCTGTGAGTAGACACATTGCTGTCCTCTGTGAACACGTATAAGCTTAAAAAAATGATATAAGATATCTGCACACTGGAGTTATGCTCCCTTAGTGATTTACTGAAGTATTCTATCTGTCTTTGCCATGCATTTTCAATAGTTGATTGTGCGTATGCTAGTTCGTCACTTCTCACTGGTGTCTCAGTACATCCAATTGGTTCAAGTGAGGCTTTATTTTTATTGGAATTACAATATTGTTTTTTTGTTTTTTTGCCCTTTGAGCATGTTTCATAATGAAGCAATTATAAATGTGCAGTAGAATCACTGTAGTCTGTAGGATTTTTCTTTTGTTTGCATGGATATTTTTCTCTCTCGAAGTTACATCGTTTGGCTTTGGCTTTCAGCTTGGCTGCTTTTGAATGATGAGCATTTGGCTGCTCATGGATCCTTCAGTCCTCCCTGGCAGGCAGAGCGGCCTTAATTGTTGCATGCCTGTGGAACGTGCTTCGCTAATGGGACTGTTGGAGTCCCAATCAGTCAGTGCAGCGCTTTCACCCTCTAATATCTCGGCAAGCAGTTCAGCCTTGATGATGCAACAGACGGCTTTGGTTTGGTGACGCCACTCAGGAAGCGGTTGCCTGGAGATGACATATCTCTTTCATGCCTCTTTCAGGCCGTCTGATGTCAGCAGAGATGACATTTTATGATAATGTCTTCCGGGTCTGTTTTTGTGTTTGCCGCCTGGTTGGCCTTGTGAAACAACGGACGTGATGAAATATGACAGCCATTCCCTCAGATAGTTACAGAAACTAATTTCTCAGACTCTGACAACCTAATTCAAACAGGGAGGGGAGGGGTGTGATGCCATTACTGTAAACACTAGATCATAGCTGCTAATCCTCTTCGACATTGCTGAGCACTCACACAGGTAAGAGGTCCTCTACAGATTGTAGTCAGGGTGGGGCTTTTCCCGTAAAACTCCAGAGATTTGCATAATAGGAGCTTATTGCTCATTCCCTGGATTCATTGCGGATTTAATCGGAATGTCGCCATCTTTTCATTGAAAATGTCCAAGGGCTGACTCATTTTGTGTTGTCCCACAAGTATGTAAAGGCGATTTGGGGAAACTGGAACAGCAGTAGTCTAATACCTCAAATGAGTCATGATCCTCTCTCTGTCCTCCTTCACCTATTCTACAGTCCAGGGCCTACTCTTGGAGCGGCTGATGAGAGGAGGTCTAACCATTCAGACCAAACAGAGAATTATTTCACTCCCCTGGTCTTCTCTTAGCTCCCCTCTTTTGCTTAATCTTTATTTTGGCTTTAGAACAAGTGCTAAATCTCTTGGCAACGAAAACGAAACTCTAATAGGGGGAGATATGAACACCTTGTCACCATATGGGGTTCGGAATTCCACGGAATTCCTCTCTAATCTCCACAACATGTTAGGAATTTGAAGCCGTTGTTTTTCGGGAGAAAATAGCAGTCCGCTCACGTTGACTTTTGAAGCACGCACATGCACACACTGACATCCACCATGTCCAAGTTGTTGGTTGTGGGACGCTCCTCTTTAGGTTTGTAGTTTCAACTGCTTTCAGCCCCCTTTCATCTACTGTATGTATAGCATTTTGTAGCCACCCAATGTTCAGTAACTGCCAAGAGAATAATGTTGAGGTCGTTCCCTTGCACAGGCCTGTGACTAGCACGGGAGACAGGGCAGAGCTGGGAGCGCTGGTATTGTTTCTGATCTTTGATACGGTGTCGGACACAATTGTTTCCTCCCCAATACTGAAGCTGATACCTGAACTTCCGTGTCGGCCGGTACTGATCCAATATTGGTGCATTAAAAAGAATATTTTGTGTTTTTGGTTATTATGATTAGCTGTGTACTACTGAACTGTATAAACACACCCAGATAATTAACTTTAATTTATTATTTGTTTATATTTTTGAATTTGTTTTCATAACTGAAAAATATGTTAGATTAATAATAATCTATCCAAAAATTACAATTGCAGGATGTACGGATCGAGTAGCGAGTGTCGCGTAAATGAGCTGATAAATGATATCACATGTTATTGGTGCATTGACTCATATACTAGTCAATACTCCATCCAGCATTTCAAGTCGTATCGGAGGCATTTACGATGCTGGTAGAGGAGCAACTCTCGAAGTAAAGTAGCAGTGTGTACCATTGCCCTGTTTCTGAGGTGGGATGCACTGCCAGGCAGCTCTGTTTTAGTTTGTTTCCCACAGACAGTGACTGTTTGGAGATTTTAAGTGGGGTGGAATGGGTCAGAAGTATTATTACGCATCATTTTCAAGTTTACATATTGTACAATGTTTTGTTTGTTGAAGATTTTTTTATCCCTGCACTTTTTTTCCGCATATCATACTTTGTTCTGTATTTTAAGTTTCCTTACAATTTCTATGAACATTTATAAAAAAAAAAAAAACATGAACTAAGTTTTGTGGTGGTTAAAATTGATTCTCTGCAGACATATTTGTTGTGGGTGGAAGAACCATGACAATGTTACTTTCCCATGGAACAATCGGATATGACTGCGGTGTGGCCTCAAGTCGGCGTCACTCTTATTGTGAGATGTTGTTATTCGTGTGGGTATCAAATCTGGAACGGATATTTCTCAAGGTTGTGCTTTCGTGGCTTTTAGGGTGGGGGTCTGTCTGCTTCTTATTACACGACACAGTAAGTTATGTGTAAACAGTGAGCGTCATCGTTTTTTCTCCCAGAATCATTTGTGGTGGTGTGTTGCATAAAGTTTCTCGTTGCATCCTTTGAGTCGTAATCTGGAACAGGCTGCTCTCTGTTTGATGCATTCCTCAGGTTTAACAGAGGTCTTCAGATATCATCCCTCTTCAGTCTTTGTTCACTGCATCACTGGCCTGAAAAAGTTGTTTTCATCATTTTGAGATATTGCCTGGTTCCTTCCTGAGGCCAGTGGACTAATGGGCTTTGGTCTGTGGAATCCACTCCAGTGTTTTCACCCTCATTGGGCCATTTGCTGAGGCCCCAATGGGTCAGACAACAATAGGCTTCATATGAAATACTGTATGCACCATGACTGGGGCATTCCAGCGAGCAGTCGATCTGTTCACAGCAGTTTAGTGGTTAGATAAAAATCTGCCCCGATTTGAAGAGAAAAACACAACTCCAATGCTTCCAGGGATCCAAAATAAGATTGAGTGTTCATTTTGTTATTGGATGGTGCCTGCCTGTTATCTATCTAACCACTTTCTGGCACGCAATGCTTATGGCCCTGTCTTGTCTTTCTTTGTCTCAGAATATCAGCCTAATGAAATGAGGGTGCATCCAGAGTCCTGAATTAGAAGGGAAAAAAATTGTTACATATCTTATTTATTCGCTGAAATTGCTATGGCAGAAAGCCTGGGCCTGCAGCTCTGCCAGTCTTAGTGAGGGGCCGATGCTCCACAGTGCTCAGGTGGTTGCAGCCTGGCTAGTGCACAGCTGCTCAAAGTAATTGCAGTGAAATCTGGGGATGTCTCAGGTAGGGAAGTTGGTGCAAGTCCCTTCCCAAACTCAGCTGTCAAACCCCAATTCGTTCTGATTAAGGAGCTGCCTGCATGGCTAAGTTGATGGAGACCAGAGAAGTCAGGTGTTGAGCCAGTGCTCATAAATGCTGCAAAAACACTGCCTGCCGGCTTTTATGCCAAACGCGCTGACTCATGCGGCTGTGACGGGTTTAGGGGGGAACTGACTTTTAAAGAAATCCACTCTGTCATATCAGAATGTGTATTTGAAGAGGTGAAAGGTTGAAAAGTTTTGTTCCCAGCAGGGCACAAACCATATGAGCCATCAACATATTGATGGGTTTCAGGGTAGAGAAGAAACCAGAATAACTTGTCAGTAAGTAGATCAACATGAGTAGTAGTTTTGGGCCATAAACTGCACAAAATGTTCAGTATCCTAGGAAGGAAACATATGCGTAATTCGCGGTTAGCTGGTCAGAACCCAGAATTTGACCACAATGGTGGATTGTTTTGCATATCAACTGGTGGATTTGTCAATGCACCTGTTAGTGAAGATTTCTAACACAATGAAACAATATATATACATAAGTAATATCCAACTTCAGGGGGTATCTGGGCTGTACACTTTTGCAAAAAAGGCCTCAGAAAGCATTTCATATGTTTCTTTTTGTGTGAGGGAGCTTCTGGGTCATGCTGCCTGTTGATGGTTCTGATCACACAACAACAAGTTCATTTTTCATTACCGGAGGCTAAATTCATGTAATATGTGGTGGCATTATCACTACCACTAGCTGCTATAATTGCCAGAGGAATTTCATGGGCCATGCTCGCAAGCATGATTCTATCAAAGTGTGATGTGTAGTAATGGGGTTTTGAGAGGTCCACTACAAATTGACCTCTGAACAGAATGATTTACTGGTTTACAGCAGATTGCTTCATTTCAGAACACTGAACATGTCCATATGTAAACTATCATAATATTGCAGCGGTGCATTTTCCACCCTACTGCTGCAGGCACATCCTCAATCCTTTTAAAAAGTAAAAACTGTCTATTTTCAGTCTAAATGGACCGTGATTTATCTTTGTAACTTCACTCACAGGTTTTTGTGCACACCATGTATTAACATACGTCACCTCAAGAATACAATATGCCAGTGGGTGGTGTTGCTTCCTAGACAGCTTGCAGTCACAGATCACGTTTGTGTATAAACTTCACATTCCTGCTGAGGCATAAAGGAAGAGGACAATGCTAAGGCCACAAAAGCACAGGATGTTTGCGTGTATTGTAGTTATTGCTGTCTATGTCAGTCCAGCCCTCCAAGTCAATTCCTACGCAGTTCTTTTGTAACCTCTGCAGAACTGTGTGAAAAGCTGATTAGGACCTTTTGAGAAACTTGCATATCTGTCTCTTTTCCAGCAGTGTAAAGCTGACAAAAAGCCCTGTGGTTATGTTCCGTTTTCCCAGAGAAAGATTTGCTTTCGATTGTGTGCCTGCTTTTCTTTTGCCAAAGCTTAGCTTCTCACAGCTCTTTCTCAAGCAGGATTATTGGGAAAGGCTGTCACTGTCACTGTCCAGTAATTTATTTTATACCCGCAAATAAAAGTACTGTGGCAGTGTGTGTGTGTGTGTGTGTGTGTGTGTGTGTGTGTGTGTGTGTCTCTATTGTACTGTGCTCGGGTGCACAGCTGTGTGTGTTTGAAAGAAGACAGCATTGCCCTACTGCTGTTGACAAGAATATCTTGTGAGAGAGGACATCAGTGTGTTATCCAATATATTTACTTTGATTTGATTTTACTTTGAAATTGGCCAGTCAGCCTTTTCCACCTCTGATGTTATTCCTCTCTGACCACACTGGCAACAGTTTGTATGACTATTATAATTAAAAGAACATTTTGTGTTACAGAGCAAAATATTTTTAAGTGTGGCGTGATTTTACTGAGCAGCTTGAGGAGTCTTGGTTGGTTAAACCAGCAGTGAAAGCTCACTCACTCACTAAGAAGCTCTTAACACACCTTAAACAATATCACGATTCTTGTTTTACTAGAACATTTCATTGTCAGATTTTGTAAATGATTTTTGGCAAGATTTTCCAGCCAGTGCTGCTTTATCCATAAAACACTTGTGTGTGTCTGAGCCTGTGCAGTAGACCTACATGTGTAATTATAGTGAGTTATTTTTGGGCTCCACTTGCATGCTGCAGAACTCATTGCACAGCAATAAGAGTTGAATGCAGCCCCCTCCCCTCCTCTTTCTCCCAACCAAACCCCCCTTCTGACAAAAGCTCTCCACACAGTCAGTCTGGCTGCAGTCAGCTCACACCCTCCACTCTATTTTAAGCCTTCAGACAGAGCCCCTTGAGTGGACCCCACTCTCTCTGTGTGGGCCAGAGCATGGGCCTCTGCTCACTCAAGACATTTTCTCACACGCAGCAGCTTCTGCCAGCTGGTGCCAAGGTAATAGCGGAGGTAAACTTCTGGATGAGGCGGCCTCACTAAACCCCTGTACTGGCTATACACTGAAAGTGTGAGGAGGATGCTCATTAAAGTTTACATACTTACAGGAGAGTTGACATGTTTGTACGGGCTGTGCGAGTGGTTCAGCACACATCAGCCCATACCACGCTCATTAGGACTGAAATAGGCTCAACTTGGACTGAATTCCTGTGGACATGTCATTTTGAATAGATACTAAGTTAACTGTTTGCTAAAGATAACTGGGACTATGGAAGATATACGTCTGTTTTTTTCCAGGCACTAAAGTACCCATTACTGTAGTAATGAGAACACCAGTGTTGTATAACTTCTGCAGACCTGTACCAGTTTGCCCCTATTTCTTTATGACTTCAGCCTGCCAGGCTGGATTCCACAGTGGGCAGACAGCAGGAAAGCAACGAGCAACCCTGTTTCCTTCCTGTCTGCATGCGGTTTGCCCAGCACCTACATGGTATAACGCAATGGCAGCAATACGCCACTTACCATTACAGAGTAAGACAAACAAGTACCCAGGGTTAAGGACATTGTCAAACTTGGCTGACTATATATAGTACAAATTGTCACAGCCTGTTGACTTGGTATAATAACAGTTTCACACTCACAAGAGAGTTTTTAAATTGGTGTTCAGCCTTTATCGGATAAGGTTTACCCACTCCAAATTTTAGTTAAATACAGGAGAAATTTAGTAAGTGAATAAATCTGATGTTTCCAACCACAAATACACCATAGTGAGTATTTAATGTACTGTGTCCTAGTTTTAGGTTTCGTCAAGTTTGCATTGGTCATCGACCCTGGAAAATGACTCTATTTCTGCCAATTAGGAGAGGGAGACGAGTCTAACTTGATTTGGAGTGGCTGCACGACATCAGAATTGTGGTTAATCAGATGGCTGGCGCACACCGGACATCCTCTGTTTGACAGAGACAAAAACACACAAGCTTCTCAGTGTTCCTGATAATCACGGCTGTAGACAGGGAGGCACAGTGGTTATGGCCCAGCTTCAAGCACCACTTACTGATGTGTGCGATGATGACCGTTGTTATTTTACATAATTACTTTTAGATTACCCATGTTCCCCTGGGTTGAAATAATTGTGTTGTGGAACTATTACAAATGGGAGTCTGGAGATCCCCAGAGGTCCTTTAGGAGGTTCCAGTGGGTCCCCAGCAAAATGTGTCCATTACTTACTCTTAAGCATCCACAAAATGTGACTATTATAAGCATGCATATGTATTTACAACTGTCATCCTCTAATAGGCTGTGTGGGAACTTCACCAATGTGGTGTGACACAGAATGTAATGAAGGTCTGTAACGTGAAAACAGGTTACAGCTCTAAAATGTGGTGTTCAGTCTATATTACATCGTCCCACATGTCTGAAGAAAAAGAACTATTTTATAGTTCTGCATTGCAAAGGAAAACTGTGTGTCTGTATGCACAATTAAGGCAAACACTGGAGGTCAAACCATAATAGATTTTAAGGGATAATTTGGGAAATAATTTTGCCGTTGGCCTTCATTTTTTCTCCCAAAAAGATTTGGCCAAGCTGAGGGTTTGTTTAAAGTCTGAGTGCTTTAACTTCCTGCCCTGCCCAACATCTCTTAGCAATGTTGATGCCTTTCCAGATCTCAGCTGATAGTGAGTACAATGCAAATATGGTCGATATGACTGCTGGTAGAATAACACCTCTGTTGTAAAAACTCTGAATCTTCCTTTAATGTAAGTAAGCGCTATCTAGAACCAAATGGCACACTCCGTAGAGCTGTGTGGTTTAAGGTTCAGGGCAGCTTTTGCTGATGTCCCAGAGGGCTCTGAAGGGTTGGACTGAGCTTTCCTTCCTGTTGAGAGTCATGTCTTCACAAGGATTTGGATGATATCTGTCATCCAAACTACCCTGACCTATCTCTTAATAAGGCACTTTACAGTCAGTGGGCTGCCAACACTCCTCTTCCAGCTAACGGCTATTTTGGGTCAAGATCCTGTTTACTGGATACCTAAATCTTAAGAAGTCAGCATTTCCTGCTCAGAGCAGCAGTAGTTGATGCAGGAGGGGGAGGTGTTTTATCATGGGGATTGATAGAGATGTGTGTGAGTGTGTATGTATTTGATTAAAGGATGGGGGTGGGGGTTAGCAGCCAGATGCTAGGCCTGCAGCTGGCTGGCTGAGTGGGAGGGGAGTTACATTGAAAAGCAGCGGTGCCAGCAAAGTGGGGCTTAGCCAGACACTGAGAGGAGATAATCCATATTTCATCTGCATCCTCCTCTTCCTCCCAACCACCTGCAGAGCAACACAACACGGACGCAGAGCATGAATAGTGTATGACACTGAAATAAAATTTGAGAAGTGCTACCGCTTGAGTGGAAGTAAGAGACGCCGTTTTTTATATACAACACCTTGGGGAATGGCTCTATTAGGCGGTGAGTTTCAAAGTTGCCCAACCCACCCAAGCAAAGCTCCCATCCAACCACTTGCCCACCTTCTTATGCAGCAGTGCAGCCTTCTCCTCTTTAGTTTGGATCCAGCCTAAAGGTTTCACACTGCATTCAAGATATATGCTCTCATAATAATTCAAAATTCAGTTTTTCAGATATCTTTAATCATCCAACAAACGTTTCGATGAAAAGCCACACTTCATAATGAGTAAGCTCCGGCTTCAAAGACGCTATTTATTTTCATATCGTGGCTTTTGCTTAAAATGTACTCTCTGCTAATTTAGCTTGCGAAAAAAGGCACATACCAAAGCTATATTTCTGATATCGGCGTAGTCTTAAATATTCATGATCAGCTTGCAGCTTTGAAAGAGAGCTTAAAAGACTCCCTCGCTCACTCAGCCTCACACACACACACACACACACACACACACACACACACACACACACACACACACACACACACACACACACACACACACACACACACACACACACACACACACACACACACACACACAGCACCAGAACGAAGGCCTCTTCTGTTGTCGCTCTGTGTTTTCATCCCCTACTCAATATTCAGAGGAAATCAGGTAGACTTGTTTCCATTAGCTTGTAAATGAGCTGTTGTTTTTCTGGCGCTTTTAATCTCAGATTAAAAATCTTAACTACAACACAATTTCAGCTGTAGCAAACCAATACAGAGCCTGTTCAAATCCAATTTAGCCCTGTTTACCTCTTCCAGATGCAGTGGAATACATTAGGTTCAGATATGGCGGCTTTGCCTTTCTCACTTGACTTTATTGCTATTATGAACCTTGTCATGAATAATGCTCTTTGTTCACACTCAGACTCAGAAGTGTTTCCCTTTCAACACTGCGAGAGGAGAGGAGAGGGAGTTCTGCCGTTGTTTTGCAGGGATGTGGAGGACGTGGTGTCTGTGTACTCTGGTTGACCCACACGTCTCAGATCTGTGGTAGTGTTTAAAACAGTCTGGCTCCAAACTGCTGAGACTCGGAGGGACTGTGTTTGTGTCAAAACCTGCTCCGGTCCTTGTCATTATCTAACTGGACGCAACTGTTTGACTGATGGAATTCTTCATCATCAAGTCAACATGATGATGTGCAGACAATGCTGTTTGTGACAGTGCTCACAAACAGCCGGTCCTACCTCCTGCTGAGGCCCCTCCTCTCTACCTCCTTCTACTGACATGGATTGTGGTTATCTGGATCGCGGTCCATGCCTACTACTGATTATATGAATAATTTCTGTCATATTCATTGAATGTGCTGTAACTCTGTTGCGTTGTTCATTCTGTACACATGACTTCTATTGCTTCTGTCCATCCGGGGAGAGGGATCCTCCTCTGTTGCTCTCCTGAAGATTTTGGGGAGTTTTTCCTGATCCAATGTGAGGTCCTGGGACAGGGATGTCGTATGTGTACAGATTGTAAAGCCCTCAGAGGCTAATTTGTGATTTTGGGCTATACAAAATAAACTGAATTGAATTGAACATGTGACATCCTAATAATGGCCTTTATGCTATTAGAAGGTTAAGACTGAGGCTGATGCGTAAACAATTAGTCAGCTAAATATATTTGGCCAGTCAACATGGTCTTCTTCTGACATAAAGGATATGACAGACAATACTACAACGTATGTTCACTATTTGTATGGTTATTATATTTAGTGGTCTGTGTCTATCAGATGATTCTGAGAAAATTATCCACATTGGTGCTTTGTAGCAGCCTTTTCAAACTTAGTTGCAAAGTGTGTTGCATAGAACAAAAAAAGTAAGACATGGATTGTACAACAGGTTAATAAAAGAGGTAAAAACAGATTATTGCTCTCAATACATCAGTTTGAAAATACCTTTGCATATTTGTTTTGTCCAGCACTCTGAGTTAGGGGGCACTGCACTGACCTGATGTATGCTCCTATATCCACACCTATTAACTATATATACACACACACACACACACACACACACACACACACACACACACACACACACACACACACACACAAAGCCTTTTTTAGCAGAGCAGGACCAAGCAGATGTAATATCACATTTCTTTTCATCTGACAGAAAGAGAATAATAAATAAAGTAACTGGGCCGGTAGCTCAAGCCTCCTGATAGATTTATCCAGCTGCGCAATGGCTCCTTTATGGGACACATATACATCCAGCCTCACCTTATCTCATGACCCGTTGAAGGTTAGCAGTAAATTGGCAGGGATTTCTCTATTGCCCAATTCTCGCAGCTTGTCCTCTGGCTCTGACGCCACGACATTGCCCGCACAATGAGCCCAATCCTTTACCAGGCGGCTGGCACAAGGCCGTAAAAATATCCCCAGAGGGGGGTTAATCACGTTTGACTGAGTGCATATTTGAAAAGCAGTCGCAGTTATTGTGATGGACTGCGTTAGCTCTGCGAGGTGTTATCTATGTGTGCTTTTCAGAGCACAGTTCTGGCCATGGCGGATGTGCCTTAGGGTTCTGAGGCTCCTTTAGAAGGTTATAGTGGTTTCCTGTCAAGATGAGGAGTAGTTTAATTTGTGAGAAAATGTCCTAACTAGAGAATGCATTCAAGTGAATGCAGTCAAAGGTTCTGCCTCCAGTAAATCAGTTTGGAAGTAAATAAATAAAAGCACAAGTTCATAGGGTCTGTTTTGGAGTTCACGACGTAAAACATTTTGAGAACTCTTAACTCGTTCGAAGAAATATGGCACGACTTTGATGACATCCTGCCCTCTTCCTGTAGAGTTCCCCTACTCACCCCATCACCAAAGTACCAGAAGAGGACATTTAGTAGCATTCCTAAAACAGTGAGAGCGCCCTGCTAAGCCTGTTAATAGTCCTCCATTATAACTGCCTCAGGCTTTACTGTTTTCTACAGAAGAGAGACAAAGACAGCCAGAGATGGAAGGGGGGTTCTGTTAAATGGGACACCCTGCGGCTGCACATGCAGACAGATTTTGGAGAAAGGGTTTCAGGGGGACAATAAGTGTTGCACCGGTAGTTTGACAGGAAGTGGAACATATGTCCCCTTTCCAACTCCCTAAATCTCCAGTGGACCTCACATGAACTGAGCTTCTGGCAACGCCTGTCTCACAGCCTCCTCCACTAACTGCAACCCCCTCCTCCAATCACCAGTCCACTGACGGAGTCAGGCTGATAGTGATCCAGAGGCTGACAGGAGGGGCACTGCAAACAAACCACCCGCCATGAGACTCTGTTATGACATCAGGACAAACCTACCACCACCCTGCACTCCGCCCACCACCTGTCCACCATGGCCAGATACTCTGCCTCTACATTGCTGGATTCTTCTTTTTCTCCATCTCTCTCATGGCCGCACCCACTGTCCAAACAAACACATTCTGGCCACCAGCACGGACCCCTCTCCACAACTCATTGTTTTAGTTTTACTCTACAGGCTCCACGTGGCTCTCCTCCTTTTGTTTTTATTCATGATCCTCCTCCCCTTTTCTGTCTCTTTGGCTACTTACAAAAAATCTGCACTTCATCCTCCTGTTGCTCGAGTTGTTGAGTGCTATAATACATTCCATGTTGAGAGTGACTTTCTGCATGCTTCACTTCTAATGTGACTCCAGGCCTTGAATTGTTAAGAAAACATATGTGGTATGTGACTCCATGTGTGCAAATGTGTTGGTGTACAGTGTGTAATTGATGGCAGATGTGAGAAATTACCAAAGGTTTCAAAACATCTCTCGGCCAATTTAAATGGAAATATCTGCCATTCCAGAGATTAAGCTGGTGTTGAATGTTGCCGAGGGTTGAGCTGGGGTCTCCATCTGTCGCTAGATAGTCAGTGCATCACTACCATGTTTACCTGTTGCGAACCATCGGGAGGCAATCAAGCTTTAGCTGGAGGTTTTCCCTTGACTAGGCGTTTTTTTTTTTAGCCCTCTGTCTGTTAGGTTCTGTGCCTGTCAAGCGGTCTGGCTAATTCAAGTTTTGTCTAGGCACTGGTGCAAAGGAACAAAAGGGCGCGCTGGCGGGTGGGGGGTTAGTAGGCGTGGGTTTCAGGGAAGGGGTAGAAAAAACATGAGTGGAATGGGGAACGATGGAGGCTTCTGAAACCAGGAGGCCAAGCGTGAAAGAGATGAGAGGGAGAAAAGCCCAGATTTGGCCCAGGATCAGTCGTCAGAAGGAGAGATTAAGGTCCCATCATTCCCAGCTGCATCATCAGGACTTTGGCCCTCTCCCCTCCAGTTATGTGTGTGCTAGTTTGTGTGTGCTTTACCCCTTGAAAGAGCTGAGTTTAAGGATTTCTAAAGCATAAAGTATACAATGTTCACCACCACGCACCCCAGCAAAAGGTCAGCTGGATTTCCTGTCATTCAGAGGGTTGGGACTTCTGCGTTGGCTGTAACTGAAATGAGGCCTAGCTGGCCTTAGAAGTGACTGAATGCTCCGTGTTCTCCTTTTAACCCTGGGAGAGCATGCTGTTTTGGGCCTGTGCCACACATTGTCAGCCTTTCTAGTTCTCCTTCCTCAACTTGACTTCCCTTCAGCCTCTGCTTTATCCCACAAACAAATCTTGCCCTGGCTGGATGTTTGGATCACACGGCTGCAGTTCACAGTTGTTTTTTTGCGGGTCACGCTGAACTGCGCTCTCGAACGCTCTCTCTTTCTTTCTCGTTCTCTTTTGAACTACATCATGTGATTCTTCACCGTGCAGTGCTGCCGAGAGGGCAGTTGGTAGTAACAGAAGGGGCTGATGGGAAATTGGACGACCCAAGGTTAGCCAGGCGATCTTTGCTGGAGGATTAATTGTGTAAGAGCCATGTAATGATTGCTGGCATGTCTCCAGAGTGAAATCCTGTTAGTCACTGCACAGGGGTCAGGCTAAGACTGAGCATGTTGTGTGTGTGTGTGTATGGGCATCAGGAAGGAAGGTGACTCTGATCATGCCGGTATGCATGACCAGGTGGCGATCTGACAAGTTCTGTTGTCTCAACCTGAAAGTAACCGCAGACCCCCTTCCACTGTGTTCAGACTGAGACACATATCTACATTCTGCTCACTGAGGTTGTCTTGGGGTGAGAGGGAAAGTTGTCCTTGTGTATTCTTGCATTAACTGACAATGGGAACATGTGGTTCATAGGAATCATTTCTTGTTGATTGTTACGAGGCTCTCAATGTCTCTTCTGAGCCCTCAACCATTTTTTCTAGTTTAAGCTCAATTGAAAATAATGTGATTGCAATGGCTGAGATGTGCAACTTAGGCTGGTCCTAATTATTACTATAGTGTTTATAGGACTGAGTTGGATCTCAATACATTTTAAGTATCGACCGAATTGCATCTGCAGCATCTTGTGTCGACTGGAGATTTTGCGGTATGGTATGCGTCTTAACCACTAATACTGTATTCCTCCACATTGCTATTTTTAGCACCAACACTATAACATCAATACAATGTCTGTGCTACGTTTACTGTACACCTTAGACACCTATTGCGGGGATGACTCATTCTCTTAACTCCAACTGAAGTTTTCTTGCTGTGATTCTGTCCTGGGGGAAGGAAAGCCCCTTATCTGCAAGCATTCTTTCCCTATCCAACATTTTACTCTATCTCCCCATCCAATGACAACACTGAGCAGCTTATTGAACATAGATGATGAATGGGTGTGGATTGATGGCAGATAGCAGGCCGCGGCTAATTGACACCCCTGTATCACTTCATCTCCTGCCTTTGTATTCCTCCTCCTCCTTTTCTTCCCGCAGCACAGCCATCCATTACGGTTCAGATTAGTCGTTCTTAAGAAGCTGCATGTCCCTGCATGATCTATTGTAATGAAATATACTCCACAGGAGATTGCTCAAGGACTTTTTTCAAGGGTATTGTTTTTTGGAGGTATTGATCACGTTGTATGTTGTTAAGTTATGGAAGAGCATGAGTCTCTTCTCATTTGTGGTCGGATACCCAATGCTTTCATGTACTATATAATTTTATTTTCTTATTATAGTGCAAGTATACTCCAAGCCTCGTCCCTTCAGGGGTTAGCCAGAGGAAGAAGATGAGATCTCAACATCCCCCAATCAAGTTATCCTCCTTATACAGCTAGTCAAAGCCAACCACACCAGATTGAAAAAAGTGCAGGTTGTACAAATCCTCAGGCCTTCTTAAGAGCCAAATCCCTGTCTGTTTGAGACCTCAATCTCTCCTCTACTGCTGGTTGAACAGAAGTGATCCAACTGGCAAAGCTCCTGCAAGCTCTTTTCTCCTCATCAGAAATGGGGTCCAGCGCTTGGCAGGGCTTTTTAGGCTCGGCAAGGAGACAATCTTGTTGCCTTGTTATTTACTTGGGCTCAGGAACCTTAAAATGTGTTTCTTTTGTCTGGTTAAGCCCGATCCTTAACAGATGGGCTTGCCTTGGTTTATAAAGGGTTGTGTTTTGTATTCTTTCCCAGGTGCTCTTAATATGTTTTTATCCTCTTTATCCAAGTTTGATTCTCGCTGACTTTCACATTTTCATGGCAGGCTATTCCAAATAGTAATAGTTGTTCCAGATGAACAGGTGAGGTGAGACCCTTTGCTTCATGGACGCTCGGTTACTCTTCAGCTGAGAGGCTTCTCCCTTGTTTCCCTCATCCAGCTGATTAGAAATGTTAGCCTGCACCCGTCAGATCATAAGCTCACCTGAACAACCTTGAGGTTACCACTTTTCCACTGGCTTATACAAACTATTTCCACAAGATTTTAATGTGCTGGAACTTCTTCCCCCTCCCTAACCAAATTATCTCTCATACCCTTCTTCTACTTTATCATTCATCTCTCTGAGGTCAGCCATTCACTCACTGTGCTCCTCTCTTCCTGCTTTTGACTTAAGGGTATGCTTTCCTGAATTTACTCGACTCAGAAACAGCCTGTTATTCCCCCAGGACCAGGCAGAAAGGCGTGCTAGCCCACAGCCAGACGGCTTTTAATCATTTATTTAGGGGCTGTAATGTTGAGTTCAATTCCACTCTCTCACTTAGTGCACGCAGAGAGGAGAGGAAAGTGAACGAGAGACACTGAATTAAGCTTCGATCAAGAAGCCAGTTTGTCAGTGTGCCTCCAAGGATCCCTCCTCCCTCTCTGTCCACTATGTGTTTAAAATTAGTGTAAGATTCATTTTTTTTTTTTTACATGACACTGTTTTGACAATTCCCCCCTGCGTTCACCCGATCAAGGAATGAAACGTCATAGGAATGCAGTTAAATTAACCAGATTTCATGAGCGGAGAGCCAAAGAGGTGGAACATTTACAGTGATTGTGCTCAATTAGTAAGGGAGAGTTAACAAACACAGTATCTGCCTAATTCTGTACAGAGAATGAAAAGATAAATCATGCCATATGTGCAAGTTGGTACACATGCACATGGCTTAATTATCTTAATTGAATGCCGTAGACAATTTTTTTTCTTAAACAATATTTACTTGTTTGTTTGTTTGTTTACAAAGACACTTGAGGCGAATAAGACGCTTTTATGTATTTCAAAGGAAATATGCGACTAGAAATATTCAAATTAAAAAGTAGAAAAATAGTTGAACTTTAAAGGCTGCTAAATTACCTGTCAAATTGTAACAGGCAGCCAATGAGTATCAAGGCACCCGACAACCTTGTATTTTCCGTGAGCATTGTGTTTCTGTATCCGACCAAAGCTGTATTTTGGTTGGTAAAGGTGCTAAATTAAAAAAAATATCTGCGTTTTTTAACACTAATAACGTAGCGCCCAGCTACCCTTTTTTCCTGGGTTAAGGCTGTCCGTATTGTTGCAGTTGTTTGCACTTTTCATGGTGTTGGCTCCGTTAGCTGCTGACCACAGACTCAGCCGTCACCACGTTAATCATAGATATGCTCTGAATATGAAATTGTGTTCTTTGAAATTGATTGTACATTTTTAAATATTGTACATTTTTAAATTACAGTAGTACTGTACACACTCAGACTTCAGTTTTCTTTTGTTTTTGTTTTCATCACCGGGTGCAGTCATGAAGGTATTTCACATTTATGATTGAACAGAACAAGGATGTTGATTGGAGGCAACTAATTCAGAGCTCTGAATACCCTTCCCAGCCGAGCTGTGCTGTTTAGCCTGAGGTCAGTTGCAAACAATGTCTTTTCCTCAGCTCAGCAATGCTTGTGTGTAAACAAATGTGCTTCTTTCTATGCAGCAGAAAGCCTTCCCAGTCATTAACCCCAATAATGGGACTTCAGAACCTTTCTCCGAGGGTAATGACCTAACATAGCTCGGTTCATGGTGCTAATTGACTCTAAGTTACTGGACAGAGAGATAGAGTGGTGCAGGTAAATCGAGAACGTTTTCAGTGTCTTGGCGTTGCTGAGAGAGGTTACACATCCAACCAAATCAAGGGACCAGTTTTTTCCCCAGCAGCCAGCCATAGCACAGACCAATCAGCCTCCTTTGAAGTGCGACTGACTACGTGTGTGGCTTAGGTGAGAACAGGGAGATGCGACTGTTGATCTAAACAACAATTGTGACTCCTGAAGAGGTTAGCGTAGATGCTGCAATAGCTTCCATTATATTAGCACTGAAGAGTATTCCTTCAATGAAAGAAGACTGAAGGCTTTTCTTGATGGAAAAGATGTTGTAACTCTACTTGCGGCTGGCTTTGGCAATAGTTTGATTGACGGATGGTTCATCCAATCCCATGCCAAGTGCCTGCCCTTTTCCAAACAATTTCCAAAGACGTGCTCTCAAATGCCAGGAAGCTGAAGGGTTGTGGGATTAATCGAAAAGATCCTCAAAAAAAAAAAAAGTACAAACTTCTGTCTGATCAGCAGAAAGGACTGCAGATCAATGAGGACTGTGTGGGGCTTTGCAGCTTGAGAGGAGTTAGCCAAACAGTGGAGAACTGTTTCCAAGAGGTGAAGAAAACAAGCACTCTCCCACCAAAAGGCATCGTTTGTAGTGTTTTAACAAAACAGTGGCGAACAGCACTCAAACTTTTCCTCTTGCACCCTCCTTGGCCTTCTCTCTCTCCCTCCAGCTTTGTGTAATTGGTCAGACAAAAATAGTCTGCTTGGTTCAGTTGTTTTTCTTGTTTTTATACGTGAGGTGAATTTGCAAATTATGTATAAAATATTAGGGGGGTGCTGAGGGAGCTTTGTTTGTGTTTCATAGCTCTGATCTTTTATCTTTAGATTAAGATGAATGGGTGTCAAAGGTTTCATTTAAAAAAAGCATTTTTAACAGAAATTGGTGGGTGTATTTAACTTTATGAATAAAGGAACATTTACCCCACGTAGCTAAAGGAACAGTGCACACAATACAAATAGCATGTCAAAAAATATTTGAGGTCAGATAACTCTATCTAGTACACAACCCTTCATCTTTTTCCCCTTTTTAAAAGAAAAACTCTAGTTTCTAGTACACTGTCCTCCTCCAACTATTTCCCTCTCCTCCCTCTCCATTACTTTAGATTTCCTCTTCCTCTCTTGGCTCTGTGCTGTTTTGGTTATCAATGATTGCTTCAAATGCCTTTCTTCTTCTCTCCATCACAAGAGCTGTGATGTTGTCACACTCGTGCACGCCAGGGCGTTGCACCTCAGACCACTGACTTCATATCATCTTCCATCAGTAGGAAGTGTAACAGGAAGCCCATATTTCTCACGCATTCACACAGGGTCAGGTGGGGTATGAGGGACTCACTTTCATCCTTAGCCCATGCACACTTCTTCTCTAAATCCATGGTCTCCCAATGAAATATGAATCAAAAGCAGTGCTCGAGGCCTTTGCTTGCCTTGAAAGAAGCTTTAACTCAATTTAAAGTCTCAAGAGGTGAGGAAGTTGCTACCCTGCATAGCAGTGTTTGGATATAATATCAGGGCTAAATAAATCATGAGTTGTCAGGACAAGAAACAAACTAGAACATTATTGTTGTTTATATAGGCATTGTCAAGAGTGTGTGCTTACGGATGTATTATTTAGAGAGCTATTCTGTGGAAACTAGTCTTGTTACATAGCAAAAATCCTTCAGAGTGTGGAGAGGGTCGTGGACAGGCTTGTACTATAGTTTATTTGCCATAACCACCATCTTTCCATTATCCTTTTTAACGTTTAGTTGCCTAACCTAATTCATACCGTATGTAATACTGTATTTGCTTTGTTTAGATATTGATCTAATAAATCATTCTGATAACATTGGCAGCAATTGTTAACATTTTATATTTGCAGTTTTTTAAAAACTAAAATCTGCATGACCTGTACATAAATAGGCTGCTATTTACTTTGATTGATTGGATTCATGAGACAAAGTGAATCAGTAAATACTGTATAGTGATCAATATTTCCAATTTTGAAATCACTAGTTAATTAGAATATATCATATCATCTTTGCGGTTATTTTCATTCTGCACGTCATGTTTCCTTATTTTTGTATCATAAACACTTTGCATTCATCGCCGCGTCGCAGTATATTTTTGTGCTGTTATTTTTGACACAATTATTTATGTACTGCGTTTCACACTTTCCATCCTTCTATTTGCTTGCAAATTGTGGGTAGCATTATATTTAATACCCTTCATTTGCAATGTCCTTATTTATGCTCTATTTTTCTCTGCTAGATTCTAATATAATTTGTTGCTGCAGTGGCCCAATTACAGTTCCATCTTGCCGTATGTCTAATGGAAGATTACCTGGATGTTGTGCTTTTTGTCTTTCCTTCTAACAACTGGATATGGAAATCTATCTGTTATCTTCTGGTGCCTTACTTCCCCGCCCCCCCCATTGCCTGTCTGTGCAGGAGCAGAGCCCCAGCAGCGCCACATCCCTGGCTATGATGCAGGAGCCACAGGAGGTGGTGGAGGAGACGGTCACCATAGAGGAGGACCCTGGCACCCCCACCTCCCACGTCTCGGTGATCACCTCTGATGATGGCACCACACGGCGCACAGAAACCAAGGTAAGACACAAAGGTGCACTCAACGGAGTTGCAGTGTATACATGTGTAGCGGGTGGCAATGATCCTGTAACTAAATGATCAATAAACACTAAACAGAGTTCTATGTACATTTATTTATTTTTAGGGTGATAATTGACCGCATATTTTCATATTGTAAATTATGTTAGATGCTGTGAAAAAAGTTCCCCTTTGGAATTATCCTAAGCAAAAAGGTAGACTTAGAAAGTTAGCAGTGACCTGCATATTAAACTGATGATGTTTCTACAATCTGCTGTACAGAGTTGATCAACCTGGTACCTACTATCACACCTGAGCAGGACACCTCAGAGCAGTTGCATTGTTGTGGCAAAGAGATCCCATTGTGCTCATAGCTGCAACCTCCCCAAAGTCTCTTTGATCCATTTCAATATTGCTTCAAATTATGGTTATGGGTTTCCGCTTCCAAACAGCACAGTACTGTAGCTCCTCTCCCAGACTTCCACCCTGAAGAACTCTAAATCCCATAATCCTACAGCCCAAAGTGGTTTCATCTCCCTCTGACAGCTTCAATTATTTGATTATTGTGTTTTTATGAGCCAACTCCCCTGGTGTTCTCCTAGTTGTGTGCTTCTTAAAAGCTTGTTTGTTGATTCGTCCTCTACTGTGTTCTGTTATTTCTTTCTGTAAGGATATCTCATCTAACGTGAAGGTGAGTGGACTTTTATACCTGTATGGCTTTTCCTACCACGCCACCATTTTTATGTGTGCTCATACAGGCTACAGCAGCAGTATGCAACACAGTCTGCTTCATCACAAGCCAAATAATTCTCCAGTCTATACTCTACAATACTTCTCAGTTCACTGCTTGTTGCTTCCACCTTCTGGGATGAGACCCCATCTCCCTCTGTTTTGTTATTTCTTTTGCATGGTCTTCTGTCTTTCTCTCTCCTTATTTCTCTCTTTTAAATACTGTCTGACAACATCCCTCATTGACAAGATAGATGGTACAAAATACCACTGCTCAGCACCAATAACACATTATACAACCCCATATGTAGTGCTGTTGATATATGGAGTGAGAGACAACCCAGGCAAAAACATTGTTTTTCATACACTGGCTATTTTGCTTCTATAACAGTGTTTCTTTTGGAAAGAAAATATCTAAAATATACATTTTGGTGGTTATTTTTGCTTTTTTGCTTCAGTAGATTTAGCATAAAACAGTTATCATTAGATAACTCATCAATGGCATATTGGAAACAATTTCAGAAAATATTGGATTTTTTTTGCCAATCATAGTCATCTATTAGTAAAATGTGTTTACCTATTCATCTGTAGTGAGTTGCAAAATGTCATCTCTGAGCCAAAAATCTCCTCACCAAACTCTACAGTTTTGATTTTTTTTTTTGGGGCTATTGACAGTATTTTCTGATTTATGGAGTGATATCAATAGATATTCAAAATTATCTGTAAAAACCTTTTACGCTAAGATATCAACAGAGTGAAACAAAACTATTAAACTTCCATTATCAAGTGTTCAGAGCTCTGTTCTGGAAATGCATGCAAAGGAGCATATAATGCCACAACAATCACCCGCTGCACCTTCCACCCAGTGATGGTGACTGACAATACAGTTTAAAAAAACTTGTAATACAAAAATGAATTTCCCTAATGTAAGTAATCTACTGGGGAATTGTCATGGTGATATTTGATAGTTTAAATATGTACCCTATTTACGTGTAGGTGTCTCCCCTTAATTGCTAACATAATCCTGAGAACACTCTTTGATTCCTTGTGTGAGGAATTAGAATTTCAATTTATTTTTACTTGTTTTTCCCGAGATGTAGCCTTGTGATAGTTTTGGTTTTTGAATGATATGAATTAGCATTTTCTTGTACATTGACTCCCAAAAGTAATTTTCTACCACTTTGAAAACCTCAGTACTGAAAAGATCATTTCAAGTGGCATCAGTAATCTGCAATTGCTCGCACTAGAATGTCCTCCTCGTGCTGTCAGGTTGGGTTTTTGAAGAAGTTCAAGTGTGTGCATGTTCATTGTGTTTTGGGACACAGTCTGCATTTCAATTATATGTTTGAATTCACCCCTCTCTGTGCATGGAGAAGTATTCCCACCAGAATCCACGCCAGATTTCCATTTGGAAAAAACCTCTAGTGGGGTTTAACATCTCTTCCTTTTTGAGACATACCTTCGAAATTAAGCTTCTATTGCAACATTTTGCTTGGGATTTGGTTGTAAACGTAGGCAGAGTCAACTGCTGCTGCTGCTGTAAGCTTCCAGTGGAATGGAGAGCGCTGTGTTGAGCTCCTACTCTGGGGACTGTGAAACTGTAATTAAAAAGCCTGGTCTAATCCCTCATCAGGGAGGGCCCAATGCCCTCCAGCCTGTTTACTGCGAGGGGATTGGCCACACACACTCACACTCACTCATACCCACATTATGTTATGCATTCATACGCAGACCTTCCTGGCGATAACACACACAAGCATGTGCAGTAAAACATCGCACTAATCAAGGGCTTTGCTGCTGAGGAAGGGAAGAGGAAGGACGCTCCTTTTAAAGAGGCCGCCACCCTGTGAGGAGGAAGGGATCGGGTGCACTCTGGGAGTCACTTTGAGGAGAAAAGCAGATTAATGTTCAGGATGAACTTCTGGAAGTCAACATCTTTGTGGAGGCAAATGGATCTAGACCCAGCCGAGAGTTCACCCAAAGAAACCTCCCCTCGTCTTCCTCACTTTCCTTCCGTGCTGTCGTCCTCTCTGCTTTCCCTCTCTCTAGCTGACTTTCATCTGTTGTTTTTTACCCTCTCTCCGTTTCTATCCCTCCCGTCATCTCCTAGCAACTCACAGTTTTATTTACGCGCTTATCTGTTCTTTTGAACCAAAGTCGTGCCATACCGTCTAATACTAACACATTCCTTTTCCTTGATGGTTATCCCCCATCTCACTGCTGGAAGATGAAACACGGAAGCTTCTCTCATCTTTGTGATTTGCAGGAAAAATTGTTTTTCCGGTGGTAAACCTGTGTCTAGCTGTTTTAGTGTCGGCAATATTACTAATTAGAATACTGAGAAAGATACAAAAAATGTGGTCCTAAAATGGAGCTACTGTATTTAAGTATCTGTCGTCAAAAAGAGGCTGGACCCAGCAGACAAATTCAGTTAATGCAGTGTTTATTATGTTTTTAATATACAATTGGAGAACAACCATAAACTGCCTTTCAATAGCAGATTAACCACTGGTTCTATTTGCATTTTAAATCAAAGTGAACTGGCCAAGTCCCTGAATGAGTCGGAGCTCAATATAATCCACGTCCGTCCTCCATTCCCAGCATGCCATGCTTTACTGATGTCTTCCTGTTGGCAGACACTCTAAATGGAACACCAGTCACGTTGGAGGAAGAGCCAGTAAAAATCAGCATTCCTCCTTTCCTCTGGATATGAGCTAATTAGACTTGAGACGGACCACACAAAGTCAACCTTGAGTAGGGAGGAGTTAGTTTATCAGGTACAGCTGTTATGAAAAATGAGGTGCCACTGTTGAAGAGAACAGAATAATGAACAGACACGTTTTCTACTCGTAGTGTATTACTTTCTTTTATTTCTGACAGACTCTCTTGACTTTACTAAGCCGTCTTTATAATAATAACTGCAGAAGTGCAGAACACACTCTTCCCCCTCTGATTGCATTCAGCTACTGTACATATACCTTCAAAGTCTGTGGCACTGTGTCATGTTTGAGCCATGTGCATCACAGCGCAACAGATAATTAAATCTATTGCGGTTTACTGATGGCTCTACCCACCCGTGGCCACAACAATCACCCGCTGCACCTTCCACACCCAGTGATGGTGACTGACAACTTGTTAGTGGATTCCAGGCCGGCCACCCGGATCACCATCCCGGTCTCCATCCTGACCCCCACTCCGTCAGAGATAAAAAACAGTGAAGGATGCTGAACCCTGTGTGATGTTGGCTATTTTCTCCCCTTGCCCACCTTGTCTCCCTGTTCCTTTAACATCATGTTTTAAAAAGGCCTACATTTAGTCACGTTTGACCTTCTAGCATTGCAGAGAAACAAACTATTTCTACCTCCGTGTTCCTTGAAAATGCACTTTAGATTGGCTGAAAATGTATCACGTACGTCACTATACCAAGCATCTTACACATCTGAGTGACCACCTCTCCCAGTATCCCCCGGGCCACCATGTCAATTTAAAGTCTCAATAAAGTGAATGCAGATGTTGTGACACCTCTTACAGAGCTGTAAAGTGAGCAGTTTGACGCTGGCTTCCTTTCCTGTTTGGTAAACAGTTAAGTCCTGTGTCTATCTGCGTGTGGTTGTTTCAAACACTTTTCAGTACGGCATTGCCTTTCCATTGCACAAACACAAGCACATCTGTAGTATTTCTACATGTGCACATGCTCACAAATATTCACACTCTCCACCATTTTAGCAAGTCTCTTTTAGCCATGTTTACCCCACTTCAGCATATTTCAGACGCCCCTTTTGAAATGCAGGTCCCTCGCCTCCCCTCACTTCCCCTTAACGCCTTGTGAACTTGAGCATACATCAAAGAGTGTTGGAAAACTGTGTGATGGCTCCCTTTGCAGCACTTGCAAATCGCCTAAAAAGCTGTGTTGGTACAAGGCTGCCGGGCATGTCAAGGCTGGGAAGCGGTAGCATTTACTGTGATCTCCTCTCAGCTCTGACAGAATAGGATAGAATGAAATATGTTGATAAATAAATTGTTATCAAATTACCAGACAGGAAGAAAAGCATTCTGACATTATTCTCTGACTCGAAGGCATGGGTTCTCTTGTGAAGCTATATCTCTCAGGAAAATCAATAAAGCTTACCAAAACAATTCACAATGTTATTTAGTAAATTATACATATTTGGCCGACGTAATCGCTTCCAGCATGGTAAATGACATTCAGCCCCTGTAGTCCCCTTGTAGCCCAGAGTTAGCATTAGGACCCATGCTATGAACACCAGCACAGCCAGTATTGGTTCTTAACACTGAATCAGGAGGAGCAAGCTCATTATTCCAAGGTCATACATGTGCTGTAGCAAATGTGAATCAAGCAAATGAGCTCTTTATTTGTAACTAGTGCAAAGCCAAGGCAAAATGGCATCAGAAACAAATGTAAATGACTCAGTAACTACTCTGAACATGGAAATGAACCTTGGCGTTCCTGAAATAGGCTTTGTTATGTAGCTCACAATTGGGGTGTAGGCCACTGAAGATTTCTACTTGTTTTAAGTACGTTAATGAGGATGGCGTGTTGAACAACAGAGATGCTGTTTTGTGCTTTTGCACCTCTGTAGCGAGGGTTAATGCTCCATTGTGGTTTCTTGATATTGTTACATGCCTTTGCTTGCTCTTGATTACGATCTAAATTATAGCATTGATAGGAAAATAAAGAAAGCATATTACAATTAAGAGTGCTGTTGTCGAAAATTAAACCCATCAGATTTTTCTTTTCTTCAGTTCCCCGAGAAAATATGTACGGCGGTCTACGCTCGTCAGGTGGGAACGAACCTCTCTGCGACACCTTGTCAGGCACGAATTGCATCAGACCTGCACCCCTGAGGATGACGATTAATTTTCATCAACCTCATTAATTTTGAAGATGAATTTATAGCCGTGGACAAAATAGCCAATTATCGTCCACAGCAGAATTCACTGGGCAGCAAATTGGTTTCTGTATGGGCGGAGAGCCCAGGGAGTGGAGTAGCTGTCTGTAAGTCTCTGCTGTCTCTGCCTCAAAGACAGCAGAGGAAGTCGAGTTATTTAGCTATAGGATGAAGTGAGCGATAGATGCATGCAGGTCTGGTTGTCACAGTGAGATGCTGCCCTGTTCCCTTGGGGACGCAACGAATTCAAGGTCTAGTAGCGCTGTAGCGCTGTAGCGCTCCAAGATGGCTTTGTTACAAGAGACTCAGTGTACTAAGACAGCTGCTGTGAAAATACAATATTTTGGTTTCAGAGTTCATGTTGGATGTGGACTGATTCTTTTTCACTTCATAATTCAAGGCAACACAAATTGATGACACATGAACAGCAAATTTGTCCCAACTTCAGCATTTACAAAAACCTGTATGCTTGAGTTTTCACAAACCCATCATTTTATGAAACGCCATTTTATGACATTTTAATGCACCACAATGAAAATTTGAGTAGTTAACACTAACTCCAAAGATTGATTGAATTAACACAAATTGAGTTTTCCACTGCATTACATTTAAAATACATGTGTTAATGTGGACAACAAGAATCAAAGTTTGCAATTATCTTTCCATTTATCCAGTTTATTCGTCTGCCTCTTTCCCTGTGTGACATTCTAACAGTGTCCTAATTGAACAGCTGTCGAGGCCAGTCTTTGTTTAGTGGAGAGCATGGTTTGCTGCATTTGTGCAGCCTGAAATAAATAGCATTCTGTCATGCAGATGCCACACTGTCTGACCAGTGCATCTGTTCCCCTCTGTAGGTGACCAAGATGGTGAAGACGGTGACCACGCGGACGGTGCGTCAGGTGCCCCTGGGGCCCGATGGCTTGCCTCTGCCTGAAGGCTCGTCCCCACTGGGCAGCTACACCGACTCCATCGACCGACGCTACATGAAGAATGGAGGCGACCGCTTCATCACCCCTCAAGCAACCTCCACCCTGACGCGCTCCTACAACAACTCTTACAACGATTCATATGGAGAGACACCCGAGAGCCAGTACGTTCGCCACTACGGCCTGCACGATGGCTACGCCGATTTGACTGACAACTACGGCAGCCTGTCACGCGGCGTCAACTTCCGGCCGCCGCGCTACCCCTACCTGCCCAACACCTACCGGCCGGAGAACAGCTACACGCTGCCTATTCGCAAGGATGACTACGGCCATGTGGCCCAGCCCCAGGTGCCTATGGGTAGCAGCACTGTGGATCTGAACCGCTCGCAGCCCGAGCGCTTCCAGGCCGAGCCGTATGGCCTGGAGGATGATCGCCGCAGCTTGGGCCCTGAAGAGGAGGAGCCATACGAGCTGGAGCCCGACTATTCCACCGCCAACCGCCGCACTCTGCAGGGGGCCAACCGGGGTCGCACCCACCGGGAACCTCTTCGCGATATGCCCCGAGTCAGGTGAGGATAAATGCACAAATGTTAACAGAGCAAAGGTTTTTGCTTTTAAGCAGGAACACATGGTCTGCTATTCTACCTCAGAGACAATATATTACACAGATTAATCGGCATAAAAGTTATTTTTATACACCAGTACCTGGTGCTTATACTTAAGAACCGAACAGATTCTGTCGCAGGATTCAGCCTACTGACAGGAGATAATGGTATTGGGAAGATGTGCAAGTTCATGCAGTGTACATGTTATTCTTTCTGCAATGAACATTGAGTTATTATGCACAAGCGCAGGCTTTGCCTTGATATGAGAGGAGATCGTCCTGTTAAGATGAGAGAGAATATAGAATACTTGTCTTGCTCTCGCCATGAAAAAGACTACACTATACTCAGCGCAAGTAAACAGATGTCTCTTCTCCTTGAGTAACTTGCTTGAGAAAGGAAGCGAGGAAAAACACGTCTTTGATTGCCATTTTCCTGCAAAAGGATAGTAAACAAGTCTTTGTGTCAGAGGTAAAGAGGCGAATTATCTGAGATGTGAGGAGGGAAGGAAGGGAGGATAGAGGGTATGAAGGGAGAATGGGAGAGGATAGGAGGCTTTTGTCAGTCATCTCTCAAAGCCTGTTTTGTGCAACCTTTGTTGAGATGAGTATAACCCCTGGCTCCAGCCGACAGGAGAAAAAAAACATGTTCACCTCCAAAAATAAGATCCCAAAATGGACTCTTGTCTCCTAATAGTTTCCAATCATTTCATTGCTGCCCAAAGGGAGGCCTGGAAAAAAAAGTAAATTGAGTAAATTGAAGCAGGGATTTGAAGTTGAGCTGTTGATGAAAGCAGAAGGATGTTTTTAAAGGTGCAAAATCCGAGCATCGCGATCGCCTCTCAATGGCACAACATGTCGATGGTGAGCCAGCAGCTCAGAGCACAAAGTGCTGACAGAGCTCACAGTGTCTACCTGAGGGGGGACCAGAGGGCGGGTGCTACGCTGCTGTAGCGACGCTGCTGTAGCGACGCTGCTGTAGCGACGCTGCTGTAGCGACGCTGCTGTAGCGACGCTGCTGTAGCGACGCTGCTGTAGCGACGCTGTCGGTCGGGATGGCGTTATCGGCTGTAACTGCTGTATGAGCAGTTACAGCCGATAACTGGCTGTCATGACTGGCGGTCATGACAGTCGGCACTCACATGCAATAAAAAGCATGCATGACTGGCCCAGAGATGTCAACGAAACAAGGAGAAGCTCGCATAACAACACACGCAGAGGGAGAGCGACTTCACTTTCATGACTCCACCATATCTTTACAAAGCAAATAGTTGTTTACTGCTATATTTACGTTCAGAATGTTAAATATAGCTCCTTTAAGTACTCAGCACCTTTCTGTCAATCTCAGAGCAAAATGTTTGGGTCTGAAGCCAAATGTAAAGGGATAGAACAGAGGAGGTCGAGAGGCGGGAACAAGCAAGACAGGAAAGAGGGTGTGGGTGTGTGAGTGCTTTATGTCACGGTCAAAGGTGACAGTCTATTCGAGTCTGCCAGCTTCATGACAGCGCCTAAGTTTAGCTTTTTGACTCCTCTTAATTAAGGTTATGTACACGGTCATGTGTTTACAGTAAACTGGGTTTAAAGGCACCGTGCTTGTGGAGAAAAGCAGATGCCTAATCTGATTCTGTCTTTACACACTTTGACTTGGTACTTAGACACACACACACACACACACACACACACACACACACACACACACACACACACACACACACAGTATGTCTCTCTCTCTCTCTCTCTCTCTCTCTCTCTCACACTTACTCACTCACACACACACTAACGCTCAATAAAAATCCACATTTTCAGAAAGTGATTCACTCCCCCATCCGCCTAGTGAGAGGCGCTTGCTGTGACAGGCAATTTGTAGCCTGCCTTACATGTGTCACAACACAGACCAAACAGCCACATACACCCCTTCAGACACACACACACACACACACACACACACACACACACACACACACACACACACACACACACACACACACACACACACACACACAGACATAGACATGTACACACTGACAGCCGCTAACATGAAGGCATAAACACAAACACATATGTTTGAAGCCTCTCTTGACTGGCTGCTCAGCTGACTTTCTAATTGCAGCAGGAAATAAATCCAAAATATTTCCGTCTATCTTCTCTCCTCCTGCACTCAAATCAGTTGGCATCAAAACATCAGCACAATGTAAGCATTGTTTTCCACTGACAATCAGCCCTCCCAGTTCCCAGGCTCTCCTGTGCACTCACACTGCGATTACTAAACTTCCAAGAAGGGAGCGGCGACTCCAAAGTGCTGTAATGAATCTGGGAATTAAAGTGGTTTAATTAAAGCTTATCATTGCATTGCAAGCCCTCAATTATGCTCCAACAAAGCATCGGCGGCAAACACTCATTTTGTCACTTCTGCCGAGTCCATCATGTGTCAGGAATAAATATTTTTTAGATGTGTGAGCATGCCTCATTCTTGGATTTTAGTGTCAACATAGCCAATGTAAACTAATGCAGAGGCTTCCATACAAGTCACTGGGGGTCACTGCATAGTTTCATCAGTATGAAAATGATGTGAATCACACTTTTTTGGAAAGTGGTATACTCAGGGCGTTCCACCAAATCAAAATATCTTTTGATCACAATTTCTGAATATACTGTATGTATTGTGATGTCTTTGTCATGAATCTAAATACAGATTATAGCCTCTTTCAATGTCACTTAGATCTTTTCATCTTGCTGTACAGTTTTTACATATGAGTTATTTTTACTTCATCCCTGTTCAGGCTTTGCAGATAATGAACATATCTGCTGCCTCCCTCCCTCTCTCTCACTCCTGTACGTCCCACTGTCTGAATGTGAGTGCATCTTACTCCCTTTTCACCAATCCCAACCCATCCGGTGTGTGTGTGTGTGTGTGTGTGTGTGTGTGTGTGTGTGTGTGTGTGTGTGTGTGTGTGTGTGTGTGTGTGTGTGTGTGTGTGTGTGTGTGTGTCCTCATGCCAGCGTGATTAATAGCTGCTTTTGAACTCTGCCAGATTTTAAGCCAATCTCTAATGGCTCATCTCTCCTCGACCTGCTCCGCTGCACCTGCCCACCTACATTCAGTGGTCACTACACACATACACACACATATATATATATATATATATATGTATACACACACCATCAGTACTCACATTTTCTCATCCCTTAATTGAGAGAGGGTGGGGTCTCATTCTATTCCAGCGGTGTCTTGTGGAAGTGATCTGGCCCCGCTCTTCATACCTAATACCATTAAGAGAGTTTCTCTAGGAGCCATGTGGTGCGTTTAATATAACACATCCCCTCTGTCATTATTGAGGTTTCTCAAAAGCATCCTCTAAAATTACTAAATTATAGAAGAAACTTCTCCTCTAATTGAATGAAAACAAACAGTGGTGGTAGTGGATAATGCCATTGATTGAAAGTGCCTGAGAAATTAGTAGGTGGCAAAACATGAACTCTCAAGCTTTTCTGTTTTATATTTTCTCTTTTTTCTTCCCGGTCCTGCAAAGACTCTTGTGGATCATAAAACAATTATTGACAATAATTCAAAATGAGCAATATGCTTGTCAGGAGCAGTCAGTCATAAACGCCACAGAACAGTAATGTGTACATATGAGATGCAAACGTCTTCTTGTGAATGTCTAATCCTTCTCAGTTGGCCTCCTGTCATGGGTCTGCATTAGAAGAGGGTCAGGCACGGCTGCGATTGAAGGATGATGAAAATAATTGACAGAAGATGAAGGGACGGAAAGAATAGCCAGGATGTGACAAAGTCCGGGTGAATAAAACAAGTGCTGAAGTTTGCCGACATGCATACATCTCGTGTCTGCTGCATCTGTTCATCTTTTCTTCTACTTTTTGTGCGTTTGAGCAAAACAAGCGCACACGTGCGTCCGTAGACGAGCACACGGATGCACACAAATAGCCCGCACATTTAGTAGCTCGATTAACATGAGAAGAGTGATCTGCTGTAATCACGCTTGGAGCATTGCGTCTGGTGACGGAGAGCCCTTTCACATCCTGTGAATACACCCCTCCCTGTACACACAATGGCGCCAATTTAAATGCAAATCCTGACATTCCCATCACTCAGCTGCACGACAAAATGCTTTACCAAAAGCCCCCGCTGCATCGGTCCAGATCTAAATGAGCCACGATCTGCACAACTGTACATCTCGTCTGTGTGTTGAAGTGTGTCTGTGAGAGAAAGTGTGCGAGGAACAGAGTGTGACAGATAATGAGAGAGCAAGTCAAAGAGAGAGAGCGATACTGTGCATGTGAGAGATGGTGGTTATGTATTCATCTCTATGCAAAGGAGATGATGCTGAGATTGTGTACTGCCCTTTCTTTAGGAGGGTTATTCCTGCCGCCTTGCCTTGTCATGTCCAATATCCCGCAGCTATCGAGAGCTGGTTGATGGCCTGCGAGTGTGGTAGTGTGTGTTTGTATCTCGTGTGCACAAGGAAGCATTTAGGAAGCACCAACATGTGCATACATACTCTCAAATTTCCATATTTTTTCCATGCAGTCTTTCATGCAGATCAGTGTTGTCGCCAAACCTCAGAACTGCAGTCGTCATCCAAATGATGTGCTGTAATGAGGCTTGTTTGGCCCCTCCTTTCATACGGTGGTTACATGCTGCCTGTAGAGATTTGTGGCTCTCCAACATGTTCCACAAAGCTGTAAAAAACTACTTTCAAAAGTCGAATGATACACCAGATCCAATCTAGTTTAGGTTCAATGTTTTAGTCATGAGGAACACCTGTGTGTAGAGACATTAGACCCCCAGAGTCACAGCTGTTCTTGACATGTGCAAAGTTTGCCATTCAGTGCCGGGCTCTTTGTACTTGTTTAACTTGCTGCATTTGGAGACAGGGCTATATTCAACTGCGGTGTCTCGCTCCATCTCCATTAATCCTCTTTCCGTCCATCTGAATAGGGGTTTTAGTATCCCGTTACATTACTCGGGCAGGACATTTTCTCTCAGTTCATTTTGTATAAGATTTCCCTGCCAGTAAAATGCACAAAGTTGTGTCATTAAAGTCAATATGTTACTGCGAGGTTTGTGTAAAAGAATAACCAAAAGAGGAATACACCAGAGCTGAGGAGAGCCCCCCCCCCCCCCTCCTCCCCCTCCCTCCACCCAGCCTTGCCTGAGAAGAACTGTAAAAACACATCATTAACATAAAACTCATTAAAATTACAGCTCGGTCTGGAATTCCCTGCCAACCGCCGGCGTTGGCCACCATTTTGTTGCACCACCAACCACCATACATCAAAGATGGTGAGAGGAGACCAACTGAATTATGTAACGAAGATAAACAAGGCTCAAGCTGTGGGGTGGGCGGGTGGGGGGGGGATGATAAAGGCTGTGCATAAGTACACAACCCTAATTAAATTCCTCTCCCCATGTCATAACTTCCCCCACCAAATATTCCACCATCCTTTTTACAACTCAGTGGTACGTGTTCAAAAAGAATTTCTGTTGATCAAGTTTCAGAAATATTCTTTGCAACTTTTCTGCCTGTGTAAAATGTGACTCTCCTGACTCCATCCTCGGGGTTGGCCCTGAAAGTGAAAAACTGTTGCTATGATTAAAGAGTCTGAACTAAAATAAGTAGCCTGCACTGTCGCAAGTAGCAACACATGATCTGTCATTGGAATTGAGCGGCAATCTTTTCGGCAATATTTCAAAAGAGAATTGATGAAGATGACGTTAGAGTAAAGAACCCAAGAGAACAGGGTGTAGATCATAGACTCAGAGTTTTAGGAAATAGAGATTTATTGACGAGCACCCTCTACGAACCCACAAAAAGCTATTTCCTTCTTCCTCCCCCACTTATTTGAGAGCCCAATGCAGCTCCCAGCCCTCACGCTAGTGATGATAATGAGGCTAAAGCTAGCAGAGAGGTCCCAGAGAGATGGTCATTGACATTTCAGCAACTGCATGAGTCCTGGGGGCATCTCAAGTACCCATAGTCCTCCCTGGGGGGACAGCACAGCTCTTTTCTGTGTTCACTGTGGGAAGAGACATCAAATATCTTCTCTACACTATATGGTGGCTTCCTAAAATATATATATATATATCTTCATAAGACTTACTTTCAAAGCTTTTACTTTGGTGATGCCTTTGTCTGTGTTTCTTTGTGAACTGCCTGGTTTTTCTTTGTGCAGTCTTTTCCTGTCTCTCAATCACTCCCTCTAAGACTTTATGTTTGTTGATGTCTGACATGTTTGTTGCTGCCACCTGGCAGTGAGGAATAATAATCGAAACGTTGCTCATCTTATCACTGTTATTGCAGGGAATTGCCACCGCGTAGCCTTTGACAGACCGGTTAATAACAGATCCAAAGCACAGATCACCATGTGTCCCCCTCACTCTCTGTCCTGCACTCCTTCCCTTTTTTACCCTCCATCGCCCACAACTTCTCACCTCTCACTCACCCTGTCCTCTGCTTTACCTTTTCTATCTCATTAGTCTCCGACTCTCACCTCAGTTGGCTTCTCTCAAAGTCTTTACCCCGGCTGTCTAATTCTTCTCCCAGACAAATCTGTCTGAGTCGCCTTCACTTTACCTCGTCCATCTCCCTTGTGCTCACTGTCCTCTCCTCTTTCGTGTTCCAGAGGGTACCCGGACGAAGCCATCGAGGCAGAGCTGATCGATGAGCGCCACCCCTACATCCATGGCATTTATTCAGCGCCGCTGGCCCAGCCGGAGAGGGGGAGCATGGCCAGTCTGGACCGCATGGGTGGCCGACGCTCACCGTCCATTGACAGCATCCGCAAGGACCCACGCTGGCGTGACCCAGACCTCCCAGAGGTCATCGCCATGCTGGGCCACCCCATTGACCCGGTCAAGTCCAACGCCGCCGCCTACCTGCAGCACCTGTGCTACGAAAATGACAAGATTAAGAAGGATGTGCGTCAGCTGAAGGGGATTCCTGTTCTGGTGGGGCTTCTGGACCACCCCAAGTCAGAAGTTCACCGCAAGGCTTGCGGTGCCCTGCGCAACATCTCCTACGGCAAGGACAATGACAACAAGGTGGCCATCAAGATCTGTGACGGCATCCCGGGCCTCGTCCGCCTGCTGAGGAAGACCAATGACATGGAAGTTCGAGAGCTCATCACCGGTAAGAACAAACGGTTCCATAATGAACTCTCAAAATAATGTGATAAGGCTCATCCAAAATGACACAAAAAACATTATCCTTATTAAATTGTGAATCAATACAGTCGTTTTATAGAAGTACCTAGTCATCAAGGATGTCGTGGTGATATTATCATATCATGTTTTAGTTTTACACATGACAGTTAAGTGTCATTCAGATATTTATGTATGTCATTTTGCCTACTTTTTCCATCTTGTGTCAGTGTCTGAAAAAACGGCTACTAATATCGTGACTTTATTTGTCTCAACCACATCACCCATATTGTTTGAAATGAAGTGCTATGGATATGTTTGATTGCATTTCACAAGTCAGACATAATTTACAGTTGCCTTGTCATAGGTAAAGGATTCTTATATAATGCACAAACCGCCTGCTTTGCACTGTTGCAGCCGAGGCTGATGGCTGTCTCCTCCACTAACTGTAGGATTCCTCTTTCTGTCTGCCTAATTAGTCTTGACTCTCTTTCTTTTAAAGTAAGTATAAAGTGCTGCTTTGAAGCCTTTTAAGATGATGTGATAGTACCTTAGTATGCCAGTCCTTTCCAATCACTGGCTGCATACTGCAACTACTGTCTGGGAATATACTGAGTCGGCTGCCATAATCCCATACTCGGCATAGTAATGCTGGGCTGAGTCATACTATATTAAGGAGAATATTCTTTCGTGGGTTTTCCTCACATCATTTTTTTTTGCAACCATTCACAGTGAACTATTTTCTCATCTCCCACTATTTACATTATAGGATTAATTTGTGCCCCGGCATCCCATATGGAAAGATTCTCGCTGAATTAGCATTTGATTGAGAAACTCCCCATATACTGTACTAGTGAGGGGAGATAACATTGCTGTAATTCAAAGCTTTAATTAATTCTAGTGAGGACACATTTTGAGTAAATTGTCTTGGAGATGGCTCTTTTTACCACTTGTAACAAATGTTAATGAGCTAATTAGTCGTCATGTTGTAGAGCCCTTTTATTTCAATGAAGGATCACAAGGATCACCGTTGTACAGAATATAGAAAAAACATTGTGATATTTGATTACTTTACCATTATTACACTGTACTGTACGCACAAAGAGATCTAAAGTGGAAAGGTTCTCCCTAGAGAAGCAGATGACATACGAGCATTGATTAAGGAAAAGTCATTGGCTGCATTGTGTCATAAAATATGTTTTAATGCCTTTAAGAGAAGCTATTGATTCAAACGCCATGATGGGATTTCTTCTCCTTGACCTGGTAAATGTCAACGGGGGACTATAGTGGAGTGTGTGTCTTTCCAAGGGCTCAACTAATCCCTAACACGATTGGTTTGACCTGACACACTTTGGCTGGTATGCACGCTCTGCCATCGGAGAAGGGGCTTTTGTTTTCAGTGCACATGTATTAAAAATGAGAACTACTTTAAAGTTAGATGCTTGATCTTTTTTTTGAAGTAACCGCCACATTTGAAACACAGTATATGTACCAACCTTAGACATAAAAGGGAGTTACTTTTTAGGCCATATTACAGTTCAGGAAAGGGAACGTTTTGGTAGCTATCAACAGTTTCTAGCTGGACGTCATTTTGTGAAGATACTGTATGAAAGGCTGTGGCCCTAAAGAGCAAATTCCAATATTGACAGCTTCAATCCAGAGGTATTGACAGTGATACTAGTCATTTAAAAATCACGCTTATTGAGCTGTTGTGTGTGTGTGTGTGTGTGTGTGTGTGTGTGTGTGTGTGTGTGTGTGTGTGTGTGTGTGTGTGTGTGTGTGTGTGTGTGTGTGTGTGTGTGTGTGTGTGTGTGTGAGAAGCTTTCCTTTGCTGTGACAGAGATGTTGCGGTGAGCGATGACTGTGCCGCAGCTGAAATGATTGCCTTTACAGCACCATGTTGCTCCCCATCGTAGCTAAAAATAACCCTGCACCACAAGACAAGGAGGACAGAATAGAGGGAGGCTTCTTTTCTTCCTCCTCTATTCCTTCCCCACTCATTATGCACCCTCCTTCGCTCAATCTATTTATTTTTTTACTTCTTCCTTCATTATATATACTCTGTCTCTCGGTTTAGGTTTCCATTACCAGTGCTCTGGCCCCAGTAAAAACAGGCCAGTTACAATGCAAGCTCAGCTTACAGCCTTAGCCCATGTGGCTGTGTTTTTCTACAATTTATTATGGGTTTTAAATATAGGCCCCTTTTCTTAGTCTATGTGTTTTAAGAGTTTTCTGTTGGAGTTGGAGCTGTCCCTGTAAAACCACAGAGAGGTCTGTTTTCTGCAGAGGGAAACGGGTGATGTGGAAGGGAACAAGTGGTTTTATTTTCCAACACACAAGACGGACAGACCAGTCGTTCATATTTTTAGAGCTTTGTACCATTCAGAGTAATTCTATTTTCCCTCCCAGAAGGCTCTGGGCTGTTTGTGCCCTCCAGCAATTCCCTCTCTGGAAATGTAGATTATTAAGCGGATTTGTCTCCTGCTTTTCCTGCAGGAGATGTCTGAGTTTTGTGGACTGACACTCAGGCAGGTGCTTGCTGCTTTGTCGTTTGGATGAAAAATGCATACAGAACAAGTTGGCAGGCCTTAAAGCTAAGAGAGATGATGTCTAGACACATGTGCCAAGATTGTGCAGCCTGAGTTTGACATAATCTATACTGCACTATTTAGAGGATGTTTTGGTTTCAAGAACCTAAACGTTATCTAAGTACATTTCAGTTTTAATACCAAAGGCCTCAGAGGACTAAAACATTACGCATCAGATATTGTATGGATCAACAATATAAATCATTTTGAGTTTCCGCATCGTATCAATCATGCTCCCTTAGCCTGACACTAACTAGATCTTATGATTTTTAACATCAGGACAATTTGGGCTCAGTATACCGGCCTCAACCCCCTATCAACATTTACACGCTACTTTTACTTGGTGGGCTGTTACATAGGATAGACACGTATACACATAATGAATAGAATCATTTCTGAGAAGGGCAACATACCTGAGGTCCCCCAACATGATCCACGAGACAACCTGCTGTTCATCATTGGTGTAAATATGTGCTTTTGTCAGTGTGTATGTACAGTATGTATGCATATTGCAGAATTTGCTCAGCCCTTCCCTTTAGATAAAGGTCTTCCTCGGGATCGAACTCAGCACCCTGCCTGATGGTCCCTCCCAAATACACATATCTACATGTATCTTCTAATTCTCTTATTGTAGTGGACGTTTGCCGTAGGAGACAACAGTGATTTCACTTACTGAGGCCTCCTTCTCTTCCTCCTTCTTTAGCACTAAGAGAGTGATGGTTGGCGTATGGGCTGAGGAGGAGAAGGACAGGAGGGAGGAGGCGAAGGAGGAGAACAGTAATAGGCTGAACTAAATTAATAGCCCTGCTAGAGGAGCAACATATCTGCCAGTGGTGGCTGGAAAATGTAATTAGCCTCAGTCCCATTCCCAGTCCAGGTCCCAGTTTATCCAGCCCTCACATCCCTCCCATGCATCGGGGAGAGGGGGATGTAAAAGAATAACAGGAGGTAATATTTGGTTAAAATGTAGCTCACAATTTGACTCTTTTGCTCCCCATCTTGTAATTCATGTTTTAATCTAAGCGTTATTAGGATTTGTCAAGCTCCTACAAATCAAAACTGTCTGTTTATGGATGATTGAAGAGGCAGTTAATGATATTCAACTTACCCTCTGGCTGGATTGGATTTAAAATAAAGGAAACAGAGGCAAATTACAGGTTGGTGGGAAAAGAGACAGATTGTTGTTACATACATATCAGGTTCTTCAGAAGACTTTCCTTAGCATTTTTCTTTGAGGAATAGAAGCATAGCGTAACCAATGTATACACGCTTTCTCAGGACTCTTTGGGGATCCTTTTGTAGCTGAATGACTGAAGTTCTGTTTACAGGAATATATCACAATATATTTTACAATTTATTTTGCACATTCAGCTCTTTAGATGGTTTCTTTCATAGCCAACTCAACCATGCTGTTTACTCCTTTTAGAACTTTTCTCAGCAGATAAACAGCATTAATAAACCAGATAATAACCAGGAATAGCATTTTTAGATATTGAAAGCAGTTGGACTTAGTTATTGAAGGTCATGGTTATATTATGGCCCTGCTGGGAATTCTGACTTTATTGGATAACACATTTGTGAGAAAAGTGATAATAGAAGTTAAAATCATAATAACAAATCCATAATAAGATAGGTAGTCCAGGTGTCATCACAATTGCATGGTGTCTGCCTCAGCGACACGAGGCAGCGGGACATCCCCAACACACCTTCCTCTGACAAGCTGACAGAGGACAGCAAATAGACTAAACCTGATATAGAGTCACTGGCCTGAAACAGTGGCAGGATGGAGATCGTCACTTCCACAGCACTCTGTCATCCTAAATAACGTTGTGTCTGTGGGCTGTATGCCTGTCGTACTTGATGGATCACAGCCACCCACAAAGACAGACCTTAGCCTCCCCTCTGGCATATGTGATCAGTGTAGAGCTGACTGAATTCACGGCATGAGCAATGTTTCAGCTGTAGTACTGGAGGTGATTTGGCGCAGAGAAAGTTTGCATGGTTAGATGGTACTTTTTGCATCCAGGCTTAGGTATCTTACGTAAGTACTGAGGTGTATATGATCTTGTTTGTTTTTGCAAGTCAAGGCAAAGATAGATGCTGACAATGTTTTCCATTTTATATGCAGAAATGCATTTACTACTATGTTGGATATGGGCTGTGTTTTATGATGATGTAGAAACAATACTCAACATAGCTGTAAAATGAGAAAGTTTGTGCCCTGGCCGCCATCTTCGAGCCAAAACCAAGCCAGACAGCTGCGGTTGGACTCCTCAGCTCTGATTGGTTGTTTTTCTTTTCTTTTCTTTATCTGCCTCTCTCTGTATGTACTGCTGTCAGAATATATTGATAATTTGAGCAAATATAACAAAAGTCATAAATTACCAACTGTGACTTTAATGCACTGTTTCTAGGTACTAAGTATTTCCCATGCAAGTTTGTTTTATTTACTGCTTGCCTTTCCGTAAGCTCACATTTCTCCTTGTGTGCTGACTGCATGTTGAATGTTGCTTGTCACAAGTAAGGCTAATGCTAATGGAGGTAATCAAGCTGTCAGCCTGGCAGGCAGGCATGCCATCATACACACATCACAAGAGCACATTTGTTGTTAATGTGATTCATGCCTGGATGCTGATACTTCCTCTCATACGCTCTCATGCATGTGGTTAAAATAAATGACCAAATTGACCCTGTAAAAAAGAGAGTGGGGAAAATATGCTCCAGGGAAGGTGTGGGTGGTTACTTTTGGAGGACCATAAGTCAAATAAAACTTTAAAAGAGCAATTACCAGTGCAAATTATATATAATATACTGAATAAAATAGCAAAAATTCACATTTTTCTTAGCAGTTTTGAATGGGCTTCCCTTGCTCTTTTGCAACTAAACGTCACATGTTGTTGTTAACTTGTATTTCATTGTGTTGGGTCATTCATTTGCAATTAACTCATAATTCTCAATAATGAAACATTAGCGCACTCACTCCTTTAATGTATGCAGATATAAAATGCATGAGCTAATGCTGTGCGCAACAGAAAGTTTAGTTATTGCTTTGACTGCTGCAGTGCCAGAAATAACTTTAATGAGTGAAGCACATGGGAACCAAGTTTTCTGTGATACCTGATGTCTTTGCTACCAAGTGAAAACTATGTTAAAGTAGATGTACACAGGACCTCTGAAGAAAACTACCGTCTGTGTACGTTTGTGATATCTCGAGCAATACCTACAGGGTGTTCCTTATTATTTTCTCCCAAAAGCACTCAAATGTGCAATCAGAGGAGGGAAGACAATTAAGGGGCAATTGAAGGAAGAATTATCTAAAGCTTGAATGACAATAAACAGACAATGCTGACCAACCCCTGTGACGCAACAACTACGCCCAGAGACAGACCAACGTATCCTCATACAACGGTTCGTATGATATCCTGGCTCAGACCAGCCTGAACAGACATACACCTGGTTTGAACCATGGGCAGATAACAATATGCAATAAAGGCAGAAAACAAACAGGTAATTAAATAATACTGGTGTAATGTATTCAATCAGAGCTTTAATTATACTGATGGTAGAGCATCCATATGTTTAAATAGCATCTCATCTTGTTTTTGTCCAAGTTTAACGTACCATGAAAATGGTTGGGGGACAACAAAAAAAATCAATTTTAAATTTGTAGAGGTATGAAATTTACAGTAAATGCATGAAGCACAAAATCCAAACCAGCCTTCATTCAACAATGTAATTACCTGAAGATTGTTTGTTTCAAGCATAGGGGACATTTTGCCCTGGAATTATTCTCTTGGGTATTGTTTAGTCTCATGTTGTTTTCCCAACAATCTCTGTGAATCAAGTATATTTAGTTTGTAATTAAACGTATTTACTGTATATTAGCAAACAGGTACAAAATCCATTAATCTAAAAAAATATGCTTTGTTCCAGATTTAGCTACTAGTTCCTCTCTATCCGTAGGCCCTGGGCAGGAGAAAATAAACTATAAGTGGATAGTTTGAGGTAGAGTTTGGCGTTATCGATGAGCATACAATGCCTTTGTATAGGGATATATAAGGAGTACAATGATTTAGTATCATTCACACTGTCCAAAATGTTAAATATTCTCACTGAACTTTCAGTCCCATAAACATGATCTGTTAAGCACAGAGGATTATATCAAGTTGTCTATCAAGGTTTTATTCCGTGCTCAATACCCTGAATCACAATAAGGTGTTTGTGTGTGAAAGTCGCCCATGGACTCACACCTCAGCTTACACATCTAATAGCTTCCCAGTAAGATACTGGAAGCCAGTCTAGTCACCAACTGGAACCACAGAGGGAATGAAGGTTACTATAGACATGCGACTGTGATGGGCTTAAGTAGCAAAGATCATGAGCCACATACAAACTTAAAATATCACAAGAACACAGTATGTGGATAAGTCTAATGCGTTTGAGTTTTTTCTCTTTTCAACGACTTGTCGAAGGAAACCAGGTTTCTCCAGGCCCAACCACACCAGAAGGACTGGATTTATTTTTAGCCCTAGCCTGTCCCCTGAGATCTTTTTTCTCTCTCTCTCTATGTGCAAAGAGCATGAGTTAACAGAGGAAATATTGACCATCTGGAAAATGTACAGAAACTCTTTTAAAGAACTGGGCGAGACATTTTCATTGCTCTGCTAATGTTCTGTGATTGTGGGGCAAGAGGGAATCGCAGACTGTGGCTGTCTGTGTATGTATGTCAGTGTTTCCCCTAGGTTTACAGCTTCAGGGGGGCGGGGTGTCGGCCGGGGGGGGGGGGGGGGGTGTCGGCGACGACGGCGACGTTGGGAGCGTTTAAAAAACGCAGATATATCTGTTTTCTTTCCACGCGACATTATTGGACGCTCTCTGCCGGCTGATGGAAGTGTGCTCTCTGCCCACCTGTGCGCGCGCACGAGTCTGTGGGCATCGGGGCGGATCTCCGCGGTGCGCGTTACCGAGAGCAAAGTAGAGTTGTAAACGCGACCATGACAGAAATAGACAGAAATACGATCAATAAAATAAGAACATTGAGTTTGTTTAATAAAAGAACAAGGTGTAGACCTGTTTATAGGAAAGGGAACCTTAAATCACGTCTGTGATCTGGCGCGACGGAGAAAATTACAGGGGGGCGGAGGGTTTTTTCAGGGGGGCGCCCCGCCCCCCTATTCTAACGGTAGGGGAAACCCTGTATGTGCATAAGGGTGTCAGGTCATTTATATCAGGCAAAGTGCGTCTTTGAGCTCTTCTGCGTGTGTTTGTTTAATGTTAATGCTATAACTCCCAGTTGTTGTTCTCTTTGGAACTGATGTTTTCAAACTGTGAGGCGTGGGAGAGTTAAAAGAGGGTTTGTGGAGGGAGTAAGTTACTGTTCGAGGGTAAAAGGACAGGAGCATGCTGGTGTTTTAAACACAGCTGAGTTGGTTATTGAAGTCTGGACGGCGGATGTGGACCGTTCACCAACTTAGCTAGCTGTCACAGGCAGCAGCAGTGGTGTGACACACAGCTCATGGAGCTAATTAAGGCTCAGGGACGCCAGTAGGGGGGCTGGACAGCTGCAGGGTCCACCATGACTTTATCATCAAAAAGGAAAGGGGTTGGAGGGAGTGGGTCCAATGTTGGTCGGTGGAGATTTAAATTTAATTAAATTCATTTTGTAAAGCCCAAAATTACAAATTACAAATTTGCCTCAGAGGGCTTTACAAACTGCAAACATGCAACATCCTCTGTCCCGGGACTCTGACATTCATAGGGGAAAATGATGGTCCTTATATCTCCTGTTAAACCTTGGTGTGTTTTTCTTCATAATTTAAGTAATCCAGTGATAGTTTTCTGTACATCCATGGATATATTGCAAACAGGAACTGTCATTAACTAATTTGTCATACTTTTAATGGTGGCAATAGGGTCAGACTTGGTAAACCCCAACTTTGGACGACCAGGTCTTCAGATCAGAATGCAAGCTAAATGCCCGAATATAAAAAGAGAAAAGAAATAATGAGATAAGTGATGAGAGACAAAGGCAGAGAGGGATCAGGGTGATGGAATAAGAGAAACAGAAACTGTACTACATCAAACATGGACTTCAAAGTTTATTTTATTTTTTTGTTGTAAAATTTTTGTTCTCCTCAATCCAGAGTCTGCCTCGCTCCAGAGTGTCCATGTGTCTGAGTGAAAACCCATCTGATGCTGACGCTTTAACGCAGCACTTTATTTTTGCAGGGTTTGGTTGCCTGGCGATGCTGCCAACAACGGCCTCCTCTCTGCTTTGTCTGCCTGCCTCTTTTTTGTGAAACCTCCGGATGCTTATACCCAGCTCAATGTTGTTTACCACTTTTGCAGAAGTATGACATAGGCTGCCTGTTGTTCAGGTACATAGAAAATGCTTTCTCCTGCTCGGATTGTTTGGACGAGAAAATAGAGGAGATGGATGCAGAACTGTGTGCTGTTTGCCAAAGTAGTTACATTCTGTTGAATTTGTATGCATTAAGGTTCAAGTGGTATATTATTTCAAAAGTGATACTACATTAGTTGAGAAATATGATTAAGCATCGTTAGGTTACTTCCTGTAACCTCACTATTCCTATAGCATTATCATAAGAATAATATAGCAATATCACAGTTATTATGGTCTTCTATGAACTCCGTGTTGATTAAAACATTGTGATAGTCAGCTAAGCCCTCGTGGGAAAATAATCAAACTATTAGTCTTTTTTTTTATAATGTTCAAAATGACTTTTTCAAAAGTGGTGTACCTCCAATCTGATTTTTATTTTTTTGCTGCTATACATCTGTTGTTATATTGCATCACTTTCCCTCTCCTCCTATTCCACCTTCCTCATTCCTCTTCTATTCTCCCTATTTCTCTTTATAAACAGAAACAGAAACATGCACTTTTATTAATCCCCTTGGGGAAATTCTTCTCTGCATTTGACCCATCCCTGGATAGGGAGCAGTGGGCAGCCCTGTGAGGCGCCCGGGGAGCAGTTGAGGGTTAGGTGTCTTGCTCAGGGACACTTCGACATGTGAGCTATGGGGGGACTGGGGATCGAACCGGCTACCTTGTGGTTGCGGGACGACCACTCATCCCCCTGAGCTACAGCCGTCCTCTTTCCAAACTACATATTTCTTTCCCTTTCTATCACTATCCTCCTAATATGTCTTCTAATTTCTATTTAATTCCCCACAGGAACCTTGTGGAATCTGTCGTCCTATGAACCCCTGAAGATGGTGATCATTAACCACGGGCTGCAGACTCTGACCAACGAGGTTATTATTCCCCACTCGGGTTGGGAACACGAGCCAAACGAGGACTCAAAGCCCCGCGATGCCGAGTGGACCACCGTCTTCAAGAACACCTCTGGCTGCCTCAGGTAGGTTTAGTCCAAAAGTAATTTACACATGAATCAAGGTGATGTTGATTTTATTAAAAAAATATAGCAAAAAGAAATATAGAATTTTACAAGAATTTAATAACATTGGGTTTCAGTTCAAGAGTGTTTGTAACAAATGTGCTTTTGTCATTTTCACATGTATACTCAGGTTTTGAGATTTAACAGCATTCAAAAAACAATATAGTCAAACTCAAGAAAAAACTTAAAATCTTAAATATTACAGGAAAGATTATTCTGCAGATGATCAAGTCAAACTTAGTTGCGGAGAGATGGACGAAGGCTCAACAACTCCATGATTAAGCAACTCAGATCAAAACAATCTAGATTGATGTATAGCACTACAGAGGAAGACAAGATGAAACATTTCTATTTTTGATTTTGGGGTTTGCATAGATGACAATTTTAAAAACAAATGTTCTGTTTATTGTTAAATGCAGAACAAAGAAGGGCAATAAGGCGTGCCATGTTTACTAGCTGAGACACTTTGGTTGTGTCTGGTAGCTTTGAGATGGAGTATTAGACGGCTGGGTAAAAAACTGCTAGTGACGAGCTCAGCGGTTTATTCAAATTAGAAAAAAATTCAACTCTATGCAACCAGAAAAAAAACACAAAATATGCAGCTAAAAGCTCAACACTTTGTTACACTGATGGCTTGATGTGTAAATATGCAGTGCTCATCTTGCTAAATGATTAAACAAAGAAGAACCGCGTACATAGCAGCTGTTGCAGTTAGCCCGATGTAATGGTTTTCTATGTCATATGTGATAGTGAACTGTATATCTTTGCAATCCAGTTGGACTCATGATTGTATACATTGGACACATTTTACAGCCAAATTGGTTTATCAATCAATTGAATAAAAACAATCTGTAGATTAAACTATCCCCGGATTTAAAAAAAGTCTTAATAGCACAAAGAGGAAGAAAAACTCCAATTTAAACAAGAAGTCCGAATATGAACATGTTGTGAATCCAAGAAGCTGTCATTTGTAATTTGTACAGATTGAAAGTTTTTGGACAAAATCAGCTTTAAATCAAGAAGGACACAGATAGACATTAGGCAAAATTGTGGAAACAGATGGCAGATTTATTCAGATTAAAGTCAATTTGGGTTTAAAGCATGTGGACACATTTTAGAGATCATCCTGGATTTTATAGAGAGGATACTTAACACACCCACAGTCTGGTTTTTACTATGATACCAGTTGTAGCTGGGAACAAGTGTGACATACATGAGACTACATTCTGTTGGGCCAGGTTCAGGTTTTTGTTCTTAGGTACGGAAATAATGTATGATATGGAAGATGCTGTGTTCTCACTGTATCTGTATGTATATGAAGTATGCTGGATGTCTGTCTGCAGCAGATTGCTGGGTGACAAACTATTAATGACACACATATATCACATACAGGTAAGGTACATTGTGTTATCACTGCTGCATTTTGAGACGTAATTTGTTTAATGTTCCTCTATTCGTATCTTGTCATGCTAATATGTGCTGGGTAACTTTTTAACCACTCCACCCTAAGGGCCAATGAGTAGCATTAGAAGCTAACCGAACAAGCTAAAATTAAATAAGCACACAAATGAAGTTCGTCTCAAGCTTATTAAGGCTGAGAGAAGATAAATTAAACCCGCAGTGCAAATCGTTGCCTCTTGACAACAAGTCAATATGTCTGTTTCTGTTTTTTTTCCGAATAGCACTCTCTCTATTTGGTGATAAGAAAAACAACATTCAAGCCTCAGTGTTAATTGGGATGATTATTTAACCCTTAGTATGAGTTGCAGTACATTTCCATCAATGAACCGGGAATGCTGTGCTTTGAGTGTTTTCAGTGAGTTGTTCTCAGGTCAGTCATTCCAAAATGGTGTTAACTTGTCCATTTCCACGGTGACATACCTCAATGTTAAAGTGGGGTGACTCACTCGGCCATGCTGCTGGCCCTGTCTAGTCCATTTGTTTGAAGACGTGAAGGTCTGCTTTAGTCCTGGGGGGCTCTAGTCTGAGATAATAACTTTAATGTGCCCTTACCTAAACCTCTTCCATACACATACTGCTCTTTGCCGTCACATTGCTCTCGGCTGATATAACAAAGCTGTAAGATGTTTGTTTGGCTTGAACCTGTTGGCCAGGGAACTGCTGCCTCACTCGAAAGTGCTGAATCCATTTGACCTCTGACCTGTAGTCAAACCAAGTTCACGGTAATGCACAAAAAAAACATGTCAAACATGGTCATATCCACGGTGGTGTTTTCAGATTGAGTAGTGTTTTCAGAAAGGTAGCTTCCCACACAAAAACTACACAAATGTCTTTGTCCTATTCATTTTTCTGGCAGTAACAGTAATTTATTTCCCAAACATTAATATACATATAATTTATAGCCGACAAACTTGGCAAAGCACGTCCCATCAGCATATAATATAACTGCCTGTGTCCGTCTTAGGTTTTATTAACAACATAGTTTATTTTTAAAAGGTTGTTAATAAACATTACGGACATATTGTTAAAGTTATTGTGCACTTTGTGAGCATGCGTTCCACAGTTTATGAGATGATGCAAAATCACTGAATGTATTATCTACCACTGTACTGTATGTACGTACACACATAAACATAACACACTGAGCGGTTAGAACCTATAGTAAGTCCCCAGACTGGACACCAAGGAAGATAAATACCTTTTCAAATCATGAGTTCCACCTCGACATCTTCCCTGTTTTCAAAGTTCTCTGCACATTTTGGGGAGAACAGCATCAGCTAAAAACCTGATATTCAAATCCAATGCACTTTAAGTGTGCATTGGAATGCACCTCAGAAACAGCAAAACCTCCGCCAAACATGCTCTCTGCCTCGGTCTATAAATGGTGGTATCAACTGAGGATGACTTGAGTGCAAGAATCTTGAATTCCTGTTATCAACTTCCAAGTAGTTTTCCCTCTCCAAGTATCTCCTATATTCTACCTTCACTGCTAAATCAGCCATTTTGGCTTCAACTCAGAATGACAGCTTGTAGTAAATTGTGGAAGACAGAGAGTGTGTGTGGGACGTTATCACGCCTCACGCCTGGCTGTGCTGTCTCCTCCCGGGCCGGCCATGCCCGTCGAGACTGTAATCCAGGGCAGAGCGTCTCCCGGAGTAGACGCTGCGGCATGCTGGTTGACATCCAGAACAATATAACATCCAAATCCAGCTCAGACAGAAAGTACCAGAATGTATTTCACACATTATTGCTCTGCATCAGATGCTTTCCAGCAAGTTTTCTCTGGCTATAGAAAGTCTGGAAACTTGCTTGTAATTTTAGAAAATTTTCTGCTCAGTTTCAAGAGCAGCATTAACGAATCAAGACGGAATAAATGAAAGCGCTCTGATATAGCCAAGGAAAGTCATAGAGAAGTCATGGTATTTTCCATCAGGGCCACAGTGGGAACCTGCGCTCACTGCTTCGTACTGTTTCTCATTGTCTTCCTCAAGATTTCTTTCATTATCTGAGCTCTCTCTTTTCCTTTTTGTGTGTCTGTACTGTGTGTTTTTCACCGTCTTCCCAAACACGATATCCAAACCTCGTCACCCCTGGTGCCACATACTGTATCTCTCCGCTGTCACATATCACAGTATCTCCCTGTGCTCACCCTTCCTCGACCCTCAATGCAGCCACTGCTGATGAGAATACATTTCCATGGTAACTGTGACCAAGCCCACAGTTGCCTTGACGCCGGGTTTTGTGTGCCGGGGACAAGTGCTGATGCCGGGGAGAATCTGTTACTTTCACCAACAGAGACACTGCTTGCACCTCAATAAAGCCGGGGATAGTTTTATTATAATAGCCTCCTCTGTCGATAGGAGCCAGCTTATTTACAGTGTTTACGCTTGGGGCTCAGTGAAGGGGAAGCTGTGTGTGTATCGTCTTCGCTGGTGTTGGGATCGGGTGTCAAGAGCTGGTTCTGGTGCCAGATATCAGTGCCTTTTAATTCTACAATCGGCTGATGGGCCTCCATGTGCACCAGCGCTTCCACATTTGTAGCGTTTATGATCGGTTTGTTCGATCAGAAGGTAGGGTTAACTAGTATTGATTAATATTAAATCACAACAGTTGTGTAAATGTAAGAATAAAAGCAATGACAGCTTGACAGTTTGTTTTCAGCTGGGTATACGAATGCAGAACGGTTCCTTAGTATAGCCTCACAGAACTGCCAGCATGCCTGTAGACCTTCAGACTTGTTTTGCCTCAAACCAAGAGGAATCATGGCTTCTGATTGGCGTGCTTGTTAACAGTGTTTTCCAAGTTAAAAAAAGCCAAGTAAAGCTTTATGGACAGGATTAACATCGGGAACAGAAAAATGGTGAAAGAAAAATGTCAACAAAAATGTCAATAAGGAGATAGAAGCAGCTTCTTAAAACAACATGTCAACCTGTCCCATCAACTACTGCAGCTTTTGTGTCCACTGAAGAATATTTTTGACTTGTCACAGAAGGAAAACTACAGATGTTACTAATAATAATGACTGTTCCATTTCATTAAACTGTGACAGTAAGCCAGCATGCACAATACCACGGCTCTAAAACTGAAGCAGATAAATGGAATTCAGACGTCATTCATTTAATTGTTTACACCTGTACTTTACCAACTGTGACATGTCAAAAAGCCTTTTCTGAAACATGTCTATGATTTGAGTTTTTAGTAGTGGGAATCTGATGATGTTAAGGGTGAGTTTGTCTTTTAACACATTTTAGTATATATATGCTTGCTTAGATCGTATACAATAATTTGAACAAGGAATAGATCAAATGCAGAATCAGACACGGCATGTTGGGGGCCCCGGGGGGCCGGGCCCGCCCACAGAGCTGCTCTGCCCCCCATAGAGTCAGGAGCTTGTGATGTGTGATCCCATGCTCTGTACACGGTAAACTCAAACAGAGCCTACTAAGAGGGAGCCCTTTTTTATATTTATGAACGATGCTAACAGTCAAAACCAGCAGGGGAAGCGGCGTAGAAACAGCTGTTTGCGAGTCTCTCTCTCTCTCTCTCTCTCGTTGACTGTTCCTTCACTTACCTATCATTTCCCTTCTAATATAGGGCCAAGAAAAAAAAAAAAATTCTATTTACAACCACGTTAAGCAAGCAGGATAAGAAACCGTCGTCTGTCTGTCAATCGCGCTCCTTTTCTCTCCGTTCTCCGGACAGCGCTGCTGTGACATAAGCACCTCCTACAACCAACAGCGCTGTCCATGGTCCTGACACAACAGCTGAGCGGTATAGTCACTTTTTGTATCGGCCAATAATTTTGCTTTATTTGCTATTTTTTTATATATATATACATGAATATACTTACTATAATATACTTATACTTTTTGAGGTAGCTAGGTTACACATTTAAATTGTTTTCAATGATTAGTACATGTACGCTACTTTGCATGTAAATAAATTACCAGAATGTAGATAAAAGCATCAAAGTACAGCTTGTTTATCAAAGAAAATCCAGGGCGACGATGCCCTTATTGTCAGATAAGCTCAAGTGTTTCTATTACTAATTGTATTGCTCTGCTGGTCTGGTATTACGTCCACTTCTTGGATGCGGTGATTCCTCAGCAATCCAGGTAGTCTGTCTTTCCACTGACGTTTCCACGTCTTCACTGTCCATAAATTCAGACATGCATATGCTATGTATAGAAAGGAAGGATATGTTTGTAATTATATAATACACCTGATCAATACAATCATGTGCACCACCTATTTACATTGGGCCCGCTCACAGAAATCAAATGCCCTCCCACAGATGTATGTCTTCTGGGAAGAATCCATAAGATGAATCAGAAATGAAATCAGGATCGATAGAATCTAAAGGATACACCAGGGTACACATATGGTCCTGCAGTGTTGCCGTTGACCTTGTACAACGTTAGCGGAGGTCAGCCACGACTCCATCCATCTCCATCAGTCTCCATATGTCCAGCTCCAGTCTATTTGTCTCAGCTGCTCTATTGTCCTCTGATGGCCACATGACTCAATGCAACCTTCACACCCACACTTCATCTGATACAGCACACACACTATAGGCACATCCAGATCACAGTCACTGTCAGTGCTGTGTTTCTGCACTTGGTTGTCAAAGAAAAAAATATTTCCCTGTTTCTCTTAGAACTGACGTATCACTGTAGTTTGGTATTTTGTCACTGTATCCTTTCTTTGACCATCAAAATGTAAGTGTTAACATATTTATTTCAGTAACGTCATCGTCAGAAAATCTGCTGTTAAAGATGGAAACAATAAAAGCTTTGCCACGGCCCAGTATTCTAAAATGGCTCTTGATCTGAAAATGTTGGGGTCTGAATTAGATAAATGACTTACTTACTGCATGTTTCAAACACATGGATATCATACCTACTGCCTCTTCTAAACTATTGTAAATGAGGGGATTATGAGATAGTAATGATTTGAGGTAATAACAGGGACCGCAAAATTAGCTCATTTCCATTTTTACAGTACATTTTAATGTTTCACTTGAAGCGAACATCCACAGCTGGATGATACAACTGTCGTTGTATATTTTGATATGGATCAAATTTATTAAAACTGCTACAAGCAACAACGCTACACACTACATCCGATGTGAGGATGTACATATTGTAAAGCCCTCCGAGGAAAATTTCTAATTTGTAATTTTGAGCTATACAAAATAAACTGAATTGAACTACATAGCTGTACTACACTTTTAAAACAGCAACACAAGTATTAACAAGACACATCGTTTCTTTTTAGCTAAAATGCTAAATTGCTCACAATGACAATGTGCTGATATTTAGCAGGTGTGCTGTAACGTTTCCATATCTACAATCATAAACCAAAATATTGGACCAATCACCCTTTTGACCCAATGGTAATGCCAGGGAAACACCAGAGTTGTTACAATTCATCCTGAGGGGGACATGAATGTGTGTACCAAACGTCATGGCAGTCCTTCTGATGGAGACATTTCATACAAAACTACAAATCTCAATCGTATGGTTGTGTTGAGTGGATCACCAAATTCAGCAGTATCCATCCTCCCATTTTCATGACAGTCCATTTAATAGTTGAGACATTTCAGTCTGGACCAAAGTGGTGGCAATTAAAGACACAGATTTGACCAATTAAAACTACTATTTGTATGTATCATCTAATATGCCTGCTGTTGTTACATCATATATGTCACATCTTTCACTTCACTGTTATTTTTTTGGTTAGTTTATTAAATTAAATTATTGTAACATACTGTATCTGTGGTAATTATTTGAAGTGAAAAGGATTGCACGTGTGTGCATGTTATGCAGGTGGACATAAAGATTCACTGTGAAAGGGTGCCATGAAAGTTAGTCACATGGCGAGGATGTGCAGTAACACAACAACAGATGGAACACTCCCAGATAGATCAATAATCATCAGCACCTATAGACCTTCACCCCCATGAAATATCTCCTCACCAGATAACCTGTCCGGTGATAAGAGTGCCTACCCGCACTGTCTCCACTGACAGATGCACACGTCCATAAACCTTCGACCGAGACAACTGCTCCCTGAAAGACTCCTGGAAATGAAACAGCTGACAATAAAACTCTTCAGTCTGTCTGCCCTGAAACACACTCCTGTCAAATGAATCCAAGGCGGTTTCTCCTCCGGATCCATTTACAGAGGAGGTGGTGACCGTTTTTCTGACAGCTGGAGACGGATGGGTTTAGTTTATGAGCGGGTCCAGATGTCCGGTGCCGTCTGCCTGGTCTCTACCAAAGAGTAGTCTGAACTAGCACTCACTGCTGGATGTCTCTGTGGGTCTCCAAAGATGAATGGCAGAGATACTCATACACTGGCCAAGAGGATGAGAAGGTTTAAGGCAGGTTATGTGGTTGTGTTTGTGTGTATAGAGTTCATCTCGTTGTATAGGTCAATATACAACATATGTACATCCATTCTGCCTCGGAAATTAATGATTAAAAACTAAATGGAATAAGATGGAGTCTCTCTCTGTCTGGATGTGCATGTGTGTCCTTCTATTTTCACGACAGCAGTTCATTGTCTTCAACCTTGGCATGTGTATTGCTGAGGCCAGAAGGAAATGCGGTGTTGAGTGTGAAGTTATTTGGATGAGCGGCAATACTGGTGTCCAAGCAATCGGCCCGCTCCAACTAGCCACGTTTTGAACGGGCACTGCACTAGTTCTCATAGAAGTCAAAACACAGAGCATTTGGATTTGCAGTTGTGTCCGTTTTTTGTGAAACAGGAACATTATATAGCATGTTGTTGGGCGTGATATGTGTTTCTGTCCACACAGCACTATAAAGCACTCCAGCTCTGCTTACCAGCACCAGGCTGCCACTCTTCCCCAGTACTAACTGGGGGTCGGCTAATGGGATTAGGTGGGTTGGAAGCCCTCATAAATGAAGTCCCTGGTGAGGGGCAGGGAGCTCCAGCTTTCCCTTAACCCTCTTTAAAGCCTCGCCTTTCACAGTCAGTCAGACAGCCGCACTAAGACTGCACCAGCTCTGCTGCCAGTGTGCTCATAGAAGCTGTGCTCAGGGCGCTGGCTGATGTAACATGGATGGCATTTCCCTTTATAGCAAAAATGAAATTCATATTCATCATTCTTTTAAGATTATTCCTCAAGCAGTCTGGCTTTATTACATTGTACTATTGATGCAGACAGGGAGGATAAAGGCCACAGGCCTCATGCAAACCCAGAAAATCACACGGTTGGCTCAGACTGGTTTTGGATTGCTAATATTGGATACATCTGCCAGTCATTGTCCAGTCTGTCAATGTCTTCAAATGGGAATCATTAAACTAGATAGTAGCTCCTAGTAATGTTGAATGCTTAAATAAATGAATAAACAACAAAATAACTCAGATCTTTTATGGTGCTCAGTTTTTTTATGAGGGATGTTTATTTGTGTTGTTAGTTATATACTTCCTGTTTGTTACAACCACGTTAAGCAAGCAGCCTAAGCAACCCTCGTCTCGGTCAATCGCTCTCCACCGCTCCTTTTCTCTCAGTTGTCTGGACAGCGCTGCTGTGACCAAAGCACCTCATACAACCAACAGTGCTGTCCATGGTCCTGACACAACAGCTGAGCGGTATAGTCACATGTGACTGTCACTTGTGATATTTCATTGAGTTACATTTTTCATGATTGCAATGAGAAAAAAGCTTTTTTTCTCCTTACAACTAGTATTAGTAGCATTTGTATTAACACATATACCACTCGCAGTTGGAGATAGTGCAGCTTCTTGCTGAGGTGGTTTGTCAGATTTTGGGGGTGCGGGGGTTATGTCATAAATATGTTTGAATTTAAGATAATGACTTTGCTCAGATATTTACTTGTAACGAGATCAATAACATCTTAAACAGATATACAGATATTTGTATATTGTATTTCATATACAAGAAGTCAGAATTGATATCCTCACAATCTGAATCATCTGCTGCCAAATGGCTGCAGACATTGCAGCTGCTGTTGTCCTATTTCTGCAGGTTCTGTCAGCAGTGTAGTTTAATCTGGTTGATGCCGACTAACAGTGTGTGTTTCTCACTTTTTTTCCCGTAGAAATGTGAGCTCAGACGGGGCAGAGGCTCGGCGCAGACTGAGGGAATGCGAGGGATTGGTGGACGCCTTGCTGCACGCTCTCCAATCAGCTGTGGGGAAGAAAGACATGGATAACAAGGTAGTGTCTGATTCACCCACTAAAATACATATTCGTCAAGACATATTCATATGATGAATACAACTGTACAGTATATGCACAGTTGTTGTCTCTTATTTATTGATGTACTTGTAGATGAGAACTTCTGTCTCTTTTTCCTCAATAGTCTGTGGAGAACTGTGTTTGTATTATGAGGAACTTGTCCTACCACGTCCACAAAGAGGTGCCGGGGGCCGAAAGGTTCCAGGACCCCTCAGCGCCACAGGCTCCTGGTTCAGCAGGCCCACAGAGAAAGAAAAAGGATGACGCCGGCTGCTTCGGTGGCAAGAAAGCCAAAGGTGAGAAGGAGGAAAGAGGGAGATGGACAAAAATGCCATAACCACTAATCTGAATAGTTCGGAAACCCACAATTAGATTATTGCCTCTTCAATAAAACACATGCTTTTGTTAAATTAATAATAGAATCATTGGGATTTTTATTGCATAACAGGTCAATTATGATTAATTAGAAAAACTTCTTAAAAGTGTAGACAACTATGTGTAATGATTAGTGGGAGCTGCATATGGTGGTTTTATAGTCCTTATTATGGTTATTATCTTCTGCCTTGTTTTACATGGAATTGACAGAGGGGAAATCAGTTCAAACGGCTTTATTAAATATACCAGTCTCTACTTTATCCTCCTCTTCTTTATTGTATTTCAGTTTATTGTTGGTTTTATATGAGTGCTGAGCTTCAGTTTTCTTCTCTCTTGAAAATAGGGTTTAAATTTGACATAAACAAGAGTAACGTTTTGCTCAGTCAGAAAACCAATGATTAAACTTGATTAATCTCTTCAATTTGTCAATACCTTTATCAATTACATTTAACCGCTCAACTTCAACCATATTGTCCCACCATCTGTTTGGTATGCTAGATTTAAAATGTTCATCAAATACATAAAACAGTAAGACAGTGTAAACAACAATCGGTTCTTTAAAATGTTGGATCTAAATGAACTCAAATATAGAATAATTCACTACGATAACATTTTTACAAGGGAACAATATTAACTGTCACAGTAACCTCTTAGCTTCAAGGCAAGACTGTGGTGAGACTTCTCTGTCATGGACGTGCATCGTGTTACCGTCTGCTGCTCCAGGAGGGTTTTGCCGTTATTGATTCTCCTTAACAGATGTGCCATGTACGCACGCATCTTAATCAGCATTCTCCCAGGCCGTTAGCTCAACGACACTGTTATCTCTCCACTGTACAACATTAATGACTGCCATTAATCAGTCAGCCAATGAGGTGTAACTGCCAGCCAGTGACCCTCGACTTCTAATGACTCATTGGAGAATCCTTTGGTTCAGGGGTCAGGAGAACACAGTAGCTTACCTGTATACAGAGTTATAAAGACACCAATTAACCACATAAATACTTTCACACAAGCACACACTCGCTGAGAATAATGAGGCATTTAGCTGCTGCAGACCCTGAAGGTGTTCTTTGAAAGAACGAGGCTCAGGTACAGAAACATTAAATGTGGCTATAAAGGAGCATGGAGGCGGGTGGTTAAGCAACACTGTCGGCGATATGCTTGGTAATTTGTTCCCTTAAGTAGGCTACGTTTGGCCTACTCTTCAGTTTAATGTCACATTCAGTATTAGACATACCATTATGCTCAACACACGCTCAGCAGCTCAAGCTTTGTTTTAGCTTCTAAACAGGCTGATTTGTGGCTGTTATTTACGTCTCTTTGAGCACATCTCTGTTCTTCCCAGGCAGCGAGTTTAATGACGCTTACAGTTGGTGCTGTTGCTATGTATGTTTCACTGTGACTCTATCCTACTCTCCTATTCAACAATGGAAGCTGATTCCTTTCTTTCTTAGCATTTTCTTTCTTCTTTCTCTTACGTTTCTTCATGTCTTTTCCTATTTTCCTTTATGATTCTGGCTATTTGCTTCTTTCTCCATCTCCATCTAAAAAGCCATCCCACTGATGCCAACTCTCTGAGCATCCTTTCAGAGAACACCTCTGGACTCCTAATAGCTACCCATTCAGCCTCTTTTTTTTATCTCAAAAGTACTCCTTTTTTCTCCCTTTGCTCTTTCCATTTTTTTCTTCTAGTTTTTCTTCCCCCTTTCACCTTCCCTGTTTAGTAAAATATGCCATCTTTTTGTAAAACTGTTCATCTATTGCACAGCTTCTTGACACATGCGCACGTCTTGTTCACCATGCCTCTTCTCCCTGCTTTGTGTTTTTTGCATTGCCGCTGCTTCCTTGGCTAACTATAGAGGAATGGTTTAATCAAGGTGAGTGTCCCCCCTCAACCCTTCTCACTTAATCTCTCCTCACCCTTCTCCTATTCATTCTCTTTACCCCTGGCTGTAGAATAGTTCAAAGTAGTTTTGGATGTCTTCCAAAAAATCTGAAAAACTTCCAGGGACTTTAGGGGAAAATTGGGGTGTTTCACTTATTCCACATGCATTCCCTCACCATACTGACCTGAGTATTATAGGCTCCACCCCTCCCAATTCAGTTTGTTCCTCCAAGATAAACGAAAGTTTAAGGTGATCAAACTTGGTGAAACAGGTAAGTCCATCGGGATGTGAAGTAGAGCTTGACTACGGTAATCAAACGTATCGAAGATGCAGAAATTAAAACCTCAAACTTATTTCGTCTGAATCTATGATTGAACTGAAATTAAACTGGAATGTAAAACCTTTTATACTCCAATTAAAACTAATTCCAACTAACCAGACTGCTACTTTCTGGATCAAACTTTAGCCCTTCACCAATCCCCTTGTGTTTTGAAGAATAAATGTCAAACTCTGCTACAGACCCGGTTAGAGTGTGTGTGTGTGTGTGTGTGTGTGTGTGTGTGTGTGTGTGTGTGTGTGTGTGTGTGTGTGTGTGTGTGTATATAGGTGCTTTTAATTATATGGATTATGGATTTTAAAATATATATATCAGCAAAAGTTCTTCAGTACTTAGTGCTAAAAGAATAGTTTGACATTTTGGGAAATACTCCTAATTACTTTCTTGCTGAGAGCTGGGTGAAAAGATTGATATAACTCTAATGTCTATGTATTAACTATGAATCTAGATGCAGAAGTCCATTTAGCTTCTATAAAGATTTGAAGTGGCTCTGTCTAAATGTTTTTACCTTAAGACAGAGTCATGCTGATTCCCCTTGCTTCTCGTCTTTACGCTAACCGAAGATAATTACTTGCAGGCTGTAGGTTCGTGTTTAGTGAACAGTGACATAAGAGTGATATTGATCTAATCATCTGACTCGCGGCAAGATGGTGAGTAAGTGTATTTCACAAAATGTCGCACTATTAGGTTTAGGTGCTTTCATGAATATATAGTGGTTTTAAGTATTTTGAAGGGGTGGCAGGACTAGTTCATCTTCTGTCTCTGTAGCTCATTCAATAAACATGACCATTAGCCGGCCGAGTTGCAATCACTCACATCCCCTCCCACTCCATTCCCCCTCCTGCATTACAGTTAAAGTAGGAAAGTGTATGTATGTGATGGTGGAAAGAGTTTTGTATGCAGTTATAGGTTTGTGTGGCCTTGTGCTCATACAGTATGTTTTCAGTATATATACAAATTAATGAACATGTGAACGAACACACCCGTGTTTGATAGCCAACAGACGGTGTGGGATGTGCAGTTTGTGTGTACTTCTGTACGCTTCTAGCTCGCTGCACTGTTTACATGCACACATTGATGCGTTTTGTGGGTGTGTACACCTGGATTAGACTGATATGTCTCTTCAGAGATGGAGAGGTTATACCATGAAAATACAGCAATTATGATGTAAACATTAACATGGTTACATTTAAAAGACACTAAATATAAAAGGTACTGTATTTGCAGCTTCAGTTTAAAAATATCTACATCAGCCTTCCAAATCCATATCGGTCTAATTCTGGTGTCAACGACGTAGTCTTCTTTAAACAAGTTTTAGGATGTGGCACTGACTTTGTCTTCCCTCCTCTCTCCTCTCTCCAGGCAGGAAGAACGGAGAGAATGACAAAAACTATGACACACTGGATCTGCCCAAGCGCTCAGAGCCGTCAAAAGGTAAGCCTTTTCTGTCGAGCAAAACATCCCTCCGTTAACGCTTTCGCTCCTGGGGGAGAATGTAACTGAGGGGAGCGAGTCTGGAAATAACTCGCCTCATTGAGATGTTATCCTGCAGGATGAGACAGATAGGAAACATGTCAGATCTTGGACAGCCAGGCGGGTGAAGATGAGTGTGATTGGTTTGATTGGAGGCAGGTCAGGTGTGTAGGGCAACAAAAGCCTGGGAGGCCTTTGACGGAGAGAGGCGGTCTGGTAATTTAGCTTTGTTTGATGGTTTTGTGCCTTCACTGTGACAGTCAATTGTTGGCAGCTTGTGAAAGAATTAACTCTGTAAGCCATCTTTTTGTAAAATACAACAATGCACTGAGACACAAAAGGCAATAAAAAGCAGCCCCTTATTGTATTCTGAGCTCTATGAAGTTTGGAGCTAAATGGCATCCATTGTGTTATCTGTTGCATTGTACTGTGCTACAATTCATTGGTGACTACGGTTTATAGGAGTGAGCAATATGGACAGAATCTTCTGTCACTGTATATGTTCTTTCATAGTACACTTGGAGCTGAAATAGTCTCATAAATTGATTATGGTGGGGACAGAAATGTGCCTCTATGGAACACTCGTGCCACTGACGGGCATGGCCCCCCAGCACCATCATATTAATGTTCTTAATCACTTTGTGTTGTGACTATTTCCCTTTTCTGAGACTTCTGCTAGCTTTGAGCCACTGCTTATAAATGCTTTGTTAAGCATAGAGAGTCTTCTCTTGAGATGAAGTCACAGAACATACTTAACTAATACTTAACTAACGAGTAGTAACTACCTGAATTAATCATGAATTGCAGCTTTTTTTTTATCATTTACTAACACTTTACAAATGATCTTATTAATCATCTATAAGTCCTTAATACTTTATTTCCAAACGGGGAATCCATCATTTATAAAGTATGAATACCCAAGCTTATTAATCAAGAATGAAACATTTATAACTGTGTTTATGAATTGCATACTAATGAGTTACTAATGAGTGTTCATGTTGGAATAATGCTTTATAAATGATGAATTCAGTGTTTATTCATGCTTTACTAATGCTAAATAGTGTGTACTTATTATAAAGTGCCAATAAATGTTACTATGGAAACTGTGACGTCATCTGGGAAGTTTGGGGAGGAGCCACATCTTCTTTTATCTTTACATTTATGTATGACTCCTGACCTCTCCCCTACCTGTCTTTTGTATAGAGCAAATATTAAAAGATACAATTGCATTTCTTATGAAACAAATGGCCATAAAGTGCATAACTGTCTGTGAGTTCGTACGTCTGACAGTGCATCCGGATGGCAATAGAATGTGTAGTTGCTTGTGTGTAAAGACTGTATAATAATGTGTGTGCGGATGTCCATATGTCTAGTGGTGTCTGTGGAATTTGTCTTCACATGTTACACACCCTTATTTGGTGTTTACAAATCAGCACCTTCTTCAGCGTCCAGTGGCAGGCACTCAAAGTCAATACCACTTCCTGTTTGACTGTTAATTAGCAACATTAACACGGCAGAGTAGGCTCTCATTAAACTAGATCACATTTTAATTGCTGTGCTTTTACAAGTTAAGCCGATTTCGCCTTTTTTATCACTCCTAAAGGTTTTCATGGGTGAAAGCCAAGCTGGCATGCTGAGACTGTGGATCTATAGCGGTTACAATTGTGGTGCGATTACGTTACACAATGTGCTAACAACACCCTTCGGAATTTTGAATCCAGAGAAAGCAATTATCGTTATAGGCCTAAATGTCAAACACGGTTGAAATGTGTGTGTGTGGGTTCACGTTGGAGAGAGCACTCTGCATTTTCTTGCTCACAGACAGACAAATCATATTTGACGTTTATTAGCTCCACACACGGGCGAATAACAACAGCGAGGTGCATGGATAATAAGCTTAATCACTAGAGCGAAACCCACATTGACTTTCAAAGCACATTTATCACTTTTTCCTCTTCAGGAAACATCGGAGGTGAAAGTGCTGGTGACTGCGAGCCCATACAAGTCATCAGGATACCTTGTTTGTATCTCTACGAAAATGCATTTTTGTATGTGTCAGGCATGCACACGACCCTCTGCCGACAGCGCATCCCCTGGTCATCTGTGGTGAGAGATAGAGTATCTCTCATTCTGTGGCGATGGCTAAGAGAGATATGGCAGATTACATGTGTATCCCGGTCCTGATCTGATGTCAGACAGAGGGAGGTCAGGCTGGACCTGGCACTGGGCAATGATTAATCTTTGCCCAGAGAGAGAGAGAGAGAGAGAGAGAGAGCGAGAGCGAGAGCGAGAGCGCGAGAGAGCGAGCTTTGGAACTGCAAAGTTGGGTGACATTTTTTTAGCCCCTTAAACAAATAGCATGATATTTTTGGGAATTCCATTTGTTCACTTTCCTGCCGATTGTTAAATAAGAAGATCAATACCATGCTGTTTGTACAGTAAATATGAAGCTACAGTCAAGATAAAGTAAGCTTAACTGAACATAATTAATAATAAATGTCCTCAAAAGTTTAAGTAATGCTATAGTAATAATACTGCTGCCATTCCTGGCTGACACCAGATGCTACAAAATGTAATAAGTTTCTTTTTTTTAAAGTGAATATAATTTTGACTTAAGGTTGAAGGCGTACAAGCATTGAACTAGACACATCTGTTTATTATTTCACATCAATACCCACTCTTCTACATTCTATTGACTATATCTCAAAAATCAATGCTGTGTTTTTACAAAACTTGTCTCGCCAGATTCTCAGTTGATGTGATTCGTCTTTCTAGTTGATTATGTGGCCACTTTGTCAACCTTAATTGATTGAGTGAGTTAGTTTGTCCATGCAGGTTCACCAGAAATGGGACCTGTTGCAGGCACATACATCAGTAGAGATGTCCATTATTCATGCGGCCCAGAACAGAGGCCGAGAAAAAGAGAGGGGTGGCTGTAATAAAAGTAATTAACAAGTGTGAAAAGACACATTTCATTAAAGAGCCGTTGAGTGTGGCGGCTCCTGAGATGATGAAATATTTTCCCAACAGTTAGCTGAAACCACAGCGTAAACCTTTAGATTGAAGAAAGGTCAGGTGAGGGGAGAGAGAAGAAGCCGTGATGTGTGACGACTGTGTGTGTGCACCTCTCGCCTCCTTGTCTCTGAGAGTTGAGGTTAACATGAAGATGCTATCCAGCCAGAAGAGGAGGTTGGATAGAATATAGAAACAGTGTTGACCCTCCTGAGAGAAACACAGTGCTTCAAATTAATTAGCCTTTACCTTGTATGCAGCCTCCATTTCTTGCTTCAGCTCCTCCCTTCATCTGCTCTTTCTTACCCTTGTCCCTCTCCACTGTATTGTCAGAGCGGTGTCACGATGCAGCAGAGCGAAGAGCCTCACATCCGCTCTCAGCGTGTGGGTGTGTTTTCAATGAGCTCCAGCAACCACAGTAAATGTACATAATACAATCGGGGGAAATGCAAACAAAGACAAGTTCCACATTTCCAGTAGAATACCTGATGGTGAACTACTGATGGCAACAAGAAGAGCTCCTTTATTTGTTCTATTAAAAAAAAGTCAAAAAACAAAACAGTGTCTGGGATTGCTCAACAAGAATAGGACCAAGAATGGGGAATGCAGTCCATATAGTGCAGGAAACAAGCGTCCACTTTGCTTTTCTAGCTCATGAAATTTTTTTGGTAGTACGTCGACCTCGACAGGGCGGCTGTAGCTCAGGGGGATGAGTGGTCGTCCCGCAACCACAAGGTAGCCGGTTCGATCCCCTGTCCCCCCATAGCTCACACGTCGAAGTGTCCCTGAGCAAGACACTGAACCCTAAAATTGCTCCCCGGGCGCCTCACAGGGCTGCCCACTGCTCCTTAAGACATTAAGGATGGGTTAAATGCAGAGGACACATTTCATGTATGTATGTACTATGACGAATAAAAAGGATTTCGATTTCGATTTGGGCAGATGGTGACATTTCCATTACGCAACACAGATGTGACAATCATGAATTAGCATGTCGTGTCTGTGAATCCATACTTGGTCTGAACCAAAGTGGTGGATCGGCTGACCGACCAGCCAACATTATTTGTCCTTTCTGACCACATTGAGTTCATTTATCAGCCTACAGTCAATAGGGCATTATAGTGATATTAATCAAGAGTATGCATATTAAACTCCTGATTGCCTTTTACCTTTTACCTCTTGGCCAGCATCACTATTATGTTTTTATACGAGGAAATAATTGGAAATATTGTGGGTGAACGCTGTTTCCTCTGGCAGAGCTTTTTCCCACCATGATGAATCTTTTTGTCATCGATCCCAGCTGCATTAAGTAGTGCTAATTAGTCATATCTGACAACAAGGGCATTCTGACTAAGCAATAAAGGCCTTGCGTTTGAAAGGCATCAGTGCTTTCCATGACTTTGCCCTCTTGGTCTCTCTCGTTCTCCCTCTACCTCTCTTACCACTTCTCATTTCTCTTGCTCTCTGCCACTTCAGTGCTCTCTCCATCCCTGGGAGATTTATTGTGCTCCCCTTGCCTTGCACACTCCGAGCAATTGATAAAACAGCAGCGTTTACCAAGACGACAACTGTGTAACGCACCTCGCTACTTTGTCTTGCAAGCTGAGTATTTCATTTATGGAGAGATTTTAGCTGACAAACAACACTAGTGCAAGCTGTTATGTATTGCATTGTATAACCCGCTTTGATATCATCCCACTGGAGATTTCTATTTGTAGTATAATGAACAATGACTGCTTTGCGATTGGAGTCATCTCCGTCTCTGATGCGTCTCAGCTCTTGAAGTCTGAAAACTCACAGGCTCAATTGAATTAAGAAAAACGAAGCTACACTTGCATTGTTTGTCTCTGCTGTTGTGGAGGATAAAGATTCCTCTTTATGTCTCTGTGGCATGAACGTGATTCTTCTAATCCTTACTGCAATATCTCTATGGCTTGAAATCTGCGGCAAGAAAAACAATCGTCTTGCCCGAAGGCACGACGACCGTCCTGCTGCAGTGAGCAAATATGTTCAAGCAGATCCATTTTTCAAGATAAAGTCTCTTTGCGTCATTAAGTGCTGCCAAGTTTGCTTCAGAGTAGCACAATTCCAATGGCAGGGGAAATGTTGCCCTCTTCTGCGCTCTACTTTGCACCCCAAGTTAAAGCAGGATATCATTAATAATTTACTTGTCATCCAAAATTCCAAGCAGCCGTCCTATGTAGGCGCTCTCCGTTTTCACGGTTGAGGAATTCAACACCCAGATAGTGAAAGCTGACTCGTGGCCTTGCTGAGTTCCTGCTAGATTGCAGCTTGTTGACCACTTTGGTGAATCACTTACCCTTTTGTTAAGAATGAACACACCACTCAGTTGCGTCCATCCTTCACCTCCTATTCCTCACTTCCTGCCACCACATTTCACAGCAAAGTGAGACACCAAATGAAGACAGCTACCTCGTGAATGTGTGCGCCCAGAATGTCATGTACACAAAGCGTGCACACAAACAAAAAGCATACATATAAACATCTCACGCTTGTACGGACACATGCTCACGCACATTCACACATTCTTTATCACTCTCAGCTGCTATCCTGACACGTAGTGTTCACTTCACACAAAGTTAGATCCAGACTGTCTGGCACCTTATATCCCTCTCTGTCTCTTTGTTGCCTCAGTCATTGCATTTCCTTCAGCATTACACCTTCCTTACTTCCTTGGAGGGAGCGACTGTGGATCAGTGGTAGAGCAGGGTAATCCTTCAATCGGCGGTTCGATCCCCAGCTCCTGGTCCATATCGATGGATGTGTCCTTGGGCGAGACACTTAACCCCGCGAGACACTTAAGTCTATTTATTATTTACCATTTATGCCTAATATACAGCAGTACCCTCTTCTAAGAAAAGGAGGCCAGTGTATCACGAGGTGTGATAAGTGACTAATTGGTTTCATATTTCTATTCCATTTCTGCCGCAATCTTCAAACGGAAAGGCAAAGCTAAATGGGAAAAACAAACAAACAGACCAAAAAGAGTTATTGTATCTCAGGAGACTTCCTATTTATATAAAGGAGGAGTCAATATAAACAAAAACCTCAAACCAAAACATCAGACATAATCATGTTCTCGAAGTTTCAAACTGTTTGTATTACACTTTCCTGCACTGAACAACTTTGCACAGGGGTGCCCCAAGTGGAGATGATTGATACCTCTGAGTCAAGCCACAGATGTTATATTACCCCATTTACACTCACTTCATGGATCTTGGGCAGATTGAATAGCTATCTGATATCAAAAAAGCTAAATGGAATTGCAGCCAGGAAGCATTCGAGATAAATTAAAAAGAGATCGTTGAGATGCATTCCAGCCAGATGTTGAAAATATGTAAATTCATCCATTCCGTACCAGGTTGCATAAGTAATCTTAACTGTGAACTACATCAGTAAACAGCCTGTAAAATAGCCTCAGTGGTATTGACACTAAAATCAGTCATCTTTCTCCGTGTTACATTAAAGCAACAGTAAGAAAGCGGCGCTAGCGTTTGCATGAAGTGGAAGTTTAGCATTGATCTGATCCCTGATCAGTGCAACCATTGAAGTAGTGTAACCTGCATTGCTGAGCAAACGGAAGCCCTCCATGTTAGCTGATGGAACATGAACCAAACTAGAAAATCATGCTTATTATACGTATTCTTATCACGCTGATGTATGTTCGAGTGTTCATTTTATTAATAAATTCAGTTTAAATCCGTTATTTGATACTATAAAAGGGGTCTAGACATCATGATTGACAGCTTCTCTGCGTGAAGTTAACAGTTGCGTAGCTGGAGTCTCTGGAATTATGCGTAAAGTAGGATCATCAAGATGATGGGTCGGACACCCATATTCACTACTTTGACGACTGTCATAAGGGAAAGATGGCAGCGTCGATATCCAGGATATTTTGGCTTCACTTTTGACCAGTGGGAGGAAGTGGAGACCCATCTTCCATTTATATATACAGTCTGTCCCCTGGACTAAAATAGGCCTGAACCAGATTAGCATACAATGGTGAAAAAAGCAAGCTGGAGACAATCAAATCTGGTTTACAGAGATGCATATGTGTGTAAATACAGTGTAATAAATTAGGTGTAGATATCAGCTGGATACAAGACACTTGAAATGTTAAGTAATGTAATGTAAAGGCCTTCTCTTACCAAGATTTAGTTTGAAGTAACTCGACCTAATTATCTTTGTTGTGCCCGGTATGGAGTGTTGATGGTGGAAGGACATAACTGTCTCTCACTAGAGGGAGGAAGATACAAGTCCTTGTAATATTATGTGTTTTGACAGTGCCTCAGTTCATTTGGGAACACAGCATGTCAACAGTGTGGATATATGCTATGTGTTTATTTTATATGCCAACCTGGTAAAAGCTCCAGATACTAAATCCCTCACACCACCTCACCTGAGATTAAAACTGAATCCATCTCTGCCACACCAGCAGTTGGGAGTGCTGCTGAGCCACGGATAACCTGACACTTCTCAATACCATATTACATACCAATTACTTAAATGTTGAGAACAAAAATAAGCACTGCACAATACAGAAAAGGGGCTAATTATGTGGATAGCCAGCAGCTTTCAGCTGACATTTTTGCTCCTCCAACTCGCCCCCATCCTCTCACACAGAGAGCTGTTTCACACAGGCAGTGATGAAAGGGAGTGATAATAAGGCTAGGAAGAGTAAAAAAACAAATGAAGGGAGCAAGAGGTTTATTTAAATGGCCCACCTTGTGCTTTGTTGGAAATACAAAGAGGTTTGCATAATGCTATTCCTAGGAGGTCTCATTTTAGAGTGGCTGCTCTACACATCATTAGTGGAATGAAGTCCTTGCAGATTAGTGTGTGTGTGTGTGTGTGTGTGTGTGTGTGTGTGTGTGTGTGTGTGTGTGTGTGTGTGTGTGTGTGTGTGTGTGTGTGTGTGTGTGTGTGTGTGTGTGTGTTGATGCGTCGCAGCATTTATCCACCTGTTCTTGGCAAAGGATAATTCCCACTTCCGCTGTGGCAGTTCATAAACCTAGTACCACTTCCACCCACTGCGACATCAGTGATCAACTGTTTCTCAAGTTGTTTAAACTTTTCTAACCCTAAAAAATTGCAGTACCCAGATCAGTGCGTCTCCTCCTACGAGGCTCTGTGGGATTCTGACAAATGTGGGGAATCCACAGTTGCCGGCAACTTCAGGCTCTTCGGATGATTAACCATGTCATTTTCCTCCCCCAACTCCCCAAACCTGAGCAGTTGAAGCAAAGGGATAATTACAAGACAAGACCGATTCCAGGGAAGTGGGATGAAGCGCAGTGAGATTTACTTGCCAATTGGAGCCTTTGTTTGGCCCCGTTTAAGGCACAAGAGCACTGCTTCCTGTTTCTGCGAGAGACGCTTTAATCTAATTAAAAGCAGATTAATGGCATGCTAACTAGCATCGCTGGAGCTACAGCAGAAGCTTAGTGAGGGGGAAAAATGCCCCTCTCAAGAATTTGCCACTGTCCCGTTACTGGTAAACAGTAGATGAAATATTGGTCGTAAACAGTCTAGACTGTTGTAAACAGGAGGGCCTGAATGCACCCTAAGGACTGCTGTCCTTGTATACAGTCGAAGGAGAGCGTCAGATGGAGCGGAGAAGAGTTTAGTAATGGCAGGCGTCCAATCAAACTGTCTCTCCACTGAGGTTTTACTCTCACCATAAAAGCAGTCAGTTACATCAGGCGAACATGATGCTTTGGATTATATTTTAGGGATACAACTGCCGTTTATATCCTATGCAACATCAAATGTGTGCGCTCGTGAGCCGAAGAGCGGAAAAGGCCCGAGGTCCCAGTTCTTTAACGACATTCCTGTGACTGATACAACAGCCAGGAAAGAGAGGAGCATAAGAAGGGGAAGTACAAATGGTCTAAGGAGAAATATTTAAGCTTCTATTTATGTTAGCAAGCGAGAATGCTGAGTGGTAAAAGGGCGGTGTGAAACGATTTTTTTTGGTGGTGAGTTTTTCATCGTCCACAGCCAATCTGTTGGATTATAATCCCAAGTATTTGGGTTTAGAAGTGCGTTTGATTTTCACTCACTGCCTTTCATTCGACTCTTATAAGCACACACACTCATGCACACATCCAAATCCTAATTCATAAAGCTGCCCACAAACACAGTCACACACACACACACATAAACGCACACAAATATGCTCTCACATGCACACATTAAGTGCCCGGTGCCCTTTACCGTGAGGGTGGTATTATGTGGCTATTAGAGGTGCTGTTGTTTGTCAGATCGTTGCACAGAGAGATAATATAACCGGAGAAAATTGACCACAGCATCCGCTGTGTGTGTGTGTGTGTGTGTGTGTGGGGGGGGGGGGGGGGGGGGGGGAGAAAAGCATTGACTGTCATCCTCCAAGGCAAGAGTTAATCCAGAGTATCCATCACACTTTAGCGTGCCATTTCACGGGGGGTGAGGGGGTGCTGGCAAGGCTGGAAGGAGCGTTAAATGAGAGATGGGTGCTGACACCGACCAAGACACAGGAAATCCCTCCACCGTCAAACACCATCACAGCTGGCATCACGCATTCGATGCAGACTCTAGCCGGAGACGGAGGTTGCATTTGTTTAGGGGCTACCGGTCTGGATTTGGTGCACCAGGATGTTTAAATAGTCTGAATTTAAGGTGAAACATCAAAACCAAAAAACATCTCTATTGCCTCAGATTCTGTCTTCTACTCTATTCAACACACATCAGCAACTCCCCACCTCCTCCTCAATTTGTCACATAAAGGCGTAAATGTTTACCATCACTGTTGAATTACAGAAACTATTGCTTCTAAAAATACTCACCCTCTCCTGGTGCGAGCAAAATGACCAGAGTAAAAACAGCCAGAACAACTACAAGGTCCTGCACACCCACACAGGTCAAATGAATGGAGCTATGACCACTATTACCCATGTTTTCTACCGCAGCAGGTACAGCAACAACAAAGTCAGAGCAATGGCTATCACTTTGCACTTACCCACACAGTCCTGAAGAGAGGTCTAATTATAATAATAAATAATCCCTTATTAGTCCCACAGTGGGGAAATGTATTCTCTGCATTTTAACCCATCCTTAGTAATTAGGGAGCAGTGGGCAGCCTCGTGAGACGCCGGGGAGCAGCTGGGGGTTCAGTGTCTTGCTTAAGGACACTTGGACATGCGAACTAAGGGAGACCAGGGATCGAACCGGCTACCTTGTGGTTTCAGGACGACCACTCTCCCCATGAGCCACAGCCACCCCTATAATTAGGCAAAATAAGTGACACCTGTGTGGGTGTATGTACAGTACCATGGCTGTGTAGAGAGGCCTGACATTCTGTAGACAACACAGGTAGATAAAACAACAAATGAACTCAGGTGAAAGCTTTTAGACCAGTTAACACACAGGGAGGCAAAAGCAGAACAACTAAACCAAGAAGACCTCCAATATGAAGAAACACAACAAAGCCCCACTGTTACACAAATCGACAGGTTCTTATCACATCCTTCGTCCACATTTACAGCAGATGAATCCACTGGTGAATCCATTTGTGACGCGTTTTCCAGCTCATTCTAAGCTCCTCAAATGAAGAGTTGCACTCTTATTAGTATCCCATGCACACTGCTCTAGCATCAAATTATTCCACCATTTTCGTGTGGTGATGGAAATGTTCCTTGTTTAAGTTATTTATTGGCACCAAAATATTGAGTACTGTTATCAGAAGCTTGAAAACAAAGAAATCAAGAACGGACCTTAGTGTGAATCTAGTGTGTGTATGTGCACTCCTGTCCATCATCCGGACTGCAGGCCCAGTATGAAGGTAGATTGTTTTTGTTTGCGTAATAAAGACACAAATCTACCTTCATAGGCCAGGTCAGCCCATGTGCCCCCCTTTAGAAACAAGAGGTCTTAAAAATGTACATTTGAGTAAATATTTTGCAGCCAAATCAAATTGTTTACAGGTTATTCAACCTTTGTTTCTTCATAATGCATGTAGTACTTGACAGGGCTTGTACAAAGGCAATAAAGTAGTCCATGAATGTATCACGATCCCTCCTCGTCATTGTGGAGGTTGGTCTATGGCTTATGGTTTATTGCTGGTTACACCTACAGTCTATGGGTATATCTATCGTTGTCTTTTGTAATTATTTTCAGTTAATTTAGTTTGTATGCCCTCTGGCTGTTCAGAGAATAATGCAGCTCACAGCGCATAGAGTATAAACGCCTCCGTTCATGCTAGGAGCTTGCATGCCGTCTGCGGAGGCTCGCGCTACGGCAACAAAGGCCTCTATCTTCAGTCCCCATTCCAGTCACTGCCGTATCTCTATTAACTCCCCTCACACACATGCAAGCAGTCCACAGGATTATCTAGGCTTATTCCCGAAGGCTGGACTCCCAACCTCCAAACCCCCATCCCAAACTGTCAAGTACATCATTTAGTTTGTGGTGCAGTGCATCAGTTTTTTTTTTCTGGAAGATTGTAGATGGTGTTTTTTTCTTCTTTCTTTTCCTCTTATTACTGTCTTGTAGCCCTGACCCGGTCAATGCATCTCTGTGGACTATTTACCAGACAGCTGTCCCATCCACCATGCAAAATTCATAGCTCAAATCCTTTTTTAGTCAATCCATCCTCCCCCTTCAGTCCTTTTTACCTTTTCCTTTCCTCTCCCCAACCCACATATGATGTATTTCTTCCCTGCACTCTGGTCACATTTGTTCCTTTCTTCTCTGTTTCCTCTCCCATCCTCCCCTTGTTCTCCTCCTCTTCCTCCTCTCCTCTCATCATCCTCTGTTGATGCACACTTTCTTTATGCAGGCCCTTTTCAGATGTAGGTAGATGCAGCAATGTTAGGAATCAACTGTCATTGGAATTTTTGTTGAAAGCACAACACCGACTGGACAACTTAAGCTTGTTTTTCAGGCTCAGGTAAACAACTAAAACTGCCAACCAGGAAAATAGGAAACATTGTCCACCCCCCACAGCTTTCTCTGTGGGCCTCTCCCTCTCTCTCTCTCAATCTCTCTCTCACTCTCTCTCTTTATCTTCATCTCTTTCTCTCTCTACATATTTTCTATATCTCTTTCTCTTTGGCAGGCTCTGGCTTTTGCCTGAGTTTCTAGTTTTGTTTGTGTCTGGGTGAGGACGTGACTTGCTTGGGTAAAGGGAGCAGACACTACTCAAGGTGATGCTGAAATACACTACACTCCTACTAAATGCACACAGTCATGCGCACTAATGCGCTCAAAAGCAGATACATACGCCTCTCCACTCCGAAGCACTTGAGTGTCTCAGGGTGCTGTTGCTACTAAACGTAAACTTACACGGAGCATAAGCAGAGCTCGGCCAGTAATTGCAGGCCTCAGGTCAGCATTTTGCCCAGTTTGTTTAGAATCACAGGAATCGTTGGTAAGGTTGAGAAAGGTCTCTTTGGCTACTTTGGTTGCCAATTTGGCTTTCCAGTCAGCCCGTCTTAAACTCATTACCTCTGAATGAGGTGCATCACTTACACAAGCAGGTGGCTGTTCTATGGAGTGGGCAGATTGAAAGGCAGTTTGTTCCTTTTCCTTGTTTTGCTGTTTCTTGTCCAACTGTCTCGTATGGACGTCAAATGGACAGATTGTTAGTGGCAATGGAGATGGGGTTTCCATAGCAACCCCAGTATGCTCTTTCATTTCTACATATTGTCGGCATCACGAGGTAGAGGCAGTTGTTAGTCAGTTTTCTTTTAGTGGTGAATATATGGGAGGTTATGAGAGAGAGGCAAGCTGAGAGAAAAGCAGAGAAAGAAAAAAAAAATAGAGAAAATAGATGTTCTCAGCGCAGAGCTCTGTATCAGTTATATATCTGCAGACAACTTAATAGCACAGTCCAAACATGTATCTGCATTATGTGTGATATGCAGGGTGCACGGCAGTCGTTCAGCTTCAGCCTCATGACCGAGTGTAAACTGTGCATCAGTATAAGACATTCAAAAAATGTGACTAACAACTGCTTCTACCTCGGGGCGGCTGTGGCTCAGTGGTGAGCAGGGTCGGCGGTTCGGTCCCCGGCTCCGCTAGCCCATGCCGATGTGTCCTTGAGCAAGACACTTAACCCTAAATTGCTCCCGTAGCTGCGCCTACGGTGTATGAATGTTAGATAGTCCTGACCTTGCATGGTAGCTCCTCTCATCAGTGGGTGAATGATTCCTATGTAAAGCGTCTTTGAGTATTTAGAAAAGCGCTATATAAAATCAAAGTATTATTATGGAAAGTAAAGGCCGCTCCATCACACAGTACACTTGCCAGCATCACAATCCACACGCACGCGTAGAATGTAGATCATACATACACTGCTCAAATACTCAACAATAATGACAATTAATAAAACCAGGTGTGATCAACACATACAATAAAGTATCAAGTCACAATATATCAGTCCCCAATAAGATCATATTCTAAAATACTACTTGTTGCATTATATCTATATTGTATAAATATTTTGATGGAAGATGGAATGAACCGTCTTAGCCTGCAGATTGGCATTCTGAACCGTCTGCATGAAGACAACATCTGTAGTGCTGCGTTCAAAATATGTGTTCGGTCATTCAGACTTTCTGTCTCCTTAAACACATATTTTTCATATCGGGGCTGAAGAAAGTGATATTATTTTTCCCCTATGATCTTCATGATCGTTTGAGTAATATATGCGAGCTTAGACTTTCACTGTACTGACAGGTTACCCGACCATACGTGTATGCCATATTGTATAAATGGGAAAGATTACCATTGTTATGACTTGCGAGGGTTCACCTTATTTGAATGTATTTTTGATAGTGTTGGATTAAATAATTTTCATGATAGCAATGGCAGATCGCCAAAGCTGAGCAGCATCCGATCCGGGCTTATGCCACACATTGACCCACGCAGATAGACCGCTGAATGGGCTATTATTGTGCTTGTTGTGCTTTCAGACTGAAATCAGCCCTGCGTTATCACAATGCAGGGGGCTGCACCAGGAAGCACAGTTTCCATGACAGATCCAAAAATGTTACAGCAAATGTCCAAACACGACACAGCGATCATAGTACTCTGACACAGGATTTTACTGTAGAGTTATCACGGCAGCAATGACTTAATCTTTCATTGTGTCAATAGCGAGGTAACAGCAGAAATACAGCGTAAACATTACGTAGTACCTAATCAACAAATAACTTGCTTACCAAACACTATTTCTTGTTATAAATAACAAGGGGCATTTGAACACTGAATTACATATAGTTAACTATTACGACTTGGAAAAGTTTTGAAGACACAATTTGTCATACCATATTTCAGTCACAATAACTTCCAAAAATGTGAACGTAGCATAACGATTCAGTGCTGTTGAGTGAGTTAAAAAATAAATAATACCAGCAGGATACACAATTATCTTGTCATGTTGTCATGTTGAGTATCATGAGCTATACTTGTTAACTCCACCTTTAACAGACTATAAAATTGGTTGCTCTGCTGTTTTTCACTGCTGTCACACATATCATTATTTAGATTGGGTGCACATGACTGGCCCAACGAATTGGTAAATACGACTCGGAAAATGGATTTAACTTTATCCCCCCTGTCATTTATTGTTTCAAACTAAAAGCACCTGGATCCATGACATGCACAGCTTTTACCTGTGCCAAACATCAAGGTAGCAACGGTAAAAAGTGACTTATCTTGTCAATATGTTTTTCATCCGAAGGGAAATAATATCTTCACCTGCCAGAGATTCTAATATAAACCAACACCTTCACCTCAGGCCCTGAAACCCTATTACATTAGCAGGACATTGGAAACAAACAACCAGAGCATTACCATTGTTGTTGATTCACGGAGGAGCCTGGATAGCTGCGAGGCACATTCTTGAACGAGCCTAATACAACTATGGCTCAAGAGGGAGAGACCCCTCGGCTCTGTGTCCTAGCTAAAGTTCAGGGGCTGTAGCGGGTGGGATGGAGCATTTCCAATGCACTTTGTAAAAGGAGTGCTTGGCCGCTTCAGACAATTTGGTGTCAGTTTGTCAGCATGTTTTTATTACCGGTGTTGATGTGTCCTCTGTGGAATAAAAGCCCACAGTAGGACTAGGCAAGAGGAAGTGATCCCCTGTCACTGTAGAGGCAGCTTGTTGAAAAGGGTCTTATTGTCTCAAATGGTAGGAAAGAAGCTTTAATGGACCAGACTCTCTGTCCGCTCTGTCTCTTCCACCCAACTCCCTTTCCTCTCTCTTACATATTTGTGCCCCAAAGCTGATGGGTAGCGGTCCAAAAGATGGGCCAGTTGCCACCTTCTGCCTCTCTTTGTCAACATCCGATAAACTAAGGCCAAACCACCATGTGGGTATGCTAATGCTGGCCCCCCGTGGCTGTCCATAGAGATGCCAATCTGCAGCAGGGGCCAATTGGGTGTGATGAAGAAAATTAAGCTTTGACTCCTGGATCCTGTCAGTCTGAATGGGTGAACAGCCTTTGCAGCCTGGCGGTGCACTTTGTTTTTGGCTTCACTAGAATCCAAGGCTATCAAGAGGGCTGTGGAGAGAAAGAGGATTCACAGCCTCAATCACATGTTCTCCCTCCGGTTTAGGATGAGGACAACCAGGCATGGGTCAAATTTGTATTTTGCAAAAGAGTGTTTGTTTCAATGTAACCTGTGTGGGCTAGCATATTTTCACTGTGGTTAAACAATTACACCAGAACGAGTAGCGTAAAAAGAAATTTGAAAGTCAATTAAGTCTTTTCTGTGATTTATACCCAGCATTAACATGCATCTGGTATCTGGGCCTGATTACATTCAAGCCTGACATTAAGATGCATTTCCAGAATACAAATGGAAGGACAACACTCAGATTTAAATGCATATCCCGTCCTCTAGTAATACTTGCAGATAGATGCATACAGTTTATAATCGACCGTAAACATTAATTGTACCCATCCCCAAGGATACTGCCATTCATTCTTAACAAGTATGTCACGACCTAAACTGATTTATGTTCACGCATTCCTCGATTGGAACCATTCAGAAATATAATATGCTCAGCGTAAAAAAAGACCAATACTTGCAAACACTATATGACTCAAATTAGAAGTGTTCTTTCTCATGCGCCTGCACATCCTGTCAATTTACATGTTTTGTTTATGTGGCTCCACCGCTCACCGTTTTTAATGAACCGTAGAGAGTCCATCATTATACCGGTGGCTTAATGCTTTTAATGATGTGCTGATTTAGCCATCTCCCCTCTGTGGCCGTGCCCCAGGAGACCCTTCATTAGCACTATAGCACTCTCCCATGTGCCTGTCTATACTTTTACAAAGACACTCTTACTTTCACGCAGGTCGGGAGAAGGTGAATGAGCATGAGTTTCAGATGTGAAATGTCACCGGAGAGTTGACGACTTGAGGATTTCCCAGTGGCGTGGCCTGATTTATTTATGCATGTGTTGCATAGGGGAGGAGAATGTGACCCTGTTGTCAGCATAATGCTCCATAATATTTATCCTCTCTTTTTCTCACCTTGTATTCCACATCTCCTTCTCCGCCTGGAGAGATTGAACAACGAGAGTATCGGCAGAACGCTCCTACAGTACTGGACATCCCCAGCATTTCAATTAGCCACAAAGTCAGAGGTGTAGAATGACTGTTACAAAAAGAAGAATGAGGATGACAGATAGGAGGGATTTATTTATTTTCTGCTGTTTATCTTTCTTTTTTTCTCCATCTGCCACTCTCTTTATCTTCCTTCATCTCTCCCCGGTCCTTTCACAGTGCTGTAAAACTCCCCTATGAGTTGTAGAAAGTGATACGGCATCAAGTCCCTCTGATTCGATGAAAAATGAGGTGTGCTGGAAACGGAGCAGTAAATAAATGGTGCTAGTACAGCGCTTGTGTAGAAGCAAGAAGAGACCCTGTACACGATGTAGGCAGATTGGATCGATGAACATCACTTTTTGACATGCCCAAGCAAGGGCTAGGTGTGTTTGTGGATTTGTGTGTGCACACGGATGTGTTTGCAGAAGTGTGTGTGTGTATCCAGTTCTGCAAGAAAGCTGCCAACTATCCGAGTGGAAGGCAGAAGGCTGTGAGACCAGAGTCAGTGAGTGTGTGAGAGAAGAGTCTTCCATGTGTTCACATAACACACGTATGAGTGTGTGTGTCCCGTCCTCGCCCATCAGTTAATCCATTATCATTTACCAGCCTGTCACACCGCTACACCTTGGCTTTAATTGCAGCCAACAGTGAAACTACTTGAACCAAATCAATGCTCTGCACTGAGCACCACTCAATCACTTCAACTTAACTTTGTTTCTAACCCAGTTTTCACACACTGCAGCACCACAAAGCCCCTTCTCTTCTGTACCTGGGCACTAATTGAGCCTTGCCTCGATTGCAGGAGTTTCCACCGTCTTCCTCTGCTTTGAAAAGCAACCAGCCTCTCCTCCCCTCTCACCTCATTTAGGGATGAGCTTAGATCTCCTGAGCATTTGGTGCATGTGTTACAGACTGTATCCATTTGTGTTTGTGTGTGTTGTACATGCAATGCTGGGTGTCTGTGTGTGGTTGCCCCTCAGCACAGGTTATGAAGCAGAGCTCAGCAGGAGTCTTGTAAGGAGGCCACAGTTGCACCAACCTGCAAAGCAGGGGAAATATACACACTGAGCTCAGCTCACGAACTGGGACTTGGGACTAATGTTAGTTACACTATTGTGTATTCATTTACAGAGTAACTTCAAGTTTTGTGACGTGTACTACTACTTATTGGAGTATTGATTGCAAGATTACCTCAAAATGACTAGTACAGTTATTTTGAGGTAATCTTGCAATCAATACTCACTCCATTGCCTATATTTACTACTTACCACCTAAACCAAGACCAATTCAAGACCAAGACCACAGTGTATCGAGACCGAAACAGGACCAAGACCAGACCTGTGCCGGTCTCACACTGTATGACACACTTGTGGAATATTGAAACCCTCGCAGGGCTCAACACTAACTTTTAGAAGAGGTTGACAGGCTGATAACCAGGCATCAGCCTTTGGTTGCCAAAACTGAAAATATGGTTGCCATTTTTACTTGCGTTTATATTTTGAGTAATTAAGTTACTATGAAGTTGTATGGTTGATAATGAAAATCTTGTGAAGGGCGGTGTTTATCGGCCCGTCAATGGGTGTGACAGTTTTTTGCCTCTTTGCCATTGTTTTTAAAAGAGACTCCTGTTCCCATGCGATTAAACACACGGAAGAAACGTGCAGCGTTACAGTATCTGCTATAGGTTCTAACTGTCACTGCAATATTCAAATATCACTTATGTAATTTATATTTATTTTGTGGGGAACATTTAGCTGTTTGCTGTCCCTATTTTATTATGTTAAAAATAATTGGTTGCATTGAAACACCCACAGGTTTGTCACTAGGAGCGACCTCCTTCCAATATGATCAATTGTTGATTCGAAACTATTCATTATAGCTCCTTTACAGAAATTTGGTGAACATACAACATTTTCCAAACAGGAACTTCACCTGTTATGAAGTGTTTCTTCAGTATACACCTCACTTGTAAGTAAGTGATCAGAACACTAACTAAAATAGAAGTGCACTTGCATACACTCCACTCTACACCCCCGAATGCATCCGTATTTAAACAATCTCATCACGTTTGCAGTCCGTCACAGAATATAGGGTTGTGGGTTGTCCTTAGCAAAGCCAAGGTCACGTCACATTGACAGCTCATCTCCCCTCTGAATTGTAACTAACAGGCCAAACCCAACTAACAGGCCAAAAGGCGAGCATGAGATGACTGACACCGAAAACAACATCACTACAGTATACGGTTGCATAGAGAGCTCAACCTGGCTAGTGCTTTTAGGAAAGACCTCAGGCTTTTTGTGTTGACATTAAGCCCCCACTAAGGACGAAGGAGTGAAAGCTCTGGCAGAGATATTCTCTGGCCCAACAGCAAGAAATTCCACTAAGGATAAAGGAATTAGTTTAAAGGCCCAGTGAATTTCCCTCCATTCTCATCCTCCTTTGTTGTACAGCACATGTCTTTTTTGTCTTGAATTCATCATTTGTAAAATGCCATTTTCATAAGTCGATTTTGTTGATTGCCTAACCGAGACTCCAGGCTGTACTAAAAGGAGCAAATGTGGATTTGCAGATTATATTAGAAAAAATACTGTCATAAAAGGTGCAGTCTTAGAATGCGAGCGAACTTGGCAACAAAGGTTTAACACTGCTGACATTTTGTGCAGAGAGAGAATGTGCCGTTGGAGACGAAGTGTGTGTCAACAGGACTGCCTGCAAGATGGTCTCCAGTTTGCTGAGTGTGCACCCAGTAGGCCCAGAAATATGAGGAGCATGCAGAATGTTGCTGAGTTTCTGATTCGCAGACTCTCCCCTCTTGTGTTGCCCCCCGAGAAAAAGCTATTGATGTGATTCATGTTTCAGCACATGGTGACTAGCAGGGTCTTGTGCATGACGGCTCCTGCTTCTGATGCTTCTTTGAAAATAAGTTCATGGTTTTTCAAGCAGCACCAGTAACATCCTCCCGACCTGCCAGTTCCACCCACACACATTCTGGAGGAGCAGGCTTGGCATGATCTTGGAGGGGAAATGCCACAGGGTTTGAAAACCCTTCTTTTTGAGTGTTAACAACTATGTAGCTGTGTCCTGAATCTGGCAATCGCAGAGTGGGCCCAGGCATCCGCTTTCTGCAAATTACGGGTGTGAGATGTGAATTTAGAGGCACAAATGTTAGCTTGTGTGTTAACATTGTAACTCTCTAAGCACAGCAATGACACTCTTCACTCTTTCACTGTTATCTTTCCTTCAGTGTCCTTAAACAAGACACTGAACCCCCAGTTGCTCCCCAGGCGCCTCACAGGGCAGCACACTGCTCCTTAATTCTAGGGATGGGTCAAATGCAGAGAAGAATTTCCCCAAGGGGATTAATAAAGGATAATTTCTTCTTTCTTTCTTCTTTTCTTTCTAGTGAAAATAGCAAGTGAATAAAAAAAGGAGATGTTACCTTTTAAGATGCACTCGGGTTTTGCTTTTATAGTTTGACCCAGGTTGCACTCATATTACAAACAATATCTCAAAATATGCATGGGGGGGGGCCTAGTCAGACCTTGTGCATCAATTAAACAGGCTTCCTATACATCCCTGCCCACATAATACAGGGGTTTTCAAGTTGAACCCTGGAAATGCTGGCCTCAAAACACATAAGAAGAAACAGTGGGTTATTATTTCTTTAATTTGAGCCTAGAAGGATAGAAAAAGGATTTTAAATTGTTTCTGTGTTATTGTAGAGGATAGAAAGGAAGCTGCTGGTGAAATGGTATTTCTGTAAAAGAACATTTTAGCCACCAGTTTCTAAGCATCAGCTAACTTGTGCAGAAGTCTGTTAAGCCTCAGTGAGTAGCAGCAGATTGTGCCCCCTGTTGAAGCACAAGGCCTTTCTTCTGGTTTTGTTTTAATTCCTTACTCTGAAGACAATCACTTTCCACTTTCGCCAGAGAATAAAAACCCCACCTCTAATTGATGTGAAATCAAACCTGAACATGCTTTAAAATGTGATTCTTCTGGATCATAGTAAAGAATTGTTCTTGTTGAAGCTATTAAAATCTGGCGAGATGTCTCCCCTACTTGTGGTGTGATGTATCCCGCCATAAAGAATGCATGACTGCACGAGAGATGTGAATAGCTCAAATGACCTTGACAGAAGAAACATCCTCGTTCTGAAATCCCTACATTTTTAATTGAATCATGTCGTGTCTTGTTGATTCCATGTAAAGCACTTAGTGATAAACCTGAATCTGCCAAATAAGAACAACCCTGGGTGAAAATAATTTGATTTGACGTTATTGGACGCCTTGCTCTCTCTCCATGTGCCTGCTCTGTCTAATAGCTGGTAATGTAATTACATTTCCATCAGTGGGAGGTCTAATGATTGACTGTGGTGGAATGTGTTATGTGCTAGTGAGATATAAACCTCCCTCTCAAATACTCTAGGTTTGGTTGGATCAATAATTTCTGCCACTCCCAATTTCTCTCATTTATAATACTGTATTTTCAATCATAATGCTTTAGGAAATATTCCAGGCACTGTTGCAGCATTTCTTAATAAAGGTGTTGCAGTTTATTGTGAAACCAAGTGGACAGACTTTTATTCTGACCCTGTGTGTGCCGTGGATTTTTTCACTGAAACTTTGCAAAATAAGCTACAATCCAAATGTTGTGGCATTTGTCAAGGTTGTGTGCTGTTACAAGAGGCCTTGTGCATTGTGGTAAACCCAAGCTTCTTCCCTGTTTCCGCTTGCCAAAGAATTCTCCCTCTGGTCTGAGATAAACCTCAGCACTACTGCTGGTACCTTCACACATCCTAATTGGCCCGTCTGTCTGGCCAGGGAGTCTAACCAGTGTGTGTGTGTGTGTGTGTGTGTGTGTGTGTGTGTGTGTGTGTGTGCGTGTGTCTGCGTGTGTCTGCGTGTGTCTGCGTGTGCGTGTGTGTGTGTGTGTGTGTGCGTGCGTTTCTCTGTATTTCCCTTCAGGCTTTGAGCTGCTGTATCAGCCGGAAGTGGTGAGGCTCTACCTATCTCTGCTGACGGAGAGCCAGAACTACAACACCCTGGAGGCCGCTGCCGGGGCTCTGCAAAACCTCAGCGCTGGACACTGGACTGTGAGTCCGGGGTTGGGGAGGGAAAACACGTAGACACTATGTCCTTGTCCTTACTCATATATTGCATTCGTGCAACGTCTGTCCTCGTCATTGACCTTTCAGTAACAGAAATCTTGGATTGTGATTGGATAAAAAATACAGAGTCTGATGGGTTTGAGAGGAAGCAGAGGCGCTATAACAAGGTGTAGATGCTCTGTCTCTGCAAACCATATAACCAGTTTAGACTGCCATGCATCTCAATATTTGAACAGTGTACCATCAGGTAGATCAAACACAATATTTGAAGCTACCTTTCTTGGTTAGAACCATCCATCTAAGTGATTACATGACTAGATAAGTGTGAGATAACTACTGTAGACCAAACTTTCATCTCTGATAGATGTTTGCGTCTGATGAAGGATGATGTGAGAACCTCTAGAGCCAGGACCAGACATTTATTCCAATTAGAGTGACTGTGGATCTGCTGAGAGGCAGTCGCTTATGTTCCTCAGCACAGGCTGGCTGCATTCATTTCACGGCAGCGTTATCACCGCTGGGCTTCTCTTTACATTCGTGTGTCAGAATGTAAACGCGTCCTTCAGTCATCTAAATTCATTAACCGCATCTACTTCGAGTGGAATAAACACCTGAACTTTTAGTGACACCCCTGACTAGTGAGATAACTAGCGTAACAATTCAGCAGTAATACATTTCAGCTCAGGTGAGCATTTTGAGAAGAAATTCTTCTTTCTTTTGGTGTATTAATTTTTCTGTCGGAGCTGATCAGAATGTCGGGCGAGGCTCAGGAGCATGTGGAGCAGCTAACCCATCACACTGTCGCATCTGCCCCTGCTCTCTGGGAGGATACCGGAGCTGCTTCTTTATATCCTCCTCATTCTTTGCGACTGATTAGTTCCACTGGATTGGCCTGCTTCTTAAAGCTTACTACTGCCACCTGGTGGTTCAGCTGTGCCGCTCCTCTACTTAATTACATCTCTTGGGGTACCAGTGCTTAGAAGATAAACCCTTTTATGTCAGACTTAATGTTTTATGGTACAAAAAAAATGAGAAGTAAAATCTACTGATGTTTAAATTAGGACGAATTACACCACATGTCCATTCAGAGCCCCACAGTGTAATGTTGTGAATTAGTCAAGCTCAAGGAGCAGTGCTGAGCTGTCTTGTAGTTAGTGACTGAATGATTGGGCGTGTGTGCATGTATATGTGTGAGCATGAAGAAATGTATAAAAAATGTCCTCATGGAGGATAACTTAGTGGAGCTTCGTCAGTGTGTGGTCGTGCTGGGCTGCTCCCAGGTGGGAATCTGTAGTTCTGCATGAATGCCAAACAGGCAGTTACTGACAGCATGTGCTCACTAAACCTACCCTATAGGTTAAAGGTTGAAAATATATATACAAAGCAGTCACACCATGCCCTCTGTCTGCCCTCCAGTGGTCCAACTACATTCGAGCCACAGTGCGCAAGGAGAAAGGTCTTCCTATCCTGGTGGAGCTTCTGCGCTCCGACTCCGACAAGGTGGTCCGAGCTGTGTCCATCGCTCTGCGCAACCTGTCCATTGACCGCCGCAACAAGGACCTGATTGGTACAAATCATTAGCATTTCAACACACACTGATTTAAGATCCAAGTTGTCTGATTCTGTGAAAAAAATACACTTCAACATTCAGCCAAAGCTAATGTAAGGCTTCAGCAGTCTCAACAACAGTAACTCACCCTCTGTCTGAAACGCTCTGTTTTTGTGCCTTCAAACATCATTACCAGCACTTTTACCTGTTAACCTTAAAAAAACTTTGCCTTTCAGGAAGTTATGCCATGCGGGACTTGGTGAGCAACTTGCCAAGTGGCCAGCAGCGGCCAGCCAAAAACCTGGAGGAGGACACTGTGGTCGCCATCCTCAACACCATCCATGAGATCGTCACTGACAGCTCTGAAAATGCCCGCTCCCTCGCCCAGGCTCAGGCCATTGAGAAGCTGGTTGCCATCAACAGGACTAGGTAATACTATACAGTACATCACATAGTAACAACATGTAAACCAGCAGACTGTATTATTTAGATTGATTTATGGTTCTACGCCAGTTTTGTTTAGGATTTAATGTATTTTTAGGCAACTTTTTACATATAGACGGCCCCAAAAGGAATCTGCACAATTATAGCGTCAACACTGGCAGAACTATTTGCATTTTTATCACAAAGTATAGTTTGCCCAAACACACTCATTTTATCAGTCTTATCCTGTAGGTCAAACCAAACACTAACAATACATTCATATTCTTGTGAACCCTGCCAGAAGTGTGGATATAATTTACATATATATTATACCATGATACATTATACATATAATAATTAAACAATGACCTTGAATGCAAATTTAATTAGTATTCATGGAGGATAATGTGATATGTCTCCAATGGCCCAAGCTTGGCTCCCACAATACTATGTTCTAACCAGCCTGAGCCCACACACATGAATTAACAGGCTTTTAGATGTGGAGGGCAGTGTTATAGGGCGGAGCCTATGAAGCATCTGCTCATACAGGTAGGAGAGTAGCCGTTCCTCTAATGCCCGAGCTCTACACAATAACCTGGTTATGAAAACTAATAGATATTTTGTCTTATAGATAGGTGTCTTATATTAACTGTGTTAACGATTCCAAACTGAAGTGCGTCTGCACCCCTCTTTTAACTTAAGATTCAGAGCACTTTTCAAAGGCTTGTGCTTGTGTGGTATTGATCATACGGAGAGTCACTCTAACTATTATGAATATACATTGTTTACTCACAGACCAAAAAGCTTAATTTCCTCGGACACACATGAGATTAGCTTTCTTTGAAGTGAGGTCCCCACCCACATGCAATGAATACTGGTCGCTCAAAGGTAGCTAATGAAAGGAAATGTACACTCATCTGGCTTTGAATTAATAACTAGAGACCCTGAAGCCACTCGGGGGACTTGACGTCTCTGAATAAAGAGATTGATTCGCGTGCGAGCATATCCAGCTGTCACTGTTTGTGGTTTAGATGGGGTTTCTGACTTTAACTGCTGTATTACCTCTTCATATATTTCCCCCTTCTTGTGGCCCCCTCAGCCAATCAGCTCGCGAAACCAAGGCGGCGTCCCACGTGTTGCAGACGGTCTGGAGTTATAAGGAGCTGAGGAACGCTTTGACCAAGGATGGCTGGAACAAAAGTAACTTCCAGGTACATAAACTATCCTTCACATATAATCTGGGTCCTTAGTATTGTTGTTTTAATATCAGGTTCTTAAAGAATATTACTTCAACCATTACTGACACAAAATGTTTATACGGACCACTTTACCATTAATGAAGTGTCCCACAAAAAATATTAGTATCATCATAAGCCACTGTAGCATCATAAGTCACTTCTCATTGTGTAAAATACATAGAGACAAAGCTAGTGAGTACATGAGGACATGAGCCAAGGTATTTTAAATGTTTGCATAAATGTTTCTTCTCTCAGCCCACGATGTCAACCACTCCCAAAGCAACCAAGAACGGCAAGCCAAGCTACGACGACACCACCCTACCCCTGATGGAGAAGAACCAAGGTCAGTTAGAGTGTGCGTGTTTGATCGTTGTTGTTTTCGCCTGTTTAGAGGACCAAATCGGTGAAATAAGGGGGAAAAGATCCCAGGGCTTTTTTTGCAGAATTACAATATTATTGTATTCACTATGAAGTCCAGTGCCGAGTCAAAAGGATGAGGCCGGCGATATTCTAGATTTCCAAATCCTGTGAAAAGACCAAACCCAAAACATTTTTGTCCGTCTCTCAATAAATTATGACTTCCCCAATCATTCTAAGGCTTTCATCCCCAAGCCCACTGGTTCCTCCTGAAGACTTACATCTTTTAGGTGATGAACAATAATTTCCGTTTTTAAAAAAGATTTAAGAATGTCTTAAAACAGCTAGACTCTGTAGTATTTTGCAAATGTTACTCGTAGTGAAATATTTTTCCATTATTTGGAGATGATCTTTAGCAATTGATGAATATAAATGTGGTGCCCTAATGAGTGTTTTCAGCAACAGGACAGCATATATAGAATTGACTCAGTGCCTATGTTCATCATACAAGGGAACATGTCACCCAGTACAGTAATGCTCTTCGTTAATGTGTTTTTATTTATTTCTGGACGAGGTCTGTACAAAGATGAATAATATATACGAGACTTTGACTACACAGACAATACTTGTTAGCAGGCTAAATTAATTGCTAGTTTTGTCTTTTCACAGGATTTATTGACAATTAAAAAAGATATATAGAATGCCACCAGATTTATGTTAGGGTCGGTAAGTGATGGCATAAAGTACACAAACCGAACAGTATCACACCCGTATAGTCCTCAAAGCAGGTTTAAACACAATACTAACTAACTTGAAAACAGTGTGTGATCGTGTCCAGTTCGTTGAGGACATGTCTTTCTTTTTTTCTCATGGTTATATTGAAGCGCTGTGCTTGCCACGTTACTACTCTCATCCTCTGTGTGGTGAAGCTGTGGCGTGTTATGTTGCAATAATGCTGTTTCATAGGGGTAAAAAATAAAGCGCATAAAATGGGAGCTGGAGCTTTGAACAGCATACTGCTGCTGTTTTAACCAAGACCGTCAACCCTCAAAAAGTTAGTTTTGACAAAATATAGAGAAATGTCCTTTTTTGTGTTGGGTTTTAAATTGACGTAATGGGGTCGGTGATATTGGAAATTTCCCCACCCTTATGTAATCATGTATAGCCATCCACAATCAAAAAACTGGGTTAGAGGTTTTTCTATAACAGCAGCAGTATATGTGGGGGAGGGTGAGGGACTTGTGCAGTACATTGGCCCAACAACAAACATCTCTTTGACAGAGGAGTCAATAGCATCACCGCAGTTTAATGTCCTGATTTTTGGCTTTGCGTCCCACTATTTTTTGCATCCATACATGCACATTAAACGGCACTCATGCCTGCCCACTCTCAGTTTGCATTATTCAATCACTGGCCGAGAACCATTACCCTGAAAAGCAGCAGCGTTTTGGCTCAATGAATCAGTTTGTGTGTGCGCCATTTTTGTACAAATGGCATATGAATGCTTTTCAGGCACCAGGAAATGTGGCAGTGGTGATATGACACCTATGGATGAGCTGGGTCCAGGTAAGAGCCAGACTGCATGATTGTCCTTAGCCAAAGAAGAGCTAGCTCTCCTCTAATCTCACTTCAGTGTCCAACAGTTATTTGATTCAACATCTCTCTTACTAGTTCTTTAACCGTTGCCAAGATTACATTTTTAATCCGAAAATTCAAGCCACTGAACACTGATGTCGATGTGATGACTTCAAACATGAAGCTCGTTGATGCTGTATGCAGGACCCCTCTCTTGACAAGATGTTTGTACAAAGCTGGGCCTTCATCAGAAGCTCAGCACCAACAGATGTGGGTGGTTCTCCACTTAAATAGAAACACTCTTAATATCTCACGTGGCAGAGTTCCTCAACTGTGCTTCTTTTAAAGTAAATTATCCTGCTGTTAGATAAACCCCATCCCACCACAGACACCACCATTAAACACTGCGGTAACGTAAGCCGCTGAGTGCAAAACATATTAATAATGTTATTTATTTATGTTTAAAAAAGAAGAATAAAAACATGAAAGAAAACACGTATATGTATCTCTCTGGACCTGCTTGTTTCGAGGCTGTGGGTCAGAGAGGACATCAGACACAGCAATCACTAGAATTTATCTCATAACCCGCCGGCAAAATACAACGTCCAACAGGTCTACCTTACGGATAATGCATACCTATGTGAAAAGAATAATGTGTAGTTAAATGTATTTTTCTTCAATCATGCTGGTTTTCCTACAAGCCTCTGGGTCCATATTTATCAAGCATCTAAGAATCCCTCCATTAAATTGATGAAAATACTTCTTTTCGCTGTATGAAGCTTCCTACATCTACTTTGAACTGAATATGTATGTGCATAATCTGAGGTGTATGAGGGATACAAGTGTGATACTACTGCTGAAACTGTTTTTCATTCAGACCCAAATCCTGACTGTTGTTTATTTTATTTTATCATTTTCATGAATGGCTTTTGGCAACTATATAATAAAAAATATTTAGAGCTCGCTCAATGTTTGCTATGATAGGAGTGATTTTCAAGGTTGCAAATGTTGATAAAATGTTTGTAAAGTACGACTAAATAGAGTATGTGTCACGCTGAAATGTTTTGGCCAGCTGGGGCTGATTTTCTATTACTGAGATGCTTGATCAACTCTTGTGCTGGAATATGTGAGAGTGCATTTTTTTTAAAACAGTTATGGGGACTGGGTCAAATAGCACTTCATCTGGTTTGTTTTAAACCGACTGTGGTGGTAAATAACATGAGTGCTAGAAAGTTTAGAGAAGCAAAAGATAAGAATGTGCTGTTCTGTGTCCAACAACTTTCCGGCACTCTTGTTAAATGTTCCAGTGCAGAAAACCATTGAGTCAGTCTCTCCACGCAGGTTAAAACAACACCATAAATGATCTGTAACCGTTGGTTCTTATCCGTGGGTGGAGAAGAATTAACTGACCGTTGTTCTCTGACCTCATTAGATGGTTACTCCACCATTGACCAGAGGGACAAGGACTGCAAATACAAGACAGTTGACGGCTCAGTGGACCAGACAGAACCGGAGCCATTAAAGGTACAGGCACATCTCTTCTGCACTCCCGGGGGACAGAGGATGAAATAACGATGTCTCGTTGAAACGTCCTCTCCTTCTGTGACCCTTTCTTTCCCTCTCGCAACATTTTTTTATGAGGTGGTCCTCATTAAAGGCTCTTAATCCTATCGATTCTTTAAAGAGGCTGGCAGTTGTCATTCTCTGTTGATGTTGCCCGCCATAGCTCAGCAGTGTGGACAGCCTCAGATCTGAGAGCCGCCAGTTAATTGAGTGCAAGCTTTCGGCGTCTGTAAAGTAATTAATCTGAGACTGATTAAAAGAACCGCCAACAAACGGTCCTCTCGGATATGACCCTTGCCTTGGCAATGACAGACTGCTGCATTATCAAATGGTCGTCTGCCTATTACACAGCCGTCGCACACTGCAGCCAAAGTGTGTTTCTTGTTGCACTGATTGGCTATGCAGCTTCAAAGAGGAGTCACAGGATAATGGGCTCAGAGGATATCTGACACATGTCGGATGACTCTCAAGTACTTTTTGTAGTTTATTTTTCATCTGCTTTAGTGCTAGATGAATTGGATGTTCCCTGTGGGATTGGAAAATGAATGCAATAAAGAGTCCATTAAGGCCAGGTTAGCATAAATCTCTATAGGTGTATGGTCATTTATCTGCTTCACCGTGCAGGTCAATTATGGTAGTTATTCACGTTCTATTTGAAATTGGGTAAAATCAGGGTCAACTGAATTGACCAATGCTGAGCTTTATTTATTGTCATTATTAGTTTTTCCAGGAGTAGTCTCGTATAAATTAAAAAAATGGGTCTTCATGTCGCTTGCCTTTCTTTCTGTTGCGGCTCAATTATCAGTGTAGCATTGCACATCTGAGAGAGGGAACTAAGATACTGTAGTTAGATATATATGTAAATACTGTTCTAAAAATATCAGTTTATTGTGTGAGCCTCAGTTTCTACTTTATCCTTCAACAGTCAAATCGCATGGCCGCTGAAAATAGATCTTATTTACCCACTATTCTGATTGCATTTCAGAATTCATTTTCCTCTAAAAGCTGAATTGATTTGTTTTGTTTAAAGGGAACTTGGCTCGCAAAAATGTGCATTGTCGCAGCTGCAATCACACCCAACAGTGATGTCACAGTTCACTGACCAAACCCTGGATTGCACTTCTACATCACTGCATCAAGTTAACAAGTTAAACTGGAGGAAACACTAAAACTAGATTTTCATCTGGTGTTAGGTTGATCTTACAGTTTTTATTTTCCGTGTTGTTTTTATTTTTAACTGATGTCAATTCGACATTTACATTTTGTCAGTGGAGCTGTTTGAGTTGAGCTTAAGATTGAAATGAAACAAAAACAAGTGTACATTTTATCCAGTTTAAAGATAGAATAAAACAGCTAATGTAGCAGCAAAGTATAGCAGCACAAAATATAAATCAAGGGCAGCATCAGTACTTAACACTGACCTCAGGCTTCAACAATCCAGTTTGGTTGACAACTACTCTTCCTCATATTAGGTTAACTACTAAACCAGCTGAAGTTACACTGTCACGTCTTGAAAGGGCAGAGACCAACCAACTGAGAAGCCACAGACGTGTAGGTCTTCAGTGTACAGGCCTTCTAGCACTACTCCAAAGCTGTCTTCCAAGTCTCCCTTCTGTACTGTACTTCCCAGAGGTTTTCTGCCCGCTTTGAATGCAACTTGGCTGTTGAAACTGCTCTCTCCCCCTCTTTCATTTGCATGTTGTGGTTCACTGTTTTGAATCACTCTGAATTCTTTCCAAGCTATCCTGAAGGCAGGGGACTAACACTGGCTTCTCTAATCCTGGATGCATGTGTGTGTATGTGTGTGTGAGTGTATTTGTAAAATGTATTGACCTTATATTGTTTTGCTGTGTTTTTTGTTTTTTTAACTCGTCCTCCTGTGGCCACAGAATGACACAAATAGGAAACACTATATCAGGAGTAACAGGCCTGCAGTCAGTCTGGTCGACGCTTGTGATGTTAAGCCCCAGCCTGTTGACTCCTGGGTCTAAATGCATGCATGGTAGGTTTGAAAAAATAAAAGCACAATCCAAATAACCATCTTCATCTTTTTTGTTGCATCCCCTGCATTACCTGTTTGTTCCTCTTTTCCGCCTGTGTTCCTTTCAACCTCACACTGTATCATGTAGCTGTCACCCTGCACCCAGAGCAGTCAGCTGGAGAAGTCTCCTTGTTCTTTCGATGGAAATTAACATCATTCATTTGCAGTTCAACCGAAAACAACATTTCCATATCAGTGTTTTTTACCAAGCTTTTTTACCAGTTATCAGCTGCTAATCAAGCTAAAGTTTGCTCCACGAGCAAACTTTAGCTTGATTAGCAGCTGATAACTGTCGATTTTGTTGACTAGAAATTAAAAACTGTCTTCCTCTGACTTAAATAAGGAACCTAGTTGATTTAAAACGTATTGCTAATGTTGAGTGGTAAATGTTGCCTATTGTAAACTGCTTTATGTGACGTGAATGCTTGAAAGGTTTTGCAACAGTAACTAAGGCGGCGGGGCTCAATGATTGGTCAATTGAAATTTTCACATTGCTTTAATGCATCCCATACTTATTTTTCCACTGCAACGTCCAAATCGTGTCACTTGGGTGATCAACACGTTATTGTAACTTAAAAGAAAACCTATGTGTAGCACACAGAGTAGAAGAGGCTTTGTTCTCTTTTTACAATCGAGCAACCCCGGTCAACCTATGCCTTTCCTGATGCCCTCTGCTGAAAGTGGTGGCAAAGGCTGAAGGGGAATCCTTCTTCTGCACTTCAGATGGATCCGCCAGGGACTCAGTTAACACTTAAAGAGAATCAGTAGGGAGAAAGAAAAAGATATGCACACACACACAGAGCATCGTATCTCTCTCTACATTCTTTATTGATGACTTTATTTTGTGTTAACAGTGACGGTATAAATTATGCAAAGTGGATTTTAATGTAACTTAGATGGTCGTATTTCCCTTGAAGTTACACACACAATTTATTTTATCGTCCTGCACCCAATAACGACTGAAAATCTTCTTTCATTCAATTATTTCATGTCCATGCACGTTAGCTGTAAGGCAACAGTTCAAAATAATCAAAAGACATCTAAATTACCAATGCCCTCATACCTCTACATATTTTGTACAAGGTTTGACTAAATAATCAACTTGACCCAGTGACTTTTGCAAAGCAGCAAGCTGATCTGGGTGAGCTTCAGTAGTCATCATTCCTCTATCAGCAGTGCCTCTTGTCAGACCTCATTGTCTTCCTCATCTTCATCTTCTTATGTCAATCGGTGGCCATCCGTTGAATGCTTTCATCTCCATCCATTGCATTATCATAGGAAATAGGTGACTCTGATTTGTGGTATTCATTGTAATTGTATCACTTTAGTAAAACAACAAACATGTTTACAAGTAATATTCAGAAATAACCATCAGGTAAGTACGTTTCGCTTCATTGAGCACATGCAGGATTTCAGCCAACTCATTAAGCATCTGATTTGCTCTCTCTTGCCTCCATTTTCCATCTGTGCTGACATGATTGAAGCATTTCCTGATAAGTGATGTAATTTGTCAAGTACTGTTATAATGTCAGCTGATTTTCTTGCTGGAGAGTTTCACATTAAATTCACATCCTTTGATGACAAAATGTGGTTCCTTCTCTTCAAGGAATATACATTTTAATGGCATTTTTTTGCCAACAAATACCATGAAAAGACCAAAACCAACAATGACTTGATCCTAGTATCCATAAGTATTGTCTGTGTAGCCAAGTCTTATTTCTCTGTACGATAGAGGTCTGCTTTAAAGCTAAATATGTGGTAATCTTCAGCTGAAAATAGACTCCAACAAATGCACTATTTATGTTTGAGAAACAGTTGAGACATTGTGGATGATAAGGAGTCAAAGAGTGTTACACGTAAAGAAGTAAAGACAATACAAATATAAAGTATACCCTACCTCAGCCCACTTGATATGCAGTTGCTGCATCACCCTCGTAACTGTACTGCCCGTGGTAAAGCTGTGTTTAAAACTGCATTCATTTAGTTCGGCCATTTGGACACCGCTGCACAACAAGCTGTAAAAATAACACATTAAGTAATAGTATAGCATATTGATTTGAAGTCCTGTTCCTGATACTTTGGTTATATGCAAATATACGTATAACCAAAATGCTGTCTCCTTTTAGCTCTTATTTGGTCCCACCAGCTTCTGAGGGAAATACCCAGCTTTGTGGCTGCTGATTGGTGCTGTGTAGGAAGTGAAGAGTGTGTTAATAGAGCTTTTAAAAGTGGCTCGCTGTGGAAGGAAATGAGGATGATAAGAACAGTAAGGCCAAACCCAAACCGTTAAGCTGCAGGCCGGAAAACCCAAACAATGAGCTAAAAGATGCTAAAACACTCCATAGAGCTGAGAGTCAAGTCAATCACTACAAACCACTCTTATCACATCACATTTCACACAATAATTTGTTCCCTTTTCAATCCGAATTTGAGTCGGGATGTCTTGAAAGAAAGTATTAAGAGACAGACTAAGTTATTGTTGGTGTTGATCCTTTAATCGTAATTTGCATAGAATAGTCATTATCTGTCATGAAGGATGTACATTTTTTGGGACTGAAACTCTTAATAAGTTGTAATTCAAACTGTTTGTTTGGTTCTTCTAATATTTTTCTCTCTTGTCCACGTGCTGCAGGCTTAAAATAACGACACCCCAGCTAGAGAAGGATCTCTCATATCATCACTGCCATTTCACATGGAGCTCATCTTTGGTGTTGGACTTTGTACAGAAAAGAGGATTAAAAAAAAAATATGATCATGACAGCAACTACCCAGCAGTAGCCAACGTTCTCATGCTTTTCAGAAAAAGAAAAAAAAGAATAAAAAGTGACTCCTACTATTTTCTCAAATCTACATTCCCACTGGACATCATGTGAATTTTACAGTGTTGAGCCGACCGGCGGCCATGCGGACAAGGGGCCGGTGCTGGTGAAGGAACGGACGTATGAAGGGCGAGAAAAGTGAGGAGAAGGAAATCAATGGAAAAGGAATGTGTGTCGGAAGGAAATCTGTGGGAAGCTGGAATGAGTGGTTACTTCATTTCAGTTTTCACATCTGGAAGACGTTCATGCTTCAATTTTGGTCCGTTTTGGAAAATCTTGCTTTCAGTTTGTTGTCAGGCTTTGGTAATTTGATGTGAACAGGTACGGACCGGTGTGTTTGAAGGTCACAGAACGTGGTTTGCAGGTTGATGGGATGGATACGAGAAAGTAAAGAGAGAAAGCGATCCTGGGAAGAGCTGTAGCATAGTGGATAAACATGTACACCCAGCAGTCTGCGCTCATAGACTTACAATCTTACATTTGGTTCACTGTGTTTTTTTTTTTTTTTAAATGCACTGAGATGCTTTGAAATCAAAAGTTATTAACAAGTGATTGATGTTGTTTTATAAAGGGAGGAGTCTGCAAGTTGTTGTCCGGAGAAAGGAAAGTGACATAGTTTGAGTAACAGTTTCTGTTCACACTGCATCGCAACAGAAGGCTAAAATGGAAACCAACGGTTTCCACATATTGACCCTCACTCACAGAGCTGTGGTAACCACTCACACTGTGTAGCGACGCGGTCTGGTGAGTTTCCTGGCTGGTTGCTCTTTGTCAATGATGTGCATTAAAGAGGATATAAGGCATTTTGTTCATAAATGATTTATGTTTTTGAAGAGAGGCGGAAGTTTGTTCTCTTGATGAGAAGGAAGATCAAAAAGCAGTTTTTATTTTTGTTGGGTTTTTATATAAATGCATATTAGGGTCAAAAGGAAAAAAAAGGAAAAATGATGGTGAAAAAAAAAATTGCAGACATCTTAGTTGTATATTAATATCACATTGTTTGGAAAGCACATCTCATTTGATAAAGGCTCACCATGTTTGTAAACAAGAAATAACCACGTAACTTAAATGTGTGTCAAATATTGTCGAGTTACGCCGACGATCACCTATTTATATTTTGTATTTGTCCCAAAAAAAGTGACATAAAAAAAGTTTATCTGCAGTGTTCTTTCTAAAGGCCATGCCTTACATGTTGTCCTGAATCTTCGAACCAGACACTCTGGAGGGGTCAGAGGTTAGACTAATGAGATCGACAAGAGACGGCAGTGTGAATAAAAGTTCTTTAGTTTTTCGTCCTGATGCATTCAGACCAAGTTACCGCCGACCCTGAACTCTTCTTCACCGGTGCATCTTAAGAAATATTCAGTCGTGAGCATGAAGAAAAACTGTACAGATGTTTATATTCTATTCTTTCCAAGTGCCAGTTTTTTGTGGTGTCATTTGGATATTAACTAATTCATTCATGTGCAAGAAGAGAGGACGCGAGGACGAGTGGATCTGGATGTTTAAGGCAAAATAAAAGAGTTACATCACACTGTACAAAAAACAAAACATCAAGTTTGGTCATATAGTATATATTTTTACAACGCGTTAGGGTGGGCAGTTGAGATGAAGTAAAGCAGAGAGATTCTGAATCATATTGACGTTTTTCTCTTGCTTGGTGAGACACATTAAATCCGGTGATGATGTGTTTAGTCTCCTTTACAGCCGCAGTCTGTCAGAGAGACAGAAAGAGAATCCAATCCATGTTGGCATCACTCATGCGTCATCAAGGCGAATGGCATGTGCCTGCATTGAAGTCTGATTTTTCTTTGTGGCGTATGTGACTTTATAAAGCTTGCATATTTTACACAGTGTTTACAAAGATGTATGTTGTGGTAAAAATCAATAAACTACAAAAAAAAATGTACTGAATAGATTTTAATTTCAAAAAAAATTATAATGTACCCAGCATCCCTTTTGTGTGTCCTCAGAAATGTGTGCTTTCATTGAATAATACTGAACCCTTACAACAAAGACTGTCTGTTCTTGACTGCACTTTGCAGTACCACAACCAAAGGATCTGGAGTTGTATTTACATGCATTCATAACAGGGGGGGGTTGGTTTTGTGGATGTGCAACGCATTGTAAATTCACAAAATAAAGAGCCAAGCAACTGTGCTGTAAAAGAAATGCAGGACACGGACACACATGGAATCAAACAAACCTACCTGTGTAGATATAACTGATTCAAGACCGTCAAAATAAAGTAACTGTACTACTCAGTAGCAGATGTGTTTGTACCTATCATGTGCCTTAACCTTTTCCATGGTAGATAAAAATAAGTGTGTTTTATATAACATGATTCCTCCCTTTCAACTGGCATCTCTCCATTCTGTCTGTTCACCTCTCCCCCCTTCCCCACCCATGTCACCCCTCCTCCCTTTTGCCTTCACTCAAGTCCCTCATTCATTCATCCGGCATTCATCCCCGTTACCCCATCGTCCCCCCCAACCCCGAGTAGGATAGACTGTTGGTGGGTTTCTGCATTGTATTACATTGTATTATAAACTTTTAAAAAGATAGTCATTCAAATTATGGTTTTGATTTCCTAGAGGAGTAAAGTTGTTAATGCTTTCATAGCGAGCAGAAGCGATGCCACAGTGACAGAATGTATTATGTTGATTTTACTAATACCCAGAGGCAAATATTAAGCTTGGTAAACATAACGGAAAAATACTGGTTTGTAGAGTATACATTTGGTGTGTTTTCAATAAATCATGCCTGGAAAGAAATTGCTGCATGGCTCTGTGTCTTATTTTATATTTTGTTTTTATGTAATGATAGTCACGACAGCACGACAGGCTGCAATGCTCATTACACGCATCACAGAAATATATAGGGTCAGTTCATCCAAATAAAAAAAATTCTAATTTGTGATGCTCACAGTTACAAACTACTTTTGTTATTTTTACCAAGTAAATAGTCCTGATGAAAAGTTTTGAATGGATTTTCCAAAGTAATGGGGTGGACACTGTTTTTGAATTTGATTTAATCTCCATTGGATTGGGGTTACAACAGAAATCTCAGAGATGCATATATCAAAACCTGTACAAAGTAAACCAAAGCCATCTGCATTTACCACTGGGGGTAATTACATTTTGTTTTTGTTTCTCCAGTCAGTTCCACTACTCAAGTACAATTTTGAGGTACTTTTACTGTACTTAAACTTCAAAGGCAAATATAACACATTTTACATCCACTACATTCATTTGATGAGTTTTCCAGATTCAAATTAATATGACATAATTATATAATAAACACATACATTACATAGATGTTTTAATGCAGGGCCTTTACTTTACTATAATATGTCTGCACTGTGGTATTGCTTCTACTTTAGTCAAAGATCTGAGTACTGTATTTAGACTTAGCAGAATACACACTCCGGGTTCCTGCATGCTATGAGAGTAGACAGCATCACAGTTGACCTGAAGAAGCCAATGTTACATTGCTGTCATTGCATGAACTTCGTGAAAAAAACTAATTTTCAACAATATTCGCCTATATTTGTACATTTTCTTTTACATTATTTACATTTGCTATGATCAGGGCCGGCGATTGCTATAGGCGAACTAGCCGACTGCCTAGGGCGACAAATGGGTTGGGGGCGCCCTCACAGCGCACATTTCAGCACTGTGAGGAATTCGCGACCACGCGACCGGGGGGCGATTCAGCTGTGAGTTTTCTCATCAAGTACAGAGAGACACGCATATTGAGAAACGGGCGCTGTAAACATCTTAACGCTGATTGGCCAAGACACGTCACATCAAAGATGTTCTATTACGAAGATGACAGTAACTCGGCCAAAAATCTGATTTTTTTTGTCGAGAAAACGGGACGCTGATTGGCCAAGACTCGACACGTCACATCAAAGATCTTCTATTGCAAAGATTGCTCACTCCAAAAAAGAAAATCGTTTGTGCGGTCTGAAAAATGTGCGCGATCTGAAAAATCTATTGCGCGACCACTTTGACTGGCCCGTGACATTTGCAAAAATGAAGCGGTCTAAACCATCTGGAGCACAGGGACGAAAACGAAAAAAGGAAGAAGAGGAAAAGAAAGTCAAGTATAGAGGTAAGTCTTCTCATCTCAGCCATTACGGTGTCAAACGAAATACATTTAGTATTGTGCATCACCTAATATTGGACGTTTCATTGCTGTCACTTAGGCTAGCTATAGCTAGCTAGCAACTGTTACTTTGCTAATTTGCTACGTAGGCTATTACTAGCAAACGTAACTTCACTGATAACCTACATGGATGTACATGTCAAAAGACCAGTATCTGGATAACATATGCTAGTTATGAAAAGTACAGTTCAGAATCAGAATCAGAATCAGCTTTAATGGCCATGTAAATTTTCACATACATGGAATTTGACTCCGGTTTCACTGGCTCTCGTACTTTTTTCCACACACAATATACAAGATAAATATAAAAATATAAAAAGGACATTAAAGACAGTAGTAAAACAACAAAAAAGTGCAGATAGTGCAGATGAAGAGTCTGTTTAACTGTTCATCAGAGTGACGGCCAGTGGGAAAAAGCTGTTTCTGTGTCTGGTGGTTTTGGCGTACAGTGCTCTGTAGCGCCTTCCAGAGGGGAGGAGTTGGAACAGCTTGTGTCCAGGGTGTGAGGGGTCTGTGGTGATCTTTACAGCCCGCTTCCTGACTCTGGCGGTTGCTGTCTACATTCATTATAAAGGGCATAAGTTCTGTTTAGTGAATTCACAACTAGCAGGTGCATACACACACAGTAACCATTTGGGGGATAGTGGTGGTGTTCACCCTTCTGTACAGTTCCTCCCCAGGAATATACTAAAATGTATATGTGTTTTTTGTTTTGTTTTGATTTTTGATTTTTGTTTTAAATTGGCCAGATGCACTCAGGCAATTTTTTCAGAGGCCGGCACCTGCTGGAGAAAGGACGCCTGATTCGCCTCCCTCTGAACTTTGTAAGTAGCCTACACAACTAGTACTATTGTTGCTGTTTGTTTTATTGTTATTAATATTATTATCAATTATTACTTTCATAATCATATCACATTAATACTACTAATTGGAATCAGTAGCATTATTTAGCCTTGTAGCAGTGGTGGCAGTAATTGTAATTTACCTACTACAAGTTACATGGTCAGATAAAATGTATTTGTACAATGCAACTATGTGGTAGGATGACCAAATGCAATTGTGTAACGAACAGCATGGATGAACTCTGTGTTTAAATACAGCTGCAGGAGAAGGGACATCCAGTAGTACTCAAGGGGCCAGTAACACACAGGCCAGGAACACACAGCCTGCATCAGGTGAGTCTATGTAATAGTATTTATTCAAGCCACATCCATACTTTAAAGTACAATAGAAACATGTTAGCATGTATTAAATACAATAGCTTGTTTTCTTAAAGAAGTTCAACCACATTCATGATCATTTCACTTATTATATTAAACACCGCTTGTCTGGCTTTACAATTTGCTTGAATACAGGTGAAGGTGAAGGGACATCCAGGACCACATCAAGCACTCAGGGCACCAGTGAAACTACACTGCCGCCTGCAGAAACCTCACCCTCCGCAATTCCTGATATCCAGGGAGAACCTATAGATCCTGCTGACTGGCCAGCCTTCTGTGTTTGTGTGTAAGGGAAAAAAACCTGTCAAACCTTGTTAACCATAGTCATTCCCTATACAGCTTGTATCATGTTTTGAGGTTTGTTCAATAAACATATTTGAACAAAAGAGTGTTTTTGTCACAGTTTATGGAGTTAATTTAATCCTAATTTTGAGTGTGTAATAAATTATTTAAAATACTAAAAAAGAAAATGTTCTGAAACTATTCTGGTGTTTGTTGTGCATGCACCATTTATTGTTGAACTGCAATGTAGAATAGTAGAATTATAAGTGGGTGAAAAACTGCTATGCAAAGTAAAGCAGTTAAGTTAATATATGGGAGGGGGGGGGGCGCAAAACTCAATCTCGCCTAGGGCAACCAAAGTGCTAGAGCCGGCCCTGGCTATGATACAAGTGGGATCTTTTTCATGTATTTACACACATAGACTTTCGGTTCTACAATAACATAATGTAGGCCCACATAATAATTATTCCATTATATGTATTGATATTTAATATTTTAGTTTAATATGAACAAAGTGTTATTTCTTTTCTGTTTATATTTTATTGAACAATAATAATACAAAGTTGAATTTCGAGTCGTTTCATTTCTTATCAGGCAATAGCCTAAGCCAGCACATACACGGCCTGGGTCCTTTCATAATAACAACATGGCTGCCCTCTGCAGGGGCAGACACCGGTGGAAAATAAATAATTGTTTGCACGTTTTTAGAAGAAACCTGACAGGTAACAATATTTTGTTAAACAATGTATTTTGTGTAGATATGAAGAACGGAACGGGCGCCGGTTAATAGTTATAAATGTAATAGTTATACGTGTCTGTCAGCACACAACTAACCAGCAGCGGCACTGTACTGTATGTACATATATAACCTAGTTACATATGTGTGTATAAATACAGTAAATGGGAGGTTAATGAAAAACTAATAGGTTTATAACTATACTCTTTTATTTATCAGTTTGTACTGTCTAATATTCATCATCCAATATGCTCGTTCAGGGAACTACGACTATGACCTGGTGGTTATTGGTGGTGGTTCAGGAGGCCTGGCTTGTTCCAAAGAAGGTGAGATTATCTTTTGAAGTTCCTGAATCTATGCTTTGCACATTGACCATAACCCGAACCCCACCCTGACGATATATTTGTATTTACAGCAGCACAGCTGGGACAGAAAGTTGCTGTCCTGGATTATGTGGCGCCATCTGTTAAAGGTTAAACAAAATGCATTTTTCTGAATCTGTTGTGCCAGATAATTACAAAAATGACAATTTGTTATTTGATGATTTTAAGACACCATTGTTAATTTATTCTCTAAATATTTTTTTCCCAAACAGGTACCAAGTGGGGTCTTGGTGGTACATGTGTTAATGTCGGCTGCATTCCTAAGAAGCTCATGCACCAGGCTGCTCTGCTTGGCACTGCAGTCAAAGATGCCCAGAAGTATGGCTGGCAGATCTCAGGGCCAATCAGTCATGACTGGTACGTCAATCGAACGTTTTATATCAATTAGTAGCTAAACAGCACCATCTAGTCACGTAAATGCAGTAGGACAAAGATGCTACTTGTAGTTGTAAAATATTTTTGGGGATGGAAATTGCTTCGTTTTGAAAGGTGCAAAAATACAATTTACGAAGTATTCACTCTTACTTACTTATTATGTTTCTTCTATTCAATACTATTTTCTTGCTCACTGCATGCATTACCTTTTGAATAATGTATTCAAAGTTAATAACACAATTCATAAGGGACTATGAGTCTGCTTACGGGGCAGATGAATGAATCCTTGAAACGGCAAAAGAGCACCGGTAAAAATTACTTATTACCTATTATTAGAAACCACAGATTTGAGTTCTGTGAGAAGGGCTTTCATGGTGCTCTGATGTGTTCAAAACAACAACATTATCTGCATGTTTTAATTCCCTATGCCTGTGAGCCGACCCACGCAAAGTAACTACATGTGATCATAGGCACAGCGGGAAGCATCTTTTCCTCTGTGTAGTCTCAGTTTGGTCAGGAATGCAGTGGTCAGGTTAGTTTAACGTATGATCTGTTGTGTTTAACATATGATCTGATGTGTTTTACGTATGATCTGATCATTTGTGTTTTCCAGGCCCACCATGGCAGAGGCTATTCAAAACCACGTCAGGTCTTTGAACTGGGGTCACAGAGTTCAGCTCCAGGACAAGTAAGTGACACCAGCTCTGCTCACTCGCTCATTTTCCATCAAACACTTTCATAAACACAGAATTTACATAAAACAATGGATTATATGTTCTTTAATTTGTTACTCATTTGTATGACATGAGCTAATGCTGAAGGCTGTACATTTTTGTTGCCACACAGCTGAAGGATTGATAGTCAGCGACCACATGTTGATTGAGTGGCTGGCTGGAGGGCAAACAGGTGTTAACCTCTGTGTGAATGTGGCCAAGATGAACCGAAAATGTTTTCATTCCAGTTTGGACTCCACATATTAGTAATGCTCCTAATAATAGGATTTCCTTTTCTTTTAATCAGCAATCAGCATAGAGAGAACAGCAGGGAGGCATTGTTAACCACAGTGAGTGCAGAGCAGTAATTCCAAGTGTAATCATTACAAATGCAACAATATATGAGCACATATGTGTATCCAAATTTCCCATTTTTAACTGTTATTAATAATGTGAGATTCCCCTGCAAACAACCCAGTTCAATTGTTGTTAATAGTACCAAACAGTTGGTACATAGATATTCCCATAAGCAGTTGTGGGTAGATAGATTTGTTTGACCAGGAGTATCTTTGCATTGTAGAAATTGGAATTTGTCATGATTACACAATGGAAAAATGTATATATATATATATATATATATATATATATATATATGCCTTTGTAATCAGAATCATAAACAAATGCCGATTAAAAAGTATTGCAATTAAAATATTTTTGTTTTGCTTTTTAAAGAGTAACCAAAGCTGAATTTATGATGTGAAAATAGAATCAAATTGTGTGTTTTCACTAGAGACATTTTTTTTCCTAGAAACATCTTAACATCTAATCTGCATCCCCTGTCCACCTTTTTGCTAAAACAACAGTGACATGAACAACATAACCAGTAACAATGGTTGCATGTCTCCTCTCATCATGCAGCCTGCAGCCAGGTCTCTTCTCTGCAACTAAATCACTTTTTTGTTTGTATCTCTGTATGAGTTAACTTTGTGATAGTTACATTGCATTCCAGCTGATTAAAAAGATACAAATGTAGAGCGTATGTAGCGGGAATTAGCAGGAAATAAGTGAGCGATCTACACTATTACAGTAGGTTAATGACCAGGAGCAACCAGCTATTCATTCTGTGTTTTGCAGGAAAGTGACATATCTGAACATGAAAGGAAGTCTGGTGGGTGAACACACTGTCAAAGGACTAACTAAAGCAGGGAAAGAGGTGGGTGGCACGTCTATTTATTTATTCAATCAGTTCTAAACTGATAATTGGATTTCAATTAGTAAGACCACTTTATAAAACATGTTGAGTATACTTGTTTTCATGTGCATGATTAGATATTTACAGACAACTTGAGAGGCCAGGAAAGAAAACAAATCTGGTGATTTAAATTTGTAATTTTGTTTATTGTTCTTGTGTTTATTACTTAAGATCACTGTTTGTTGTAATACTAATTTCGTCCACAAGAGTCTGCAGTCACCACTACTCTATTGTGCCGTTACTTGTTTGGAGATTACAAAGAGTTTCCATTATAACCGAAATACAGAGTACTGTGGAGACCACTGGCTTTCATTTGACATTTCCTTGTTTTTTGAAGGATATGAACAAAAGCTATTACTTCACATTTCCCTCCTCTCTCATACAGATGATCCTGACTGCTAAGAACATTGTGATCGCCACAGGTGGACGGCCCAATTACCCCACAAAGGTACGTAACATTTCCCCCTTCCAACATTTTCCTCTGCCAGCATGTGTTGTTTGATTGAGTGGTTAACAGGTACACAAAACAAATGAGAAAGAGTAGCCAAAACCTCTAAAGTCATGTAAAATGTGGTTTGTAAGCATTGCACTATGGCTCACATACTGTTTAAGCCTTAATACACAAAAGATAGCAGGTTTTATTGGTTTTTATTGGCAAATGGTTTATTTTGTGTACAGTTGGTTGATAGGTTGAGAGTGCTGCTCACAGCTTTAACTCTTGTTTCAGATCCCAGGAGCAATGGAGCACGGACTCACCAGCGACGACATCTTCTGGCTGAAAAAGTCGCCTGGGAAAACGTGAGGACACCTTCCACCTACCGACACACATCATGTATTAAATCATATTATTAATAAGATATTACCCTGTCAGTGCCCTCTACATCTGATTATATGCTGTGTATATAATCAGATGCTTCGCCACAATGCTGAAAGCATACAGTCAAGGTCATTTTGGTGATTTTTCTTTCTTTCTTTGAAAACTGCCAAAAATACAGACGGTGAACATCAACGCAAATATTTAGCTGTTTATATATTGATACCACCCTTAAATGCATGCAATCTAGTGTGTGTAAGATTGTTGGCATCGTTGTTGTACAGTGAGCTACGAGGGAAATGGAACCTCTAACCTCTGTATTGATGCCTTGCTTTAACTCACCGCACTGACACGACACGTCCCACTGTCACGCACTGTAATCATTCATCAGTGACATGGAGTTTGTTTTTCTCCCTTCCTGTCAGCCTGTCTTCGCCTCATGATTCCGATTAGCGGCGTGCATCCTGACCTTTCCAGAACAAGCCCTTTAATCCAACCATTTAGCCCCTGTCATCACCTGGTTAATTGGTCTTTCCCTGACGTTTCCTCTTGGCACAACGTGCAGACGGTGACTCGTGGTTGTGGGATACCTGGGTTGTGGTTGTTGTTTGCTTCACGCTGACAGATGAGCGGAAATAATTTTTCCGATATGTAAGCTTCATATGTATCTGTGCTGCCTGCACCCGGGGCTGTTTTGAATTATATTACTTTTTTAAGTGCTGATTTTGATTGCATGATCTGTGCTTGTGTTTTTGGAAATGGGTGGAAGGCACTGTATTTAATGGTAACATCAGTTCCTTCTAATGTTTTAATGCTAAACTGTGTGGTATTTCTATGTAGCATATATTTAGTAATATGTATGCTATTCAACTTTCTGACCACTTGGTGGCAATGCGAAATCATTTTAGACAAGAAATTACCATGAGTCCACTGAAGCCATCCTGAAAACAATTACCACTGTAACGTTCGCCCATTCGACAAAACATCTTTGTATTAGAAGCACAATTATCCACTTGAGCTCAGGAAGTCCCTTGATGTCAGAGTGTGATGGTTAGTGGAGTCCTCTACCTCCCCGCAGGCTGTATGAGGTTAGCATTAGCTTTAGCTTCCTCTCTAAGGGTAGACCACACACTCTGGCCAGAGCTAGAGATGTTGTTGTGCTGCCGAGCTTTCAGCTGTGCAGGTGAGGTCCAGGAGGCTGTTTCTGCCGGCAAGGCTGGTTGTTGGAGGGGGTCTAGGCGAGTGACGAGTGTCTAATGGATCTCGAAACACAAACACACCCAAGTGACAGATATGGCCCCGGGGCCCGAAGCCCAGAGCTGGCTGCCATCATCATGCTATCAGGAGAAAGCAGTGAGCGCGTGCCAGCAGGACTGTGATACTGGTTGAGGGATAGGCCAGCACATGAATGAGTTGGAGCAGAATGAGGGTTTGTGTTGTGTGTCTGACGCAGCCTGTGTTGTGGAGGACAAGGACCGCACTTCCTGGGAATATCTTTCAACAATGTATTGCAAAGCACCACATATGGCTGCAGCATAACTTCCCAGCTGTTGTAGAGAAACAAAACATTCACAAGGTCATGGATGCACTCGTGTGCCTGTGTTATACCGTGAACAGCGTAACAAAATGTCCCACGCTAGCCAACATGGGCTCAACAGTTACGCTCTACCATTGCAAGCAACACAGCAGCCCTGGCTGCCACACGTATACCTCTCTCCTAACTGGCAATTATTTACAGTAACTTAGTATCATGTCGAAAAGAGTTAGGAACTTGTTTTCTTTCCCAGGGAATAGTCCAGACGTAAAGATTATATAACACATCAAATTTGTCAACACTCAATATACGTCCTGTTAAAACGGAACATTCTCCTTTACAGAAAAGTGTATGAATTTTACATGAAAATGAGTTTTCATGTCAAATCCTCTAAATCCATGGGGTTTTCCAGGGATTTAAAATGCCCTGTTCATTATTTAGTGCAATATATTGGTCTAATAAATGTCTTCTATGAAAATCTTATATCAGTCAGTTAATTGTCTTTCATACTCTACTATTTCACAAGCTTTTCTACTCTAACAAAATTAAATATAGAACACGACAAATACATTGAAATTGAAGTGTTAAAGTGGGCTTATTGAGAGGCGTGCAAATCATGTTGAATTCTTTTTGTTGTTGTTTGTGTGGGTATTTTTATTATATGGACAAAATACATGTATTAGTTTTTTAGAATGTTATGCATAATAGGCTGGTTTAAGTCATTTGTTTTGTTTCATTGTCATGCAGTCCTTGTAGTTTTGGCAAGACTAAAATGTGAAGCCCAAGCATGGGACTGTGGGCAAACTGAAATGAAGTTGAAAGCAACAATAGACAAAAGTATCTTAGTTGGCCTGACACCAAGCCTTTGTAACAAAACCCCCACATGCTCGACTGACACACAGAGGGAGTATCCAAATCTAGCGTTATCTGTGATGGGGCTTCTGAAGAACTACCCAAGGTTACCAGGCTGTCACGAGGCAAGAGCTCCCCGCTTTTCCTCCCAATCGCAATGGCTCCCTTTATGAGACACAGACACAGCTTTCATGCCTGTGATTCTTCCTTTGTTGTAGCGTGGCAGTTTTTATCAAACATAGACAACAAATGTATTTATGTTGCTAGATTTTTGTGCAGCTAATAATATCAAAATTGTTAAAGCAAGACTAATTCCTGCTAAACAGCGTGTGCCTAATAATATAGGTATGTGTGGTACATAACCTGGATATAATTGTCCCCTGTTCTCTTTAGATATCTGGCCTGTGAACAAAATTATTGAATGTTGTATTTGAATATATATGTTGTTTTTTTTACATTATTCCACAAAAAATATATGGACACAAAGTGCGAAACAAAACAGATATATATATATATATATATATATATATATATATATATATATATATATATATATATATATATATATATATATATATATATATATATATATATATATAGATACACAAAGAAATATTCTGAAAATAACAACCAAGAAATCACCATGTAAAAATCCCTAAATTTCACCTTTGTTGAAAGGGGTCAAAAGGGTTGTGAAAGATCTATAGCATCATCTTTTAGATGACAAATGTAGCAGCTGCACAGACTCAGACCAATGTACAATGAGAAGGAAGGCGGCGAGGGAAAATTGGACAGTTTCTCAGTGATGAAAGTGTAGAATCAAGCTAAAGCTCTTTGCCTAATCTTCTTTAAGCCACTTCACAATATGTGCTAAGTGCAGCTGTGAATTACACAGACACAGGGAACGAGGGCACCGGGGCTTTGAGTGGTTTGTGTTAGCATGGACACGGGCAGGATGTGCCTCAGGCAGCCCGAGCTGTCAGGTGGAGCAGACCTAAGGTAAGGAGGTCTCGGTTGGAAAGGTAAAAACAAGGATGAGAAGGGCCTCATCCATGTGGGTGACGGGCATCACTCAGCCGGCTGATGTGTGGACTTGAGCCCTGAACATGGCACACTCCATCTGAAGGGATTAGCCTTAACGCTGGTAATTAGCCCTCCTCAACGTTACAGATCTCAGAGCTGGATTAGAAGTGTGATTCACCTGGACCACACACACACACACACACACACACACACACACACACACACACACACACACACACACACACACACACACACACACACACAGTGCAAGTGCACACACCTTTTACTGTCCCTTTTTTTTTTTTTTTTTTACATTTTCTTCACAAGTCTTCACCTCCCTCTGAGGTTGTGAAGTTTTGTAATTCATCACCTCTCTAATTCTAGGATTTTAAAGGAAACCTCTTCAATTTTGAACTTGCTTTATTTTATTTGACAAAACATGTTCTGCACAAATGATGACATGTATTTTTGTTGTATTATCAGTTTGGCTAACAGCTTTGCTTAATTTGTGTTTTGCAGGCTTGTGGTTGGAGCCAGCTGTATCCTTTGTTTGCCAGAGAGCTTGTAAATAGACCCACTATCTTGTGTTATCAGCTACAGTAACATTATTGTCTTAATACAAGCATTGGCATCAGACCAGTTTCAAATAGTATTTCTGAATAACTCTTTGCTCTTGAACTCTTAAACTCAAGGTACCATATCTGCACTACTACACTGAGATCTGTTTTCAGTCTGAGACACCATTATGTACAGGCCATTTGGGAAACCAGGATAAGACCCAAAAAAAAAGTTGCTGCACAACTGATTCTTCTTTTTTTAACTACTTTCTTGTTGTGTAAGATGTCCGTCTGTATGCCAGACATCAAGTGCTACTGTACATGCAAATACAGAAAAGTAGTGTAATCCTCAACCTGGTGTTGCTCAGATGTGGCTCTGGAGTGTGCAGGCTTCCTCACCGGCATTGGCTTGGACACCACAGTGATGGTCCGCAGCATTGCCCTCCGGGGGTTTGATCAGGTATTGCTTCCTAAACTTTAATCTGCATATTCTGCGTAATCATGATAGTTTGCCACGTCTGAAAGTGGATATCCTCTTACGGTTTATGCAGCAAATGGCAGGTCTAATCACAGACTACATGGACGCATATGGGACCAAGTTTGCATGGAAGTGTGTCCCAAAGAGTGTGGACAAACTTTCCTCAGGAGCCCTGCAGGTGACCTGGACCGACACCCACACAGGCAATGAACACAAGGACACTTACGACTCCGTGTTGTGGGCGGTTGGTGAGTCTGCATGTTTCTGTGCGTGGGTCACATGTTGGGGTCAGCTCAGTTATATCTGATAATGTAGACTGGAACATTTAAGTGATATGCTGAAGAAATCATTCTCACCCCCTTTATCTGGAGGTCACAGGGTCAAGTTTAAATAGAGAGAAACATCTTGCAGTGGTAGAGGCTCAATGTGTTGCTTCTGGACTATTGAGTGGAGGACATGCCAAAGCTTTAGACTTGAGACTTGTACAGAGGTCAGATTTAAGACCTCACAAAAGGGAAGGCTCAAGACATGACCTGTACTATGCATGATACAATCCAAGACCAATACAAATAAATACGTCAGGCATTTCTTACATAAACTCACACCTTTAAATATTACACTTATTACATAGCTTTGAAAGGAAAATGTCTTTGACTTCTCTTAATGGACTTGAATTAGACTTCCCCCAAAAGACAGTGCTAGACTACACCACCGCGCATCCCTCTTTTATAATCCAGATACTAAAATGCCTGAATTATGACAAACTCGACTTTACAAATTTGTAAAGTACAATAATTTACTGATTATCCCCTATTTTTAAAACCTCTCTAGGTATTGCATGTAAATACACCAGTCGTATTGTTCCCCATGTGTTTGTCTGAATGAAAACAGCGGTAGGACTATTCTCCCCGCTACCATAAATTTTATTGTGATCCTCAATGGAGAGCAGTGTCAGCAGATAGCAGAGGAATCAAGGCTGAAAACAAAGTAATAAAGCCTGAGTGATGGGAATGGCCAGGGGAAGTGTTAATCACCCACCACTGGCGCTCTGGTTTGAGAGAGGCAGGACTGGGCAGGATGCACCAAGGCACAGGGTCACCACGTTCCCCTCTTTGTTCTCCCACTCTGTGCCTTCCTGCCCATGCCAGCCCTGCGGAAACCAACCCTGCATCTGTCACTGCCGTCCCTGCCCGCGGCCCTTTGCCTGCCATTACCGCCAGCATGGTCGTCTATCCATTCTCTATTCTAGCTTTTCACTTCTCCCGTTCCACGAGCAGTATGAGTAACAATGGAGGGAACTTCTCCCAGGGCCGCCGCCGTCGGCTTATTTGTATTTCAAAGACGGCACAAACGCTTCTGAAAATCTGGCTACCAGGCTTTTCCAGTTGCTTTGAGTGTTGTGAGGAGGGTGAGATGGTCCCCTCATGCTCTGTGCGTGTGACGGCGACAAGGATGTGCGTGACCCTGCAGCTGAGATGACGTCCGTTCTTCCCTCCCGTGGCAGAATTCCCACATCGCCTCAGCGTTAGACTGCTGGTGAGAATGATATTTGCATTGACTGCATGTATCAGTAGGTATTCTGACTTGCGTGAGATGCTTCAAGCCTGTTGTTTCCTATATTCATTCAAGCAAGAGTTCTCACACAGACTCAACAAAGCACAGGACATTATTTATTATTTTTAATTCCAATCCACAGTGCACCAATCAATGAAGTATTTTACCCTGTTTTTAGCCGCTTTCACATTACATTTTACACTTAATGCAACACATTAGTTGTTAGTTTGGGTTGTTATTAGTTATTCAGCTTCTTCCGTTTCTTGTCCTTATATCAAAATTGTGTCACACATTAATTCATAACACCAGCATCAATATCGTTGTGTTAGTGCGACTAGCTGGAACCTTGCGTGGACCCAGCTATATCCATGACTGCTTTTGTTCCCATACAGTTCAGTGAGAACCAGTAACAGTGTGGCCTCTGCTCTTTGATGTGTGCATGCAGGAGTTATGAGTACAAGGCCACTTCCTTTTACTGTGACCTTACACTAGGGGCCAGGCAGGGTCGCAGGCCTCTGTGGAGTTATTAAAGGCCAGAGGGGACCGGGGGACAGTATCACCACTGTGTGCCACATCCTTCTCCACGGCCATGCCTCCCTCCACCTTTCCCCTGCTCCTTCCTGGCCTCATGGCCGCTCCCCTGTCCAGGTGTGCCAGCAGAAACACACCAGGAAACAGAACATTTCCACGCTTCCTGTCTGCATGTGGACAGTGGGCACGTTGCTCTTCCTCCTCTCTGAGCTCTACAGTACTGAAGGATGTCATTCGAAAACATTTCCGAGTTCTTTTTAAAGGACTTTTGACCGTGTCAGTTTTATAAGTTACTGATGACATCCCTGAATGTTCCCTGTTTGTATTACCCTGTGGGTTTGCAAACACCACATTGCAGTGCAATTGGGAAATATATTTGAAGTGAAAATATATAGACTAGAAAATAGACTTTTATATTATTCCTATTAATGGTTTCTGCAAGTCAATGAATATCTTCACATATACTGTACCAGTATACGCATTCACAACCAAATACTAGCTGAACAATATGTATGTAAAACTGAACATCCAGAAACGGATATAATGCACATTTTTGTTATCATGACATAGTATAGGTCTGAAAATGTGCTTTTAAATCTTTTTGTATTTTTCTATAACATTTAATAATATTCACTAAATAAGCAACAATCATTTAGGTTTTGGGAAAAACACATTTATTACCTTTACCTTTTTATTAATTAATTTATGAAGAGTTTAAGTCAAAAATGGTAATCTGCTTCAGGGACGGTGTGCTGGATTTGATCAGATTTGATGGACGGTGCTGACAAGACAAACAAAGACCTCACAGTTGTCATCCCATTTTGATTCACATGTATCTAAACTATGATTGGTGCACAGAAAAGTATGATATCACCTTTTTCCAACTGAGGCCCGCCCACTTACAGTACAGAAATTGCTTCTATGAAATAACCAAACTGCTCTAACTTCTTCTAAGTTCTTGTAGAATCACGTCGCTCACAGTTAAAAGCTGGATGAGAAAATAGTTTTTTCGGGCCTTTAATCTGAGTAAAATGAGCCAGTACTCCTGTTGTCGTGATCTGAAAGCAAGCTCTTTATCGACGTACATCTTAAAATCTTTTTGGCCTGTAATGGAACACAATTAATTTTTGCCATCCTGTACAATCTATTCCCCTAAAAAAAACAGTACCCCCCACATTGCTCTCCCTTTTGTCTTTGTTCATTTGATTGATCAGATAAGCGTCAAGCTCTCATTTCAACTTGTGGCGGGTTGTTGTGGCTAATTAGCCTAGCAGTCTGGAGGCTTCCTCTTAATGTCACAACAGGCTTTGTTGCGCGCTTTAACCAAGTCCCTTATCAGCCGGCCCACTGTTGTTGTGTCTCCCCGTACAATGGAGCTGTGGTCATTGCTATAGTACAACAGTGACTGGAGCTACAGACAGGAAGGCCAGATACATAAAGAGAAAGTCTTTACCAGTCAGCTTGTACTAATATGTTGTTTTATTTAATATTTCAGCTGCAAAAAAGTACTCTGGTCAAAAAGGTCAAGTTATAAACCATCCTTCACAGGCTGGTTTATAATGTAAAAATATGTCTTCATTCACTGGGAATACTGGTTTGACCCAAAAAATTAAATACATTCCAAGTGAAGGAAATATTGAGTGCATCATCCACTACTCTTATATAATCTAGGGGAATATTCTAGATATATTCCTGTATTTTTTTTAAATGCAGAATTGGGCAGGGGAAAAGGAGAAACATTCACTAGAAATTAGGCCAATGTGAGAATGAGGTCTTGCTTTTGGGAATTGGTCATGACTAACTTCTAACTTCCCCTCTCTCCTCCTTCTCTGTGCTCCCCATCGCCTTTAACCACCCATGCTGTGGAGCACTAGACAGGTCCCTGTAGCCCCCCTGGTCTGTGAGGAGGGGGAGGACGTTGTTCTTTGGCTCCAGCCAGGAAAAAGGGTCTCGGGGGTTTGTTATTTTTGCTGTCCGATAGTATCTACATGGGTAGCTCAGGGCCGGGTGTTTATTATGCTACCCAGGCAGGTTGTTTGGAGCTATAGAGAGGAGGGGGAGAGAGTGGTCCATGCCCCATCACCATAGAGACTCTGTGTCGACAGCATTAGTCAGCCGTCCCCCAGGAAGTGTCAGAAATCACACCTTTGGGTGTCCCTGGGGGTCCATGGGATCTCGATTCCCAGCTGCTCATCAGTTACTTCTCTCTCTCTCTCTCTCTCTCTCTCTCTCTCTCTCTCTCTCTCTCTCTCTCTCTCTCTCTCTCTCTCTCTCTCTCTCTCTCTCTCTCAGATGGCCAGATGTTGCTGTTGTTTTCTAATTTAATAATTTGGTATTATGGTTTGACCTTCATTTGGTCATTGGTTGGATTTTCTACAGACATTCATGCTCCCCAGAGGACCGACACTAATGAACTTTGGTGTTCCACTGACTTTTCTTCAAGTTGTAACTAATTATCAGAGCCTAAATAATTCACGATAACGATGTTATGGCAATATCTGTCGCAAATGAAACAAAATAATGCTAATAGTCAAAGTCATGTTAATCTTTGTGTATTATGTGTTTTGTCTACTTTTTTGGGGGGCTCAAATACGAGTGTAGAGAGGTGGATTAAGAGTCTGTAACCATAACTGTATATATGAAACAATTTAAGAGCCACTGGATTATTAACATTATATTTTCATGTGTATTATGAACATGATTTTTTAAATTTCCTTTTTATAAATCACGGCTATTGTCATGTATGTTGTGACACCACTAGTGATGATAGTTGTGGTTTTGAGTGAAATATCTTGACAAAACATAATCCAGATATTCAAGGTCTCTGGATACATTTAGTTTTATTCACAGAGCTGCTGGCATGGCTGGAGACTCTGTGTTGCTTACTAAAGGGAAACAATGACTTGTTAAGCAGAATTAATCTAATAATTGAATTGATCTTTTAGTTTCAGCAATAGTTAATTTGTTATGTTTTTAGGGTGTAAAAAAAGCTATTAACAAGCATCCAATCCGCTCAAACGAGTGTTTGGTAATTCCTGAAAATTCTTTGAAGTGTCACTGCAGAGTTTACATCGGATTGTCACCCATGAAGGTGAATCTGGGAACCTAATTGTTTAGTAAATCCTTTCTTCTGGTACTCCAGCTGCATGCTATTGTGTAAGGAACACTGTACAGATAATCCCCTTTAGCAGTATCTACTCGGCTTTTGGAAATTCTTGAACAAGGTTTTCTGTCGGCATTGGTGATACATGCCTTAAAATCTCTCTCTCTCTCACTCTCTCTCTCTCTCTCTCTCTCTCTCTCTCTCTCTCTCTCTCTTAAGTTGTGACTTAATATTCTCCTTGTGTTGTTTCCTTCCATCCACCTCAGGCAGAGCCCCTGAAACCAAAGCCCTGGGCCTGGACAAGCTTGGCGTGCAACTCAAAAAGGAGACGGGAAAAATAATTGTGGGCTCTGACGAATCCACCTCGGTGCCAAATATCTTTGCTTTTGGTGACATCGGCGAGGTAGGTGTTGTCAACAGTGACACCACACTGACAGCAGAAACAGCCCTGATAAGCCATTAAAAAAACACTCATCATTAGTTATTATTAGTTTAGACTGTACAATAGAATACTGTGACACGCTGTATTTCTCACCCATCACAGTCACCATGAATGCTTTTCATAGTTTGAGCTGCTGGCCCAGAGCACTGTCGGCTCTATGAATGAAATCTGGGATTACACTTTAACATATATCAGCTCTGGAGAATTAGTTTTGTACCATGGCAGCACATGCTGGAATTCGTGTGTCATTAATTAATAAACTGTGGTCGCTAGATCTTGTCGACACTTAAGTGGAGATGCGATGCAATGAGTGGTAAGCAAACAACCTCCAGTTTACAAGCAACACAAGGTAAAAAAAAAACAGCAATATGAGCAAATTTTTTATCTTTTCAGTATGCACATTTCCCGCACATATGTTTGCTATCCCTGAGATATCGGTCCTTACCATTAATTAGATCATAAAGATTTGTAGTTTGTCAGACGTTATGAGGTGAATAGATCTCGTAAACCTTGTGTTTTGTTGACATTGGCTTTTGTTCCTCATTGTTTGAGGTCCCACGAACCCCACTGCTATATGTGCAAAAAGCTATTTTTTCACATATTATTTGTAAAATAATTAATTTTCCTCTCTTCTGACCTTATTCAATATGTAGAAAAGTATCAACAACTGAGCTGTGCATGTTTGATGACGGTCACAAAATATAGAAATGAGCATAGTTATTACACCAAAAATAAACCATTATCCTAAAGGCTAGACTTTTCTTTGTGCACACATACAAGACATGTTACCGAAGCAAGTGGAATCATTGGCATTGCCACTGTGTTCCGGGCTGAACCAGCCATGTTAATACTAGTTATACCTGCTGCATGTAATGTCAGTGTTGTTTTTTCACCACGGCCAGCTGTGTGCTTCCTTCCTGCCTCCCAGGCCTCATGACACCCACACTTACTCTCTTTGACTGACAGTTTGCTTTGATGAGTTGTGCTTCACCCCAATGTGTCTGTCAACTTTTCACAGCAACAGGGAGGTTTTTTTTATTCTTTTTTTTTTTTTTTTTTTTAAGCAGGAGGATTGATATCTCAATTTGTAACTCAATCAGTTTTTTTCCTCTAAGAGAAGAATGCCAAGAAATGCGTTATGATGACTCATGACAGTTACTTGGAATACCAGAGCTCACATACATGAAGAGGTGCAGGAGATGTTTTGGACAACAGGATGTGCAGTGGTAATTTAACAGGTTTAAGTCATGCCTTTAGAATTGCCCCGCAGCCCTACTGTTTCCTGGTGAGTGTGTGAGTGTGTGAGTGTGTGAGTGTGTGAGTGTGTGAGTGTGTGAGTGTGTGAGTGTGTGTGTGTGTGTGTGTGCGCGCGTGCCTCTGAGAGACTGTGTTTGCCTGTTTTGGCAGACATCCAGAACAATAAAGGCAAGACGCAGAGATTTTTGTAAGTGTGTTAGCCTGTTTAAATGTTTAGCACGACTGACTTATGGCCTTTACAGCATTTCTGCACAGATCGTTAATTTGTGTAGTCAGATCTGTTTGCTATAAGTAACAGAAGTCTAAAGTTTAAACCATGTGGTCATCCGTTTTTATTTCAAAGTAAACACATGTTTAAGAAGCAGGCCGAGAATGTATGTCTTTGAGGTCATCATATATAGATATATTGTGTCTTCTTTTAGGGTCGTCCTGAATTGACCCCGACGGCCATTAAAGCGGGAAAGCTTCTCGCCCGTAGATTGGCTGGGCACAGCACCGAACTCATGAACTACGACAACGTAAGACACACACACACAGACACACACACACTCAGAGGCTGATCATTTCGCTCCGTCTATCCATGGCTATCTATTTTTGAGGCTATTGTTTTGTGCTTCATTTGAGCCAAACTCTAACCATTTCTGGTGTTTTGTGCTTTGAGTCTCTTTTTGCCTAAATGAGTCATAAAATAGACATACCAGACTTCCCCCAACATGTCATAATTCTTCATCATGTTTATTTATACTTACCTCTTCTGTAAGTTTGAATGTAGGTTTTATTATTTTGTTGTTATTATTATAGAGTATATTCATATTCACATGGGGTCAGGGGGAAAAATAAGTTTGATACACAGTATTAAATGTGTATTTACTAAAATATGTATTTATATGACACATTTGTAGCACGCCAACACTAGATCTACATATTACATATTTGAACTGGAATGATGGGGTGGTTGAGTTATTTTCTTTAAGGTAGCTACCACGAAGGTTTACCTGTAATTGGGAGAATAGGGCACAGTAGTAAAATGCAAATAAAGTAATCAGTACATGCATGCATGTAAAGTAAATGAAACAAATATTTAATGATAATAATGTGTGTGTGTGTGTGTGTGTGTGTGTGTGTGTGTGTGTGTGTGTGTGTGTGTGTGTGTGTGTGTGTGTGTGTGTGTGTGTGTGTGTGTGTGTGTGTGTGTGTGTCAGGTGCCCACCACTGTGTTCACCCCTCTTGAGTACGGCTGTGTAGGTCTGTCTGAGGAGGAGGCTGAGAAGAGGCATGGGAAAGACGGCATAGAGGTAAGATGGATGTGTCACTATAGTACAGATGTACGCCGGGACTTTCTCAGAATAGATGTGTAGTATTTTGAAGCAAAGCTCTCCATATGATCTCCATATTTCAAGTTAAAATGCAATAAATAAATAAAAATCTGCAATATTTCTTTGTAGTGACGCAATATAAATTTACCCCAACTTTTACCACTACAGTATATAGAACATATTGTGGAAAGAAATATGTTCATAATGTATTAATTACACACCAGGGAAGCCCAGATCAAATAGGAGAAGGATGCCTTGTAATATTAAACTTAATATTTTGGCAGATGATTCAACGAGACATGTTCTAGATAATAGGATGCAGTGTTTGGGGGTACAATTAAACTCTATTTTATATTTTTTGTGTACAAGGGTACTTTGTAGGTGGTCTGGAAAAGTCCTGAACTTACTGTGAGGTTAATTAAACAACGTATCACTGTGTAGAGGGAATTGTATATTATCAGAACAAATATCTTTAAAAATATAACAGTACCGAGCTGCTGAGCATTGATCTCCTGTTGTGAACTTTGTTTTATTATGTGTTTTAGTTTAGTTTATTTACCCAGAAATTACATGCCACACACGCACAAAGACGGTTACAAAGGCAGTGTTAGTGGCTTGTTGCTGCCGTCAAACTGCATGAAAAATACAATGTCCCACAACCGCTGAACAAACATTGACATGCACATACAATGCGAACAGCAAGCAGCTCTGTATTTTTACGTGCTTGGGTACATGAGCGGTGTGCCAGATGCTAGCCAACACCTGCACGAAGCCGTCGATAAACGGTTTCGGCGGTGAGGTGGGGCACCTCGCTGTGACTGACAGGCGAGCAGGAGGTCTGATTGAGGTGTGTATGAGGTGATGACAGGCGCGCTTAGATCAGAGAAGGAGCTGTAGCGTCAGCCCCCGACAGCTGCGTGGCCCTCGCAACTTGTGTCGGCACGTTGGCCCGTAGAATAAAACACACTACACACACTTTCAGTGAGGAGTTGGAAATCAATCCCTATCATGAGCAGGCATCGATGTTTTTTTTTTTGTGCACATTAGTATAAACTCTGCTGGTTAAGGGCAAAACCATTGTTTTTCATTCACTGGTCAATTTTGAGATTTTGGCCTTTTTACTTCTATAACAAGTCTTCTTTCAGACTAGTGGAAATAAAACATCCCAAATACACATTAAGGTGTTTATGTTATAACACTTTGTCAATTTGCATTTGTGGATTTCTCTTAAATTCCCCCAAAATGTTCATTAGATAAGGCCATTTTGAATATTTAAACATAATATTTCTGAAGACTTGCAATGCAAAAAAACAATTGTCTTAATGTCAGTAATCAACTGGGGAGGTTTGATGGTGATATCTATTAGTCACCTGGGACTAATAGATTTCCATTTAAGCAAAGATCCACAACAGGCTGTTTTGTCATCACTGTGAAGTACTGATTGTCTGTATGCAGAATGCAAAATAATACTGCTTGGACTTGAGGACCACAATTATACATTCTATATAATTTCTCCAGTGACAGATTCATGTTTTCTGTCTGTAGGTCTACCATGCGTTCTACAAGCCTCTGGAATTCACTGTTGCAGAGCGCGATGCCAGCCAGTGTTACTTAAAGGTAGGTTTAAACTGCGCTGTGACTTTTTACGAGGTGTTCTCGAGCAGATTTTGTTGGCATCGTATACGCCATATAATTTAGTTCATTGTACTACATATATATTTGTGTTAGATGCACTGTTTGTGCATGCTTATTCACCTTAAGCTGCCACGCCTCTTTTTTCACTTGCTGTTGAAACGCAACTGTATTAGCTCTTCCAATTTGGCTCTATCTAGCTATTACCAAGCTATTACCAAATTAGTGGTTCTTGATTTCGTTTACTATTATTATTATTATTAGTATTTTTGAATACCCCGTAGTTAAACATGCAGTGCGGACCTGTGTCTAACTCTTCTGACAGTGAGTATTTACAAAAACACAGCCAGCAGCTCCTCACAGCTTCAAGAAGTTCCATATAGGTGTTTTTTGGGTAAACCAACATATTGGGAATCGGAATGGTTACTTTCTAGCCTGGAAAAACTATTAAAGCTTAATAAGCACTTTTTGGGGAAATCTTGAAAACGAATTGTTTATGGCAATGAAAGGATGATAAAGCTGGTGACGTAATCACACTTCCACTCTAAACGGAAGTAATATTTTAAAATGACGCAATGCAGAAGCACGCTAGCTCAGGCAATACACATGGTCACAGGTTGAAGGACACGAGTAGTGCCTCCTGCAGCAGGTTAGTGGGATTCAGGACATTTGGAGACTCAATACATTGATAGTCCTCAAGGTTTAACCATAATCCTGCCAACCTTTTGATTTGTCCATCTGTTGCCTAGAAAGTCATCTTAAATGCAGTGTTCTACCTCCTCAGGTGGTATGTGCGCGGGGTGGAGAGCAGAAGATCCTGGGTTTGCACTTTACCGGTCCAAACGCGGGAGAAGTCACACAGGGCTTTGCAATGGGCTTCCAGTAAGTTTAATAAATCCTAGATTTTATTTAACCCTAGAACACTAACGTTACAAATAGTAACACCATCGCTAATGTCAGGTATATTTTACCCGATATAATGTACCTGATAAAATACACTTCTCATCAAAATATATAAAAATACAAGGCAAATTGAAGTACTCTTCTTTTATTTTACCCTATAGAAGGAAAAACGGGTATCATGGGGGACCCTGAAAAAAGGCTCAAAATCGGGTGAAAAATTTGGCAATAGTCAATAAAACAGAATTAAAAATATAAATAATGGATCTATGAACTTGTTCTTTGGTCCACCCGTTCCTTGTCTGGTGAAGAAACAGTCTCCCTGCAATGGTATTGTCCACCCGAAATGTTTTCACCCTCTATCACTAACGTTGGGTGAAAATCACCTGAACACGTGCCTGTTGAGAAAAACAGTGATCGGAGCAGAGAGACACGCCCACCTTCAATAACGTCAGTGAGCACAATGAAGGTACACAACTCGGACAAAAGCAACACAATGAAAATTACGTAACCATAATCGCTCTGGTAAAAATCACCCAACGTTAGTGTTCTAGGGTACATGTGTTGTTTTTACTGTATTAATGCCCTGTGTAGCAACGATCCAAACAATTATGGTGTTGAGTTGTTGTGTTTTAACTCTTTGAAAGTCACCACTGCTCTTGATGTCCAGTTCTGGCCAATACATCATTTTTGGGCATTTTTAATGGTTAAAGGTCTTAAGCCTTTAAAGGTACTAAATTCTTTGAAAAAGCAAATGGTTGTTTGCCGCTGTGTTAATGTTCTGAATATCGTACAGATATTAAATGCAACAATTCAACACATCACAAATCCAATTTTAAATCAGGTTCTTTCTCACGTCCTCTGCAGACACAAGCTTTTGTTGTGAACAATTAGAAAAGATTACTGGACTTATTAGTGGGTAGAAGATCATGTTTACAGTTATGAGAGAATGTTAGTTAAACCAATGTGAATGACCTCCCAGTGTATTTGTTTCTCAGGTGTGGAGCAACATATTCTCACCTGTTGCAGACAGTGGGCATCCACCCAACCTGTGCCGAGGAGGTGACCAAGGTCAGCGTCACAAAGCGGTCCGGCTTGGACGCCACAGTAACCGGCTGCTGAGGTTAAGCGCCTCAGTCTCTGAACACGAGTAAGCACACAGGGTCCTTCTGTAGCAGTAGAAAGAAGTTAGCCTGGGTTTCTCCTGCTTTCTCTCCTCGTCCTTCTCCTTTTTATATGGCTCAGTTCCACACTGCTCTCTCTGGGAACATGGTCTCTTCATTGGCCAGTCACGAAGGTCATCACTGGTTGCCCAGGTTAGTGTACCATATAGGTGCATATTGTGAGTGTATCCTCTAAAAACACAAGATTACGGATCAGGTTAGTGAGAGTTGAGGCAAGCATCTTTTAAATTAACAGGCTCATCAATCAGGATTAAGGCCTGTGCTCAGGGTTTAGTTGAAATTGTACGAAAACCGTGGACCAAACCCTTACGTATATATATATATATATATATATATATATATATATATATATATATATATATATATATATATTTTCTGCAAATATTGTTGTTTCTCTGGCTGTACTTCCTGTCCATTAGTCTTGGAGGTGACACATACCATACACCCCCACTGCCCCCCCACCCCTCCCCATGACACTGATGGATGGCCCCAGGGCCGTCGCCGCAACACCGCCCCATTTCCCATGGACACACACAAACAGTCAGTGGGCCGCTTGTCAGTCAGGCAGCTAAGACCTGGCCAGGGAGCTCTGGCTTGTTTAGGCCCCAGCAGACTCCTTTCCCTTCCCTCCCTTCCCTTCTTAACCAAATGCATGAAAGAGCAGAGTGGGACTACAAATATTTGCTGTCTCAAGCTGTGTGGATGCCACAGGGCAACTTTACCTGTTGATAACAGTGCTTTGAGAGCGCTACTATAACGGTACTACTATACGTCACCCAAAGGTGGCACTATTGCCCTCCAATTCACCCGTTTTATTCTGAGCCAAGAATGGAAGACAGGATAAAGTAGTCATTGGATAGAAAATAAGCCTGAATACATTCAGGTTGCACATTTAATCCCTTTAATCCCCATAATAGATATGTGCTCTTGGATGACGTTTGAAAGCAGACTGGCTTTATTGGTGCCAAACTGATAAGGGTTATCTGTTGTGTATTTACATTGATGGCAGGTTAGACCTAAAGGGCCATCACACTTAAAGATAAGGGGAGTTGTTTATACCAATAAAGCAGTAATAGCCCCCCACAGTTTGCCAAAGTGCTCAAGTGTCCAACCTGCTGGCTACACTGGACATCTTGGCTTTATTATGTAGAGGAGGAGGAGGGCAGTCAATAAAGGGGTTGCTACAGAAATCAGGGGACCTAAGAGGAGGCTGCTGGGTGTAGTTTATTTTTATTTGAAGTCTAATCTGCCCAGTCTGATTAATGATTTCGATGAGGGGAGTGACAGTGTGCCAGGAGATGGAGAGAGGAAAAATAGAGAGAGAGAGAGGTACCAGGTTTATTTGGCCCTGGGCCAGAGGAGAGAGAGCTGAGTTTCAGCCCTGGTTCGGGAGGGAAGGGGGATTCCTGTGTGCTCTGTTCAGGGCTGAGGTGCTGACTGAAGGACCCTGACCTCCGCTCAGCAGGAACAGCTTGACTCTATCACTCGGAGCACAGAGGGCTCATATGCTGCGGTGCTGCACGGCAGGGGCCTGGGGGGCTCAGGGTGGAGCGGTGGTGGAGGGGTTAGGATGGCAAGGAGACGGGCAGACCAACCAACCAGCCAACCAACACAACACTGAGCGGTAGCGCTGTGTTTGCCCAGGGTAATTGAGTCTATGTTCCTGTGCTTAACGAGCCACTTCAGAGACCGCAGGGTGGGCCCAAGGCAACATGAGGGAAGTTATTGAGGCCATCAGTGTAACTGTAATGTCTGTTTGCTTTTTACCCTCCACTTCCCTTCTGCCTTTTCTCATCTGCTCGATATCTTGGCTGCTCACACACCAAATGGATTTTTGTTTAATGACATATCTGTCTTATTTGAATATCTGTTAATTGTTGTTGAGCAGTCCCTCCAGGCCCAAACTTTGACCAGTTAGCCTCAGCTGTGCCCCATGGGGGGGTCAGGGTTCAACTTTCAGGTCGGCCAGATAATGATGGCCTGCACTAAAACCCAAAACTGGGGAGTGTAGGCCGGATGTCACCTGGCTGCCAATTTAAGCAGTTGTAAATAGAGAAGTGTAATTTTCCATTAAAGCTTTGTTATACATAATTTATATGTAAAGTATTACCACTTTGGAATGCACAGTGTCACTATTAAAGTAACGATGCCTACTGATTGAGTTTCATGGTCGCTTGCATCTGTATTGTGTATTCATGTGTATGAACTTGTACATATACAGTTAATATTAAACTACAGCCAGAGGCAGGTTAGCTTAGCATGAAGACAAACGGGGATCCGACTTCTGCTGTCCGGCTGATATTCACCATTCAGACACGAGTGGTATCAATCTTTTCCTGTAACTGTCAGCAAGAAAACAAATTTGTATTTCTCAAAATGTTGATCCATTCCTTTTTAAAGACAATTTGTTAAAATTGTTGAGGGGGGAAATTCCTTCTTCACAGCATTGTAAGGGCATCCAATAAACAAATCCAGAGAACCACTGACCACTGCAATGTAAACATGCATCTGTACAGATTTATCTAAGAATATGCTTCATGGCACAGTCTTATATTGAGCAGTGTCACAAGGGGTGGTCACACTTTGACCCGGAGTCGTCTCTGCTGACAGGCAGCTCTGCTATGCAGCCCTGTCACTCAAGCCTCTGCACCAACAATGGCAGAAATTCCACTGTGTTTGTTTGGTTAAGGACAGAGCTCTCTGAAACCCCTGAACCTCCTCAGGATCCACAGCAGCCTCACTCACCCTGAGAAAGAGGCTGGTGTCAGTCCCAACTCAGACAGCGGGAGTAAAGTTCACCCGCCATCTCAAGAATAGCCAGTCCCATTAAGCAATTGTGTCTCTTCTGTCCCACCACAATGGAGCAAACAGGCTAAATCCACCTTGAAATGCACTTAGTAGAACATGTCAACATGTCAGGGTGCGCTCGGTTCTATGCTCGGTCTTAATCCAGCCCATTGAACACTGACAGTTGTCTGTGAGTCAGACATTCACAAGGCCTTTGTCACTTCAGGTCTTGAGCCCTAGCAGCCATGCTGGAGGAGCAGAACCTTCAGACACACGTTAAAACACACATGCTGGGTATACAGACCCGCAGCCGGACCAAAAGCCTCAGGAGGAAGAGAAACCGATACATAACTTGTGTAAACATTTGCGAAAAAATGACGCTAGGAACAGAAAAGGCTCAACCTTGGCGAGGATTATCCCTGAGAAATGAATAGGGGCCAATTATGACTGCTCTGTTGTACTGCCAGTACCTGGCTCAAGAGCTGTCAGCCTGAGATGCCTGTAGGGCCTGGATGGGTGCGGTGGCTGGGGAGGGTCCTTAGGAGGCTCGATGCAGAAAAAGGGCCCTCAGACTGGTAAGCCAAGGTGAGTCTCCCATCTAGATGTTTGTGTTTTCCCCCTCATCTGGCCTCCCAAGTTCAAGACAATTAGCTGAAAGAACCCGCTGAAGCCATGCACTGAGCCTAATGGTATAAGCTCACAAAAGCAGCCAAGGGAACGTGGGTGTTGAGATGAGATTGTGTGCCTTACAAATGTACACAGTTTACAGACACCATGGTCCAAATACACATTTTAATCTTGTCGCTGGATTGTAACCAGTCCAGAGTCTTAACACTCCCCATCAGGAATGTCAAGGTTGTCTCGTTTGTTTCAAAGACTAGATATTTGATTGTGTTATACTGTAGCTAATACAAAGATTCAGGCATGGAGTTTCCTCCCTTTTTGACCTCTCATTCAACCACAAACATTGAGGAAAAGGTAGATGAGGTCAGCTCTTGTCAGAGTGGGGTCCTGTTGGTAGCCCAGTAGAGGCGAGGGCCTGTGAAATGAGCTTATCTGACCCCTGATAAGAACAGGATACCCTCAGGATTGCGATAGATTCAATACACATGCCTGCTACAGCAGCTTTTATCTGAGGAGAAGAGTGGGTGTTTGAAAAACAGCTAGATGTAGCACTGCGGTTAGGTTTGGCCTATTGCGACCGGTTTGGCCGACCACAGCCGTACGCACAATACCAGTGGCTGTAGCCAACAGTAAAGAGGATGTGCTACAGTGTTATAGTTTGCGGTTCTGATCCCAAGACGTCACTAAGGGAGCAATTACGATCAGCAACCTCAACTCCTAAATCATTTAGCAGGTCTCTTGCCACACAGGGAGCTGTTTTATTACCTCTGGAAGCAACATAGAGATTTATTGAGCTGATGTTTGATGATGGCATACAACAACGGGACAGTGTTTGTGTGCATATGCATGCCAGGCCACGCCAATTGGTACAATAGCAGTCTGCATGCAAAAGCAGAAAAGAAAGCACCCTGATGTTTGGATTTAAAGAGGACATGTCTGGCACATCATTTGGACTGCATGAATTATGGTTATGTTGTTGCACCTCTAACAACCTCTTAATCATTGTCTGTTTCATCAGCTCAGCTTTACAAAACAAAATCAAATAATAAAGCCAACCTAAAGCTGCTGTGATCAGATAAAGTCAAGCCAGGTTTAATTAAGAACAGACTCATTTCTCAGACAGGTAAATAATATGTTATAGCAAGAAAATGAGGACCCACATTTCACTGGAGGGATAAGTTTCCATTAGGTAAGTGTTATTTAAAAATAATTAGGCCTGGCTTATTTAGTTAGCTTCCTTTTATGAAACAAAACAATTTGATTACTCTAATGTATGATTGATAGCTTTAAAATTAAAAACCTCACATTAATCAAACCCTGGTATTGATAGAGATAATGAGCCTAACAAGGCTCTGCACTGAAAACAACAAGCTTCATTACACTTCCTAAAGGTTCTGCCAAACACTAGCCGAGCAGAGAACATCAGTATCTCTAACTTGACAGTTTCCTTGTGACTGTGTCTGCTCTGGGGCTCTGGTGTTATCAGTCTGAGTCACATCACATAAATCAAAGTACCTTCCAGTGCCATGATAGCTTCCTACTCTGCAGCCGAAACATCTGGCTGGAGATGTAAGGAACTGCCTGATCGGAGTATAAAGCTGGCACAGATTGCAATTCCTGCCTATGCCTTCATCCATAAAACTGCATATAGTAGGAGTACACACACACCGGCTGGGCTGCAGAGACGATCTTGTTATGTGATGCAGATGGACTGCATGCAGCCCTTGCCCTCCGGCTGCTGTCGATGCCTCTCTGATTGATTCTGTCTTTCCTGTTTCGCATTTAAAAGCTCTGTGTGGTGGGACGAGCGACTTGTGAATGAATCACAAACACACACATGCACACACATTCTGCATGCACTGTGCATCTGCTCGCTTTGCTTCTGGCGCTCACAGTTATGCCTGCCTGTGTTTATTTGTTGGTCACTGATCTGATGAGAGATGGCTAGCGTGGTATGTTTTGTGTGTGTGTGTGTGTGTGTGTGTGTGTGTGTGTGTGTGTGTGTGTGTGTGGCAGGTGGGAATGTGGATGCGTGGGTGTGTCGGCAACGTGAGCTCTCTTGCGTACGGCCTGTATTTGGATGTCCACACATACTGCATGTCTGAATGACCGTGGGCCTGCGTTCAGGACACATGAACATTCCCTAAAAATAACGCGGTGGAGAGCTATTCGTCTGCTCTGTCTTTCCAAAACAAATTTGAAGATGGTTGTGAAACAGGAGTGGTTGTGAACACACACACACACACACACACACACACACACACACACACCAGTATATATATAACCTGCTCAGTAATTAGCCTTCACAAAGTAACCTTTGGCCTTAATGTCATCCTGTATGACAAATGAAGCAGCAGCAACATGAAGAGTAGTCATTACTGTATGATGAGGCAGCTACTGGAAGAGGAGACTCACTGATCTGGGTTTGTCCACCCAATGGCATTTTTAGACCGTCTTAAGCTTGACTCTTTTTCTGGGCCAATGCTAGAAAGGCCCCTAACGGCAAAGGTGTAACATTTTGTATCCTTGACTGATGTGAAGCTGTGTTTCTCAAAAAGTGAAACACCTTTTCCTGCAAGAAGAAGACAGATTATTTTGTGTGTTGAACGCAGTGAAACATGACCACTAGTCTATTACTTTTAAAGATAATAATTCAAATGTATGCATAAGTGTGACAGCAACTGTTTATAAAAAGACCAGACCTCATGCCATTTACCAAAGATCAGTCAAATGCTACAA